>JAJPUD010002048.1:246297-275931 GCA_023553655.1 Myrmecobius fasciatus | reverse complement strand
AATACAGAATAGGAGAAGCTTGGTTAGACAACAAAAGATCTGGGGGTGTTACATAGAGTGCAAACTGAAATGACTCAGCAGTGTGATGCATCAGCCAAAAGAACGAATGTGATCTTGGGCTAAATTCAGAAAAGCATAACTCCAAAAATAAGGAGCTGATAGTCTCTCTTTACTCTGTTCTGGTCAGATCACATCTAGAGCACTGTGTTCAATCTTGGGTGTTAACAATTTAAGAATAACAATGATTAGTTTTGATTTGATATATAAAAGATTGGACTGTTTTTATTTGGTGATAGAGAAATATAAATGGAAGCAATGGGTCAAAGTAGGAAATTGACAAATTTAGCCTTTATGTCAAGAAAAACTTCTTAGTAATTAAAGCTCCTCAAAAATGTTATGGGTTGCCTTGGGATCTAGGTTGCCTATAATTGGAAGTCGTTAGACAAAAACTAGATAATCCCTTGTTGTGTATCCATAGTTGGAATCCTTTTCATATCTTAGATTACCTAGCCACTGAGATACCTTCAAAACCTAATATTCCATGATTTTATATGAACTGGTTTAGAGTAAACAGGACAAGAAAAACACAATTAACGGGTAAAGAAAATAAAATAAAATGGAAGGATTATTTTGAATAAAAGTTATGATTGATCTAGATCTTAAAAATCACAGACAGTGAAATTTACCTCCTTCCTTCTGGGACAAGGTGAGGGTAATATATGTGAATTGCATGCTGTCACAATAAGTCTCCTATTTGAAACATTTTGCTTAAACGTTCTGTCCCGTAACATAATTTTCATTGAAAAAAGGGAAAATGACCATGGTTAAAAATACAATATGAATAAAATAATTTTTGAAGTAAAATAGTTTTTATATATTAGATGGGGAATTGTACTACTATTGCATAATTATGATTCCTCAAAAAACAGTTCAATCTGATTCTCTAATAGTAAAGCATCTAAAGTTTTGTGCAACCCATATGACATAACAAATATTCCCTAGGATAGTTTCTATAATCACTCAATGAACCTGGTCTTAATCCATATCTCTCTTCTAGAAAGCAGACTCATTTACCTACCTCACACTAAGTCAAGATCTGAAGGAACATTATTATGACTAGAGAGGTAGTCAAGAGAAGTAGCTACCTAGAACCCAATGAAACGAAAGCTAGTACAACAAGGGTTTTTTTTTAAACTATATTTAAAAAGAACAAGGACTGCAAAACAATGAAAAATGAGTGTTGCTTATTTACAAAGAACAAACATGGCCATAAAGAAGTGGTGAGAAAATACCAACTTATTCCCCTCAACTCCTTTACAAAAAGTAGAGAGGATCTATTTTTAGGGAACACTTCATAAAATGTAATATTGATATGTTGCATGGTTTTTCTTAATTTTTATAATTGTTTTCTCCTTTAAAATTATTTTTATAAAGGAGTTTTTGGAAGGTGGAATGGAAAATTACAGAGGGAAATCTAGGCAAACTAAAACTAAAAGATATCAATAAAATCTACTATTTAAAAAAGTACCAATAAATTTCATTTCAGTATTTTCTCATCTCTCCTGTATTTCCTGTTTCCCCTCATTTTTGCTCCCATAAACACAGATAATTACAAATTATCAGGAATCAAATTTTATGTATCTTTTTCAGAAATGAATTTCTAGAAATGATGCAGCTGCCAATAAATTGGGGACTGGCTAAATCAATTGTGATACATAGATATTATGGGATATTATTGTGCAACAGGAAATTATAGTCCTGAAGAATTCAGAGAAGCAAGGGACAACTTATATGAACTGACTGGGAGTAAAGTAATCAGGGAGTAAATACTGGGAGTAAAAGAATCAGGAAAAAAACATATACATGTTGAGCAGTACAAATGGAAAAAACAACAATGGTGGCAAAACTGAATAATATATAGGTAAAATGATCAAGTTTTTCCCAAAGGGGAGGTTCCATATAGGAAATTGAGTGGATGCCCCACATTTGGGGAATGACTGAATAAGTTATGGTACATCAATGCAATTAAATATTATTATTCTATAACATAGAATAATAAATCCTGGAAATATTTACATGAACTAAGTGCTAAGTGAAGTGAGCAGAACCAAGAGAACATTGTATACAGCAAGAACAAGTTTTTGTGATGATGAACTGTGATTGATTTGGCTCTTTTCAATAATGAGGTGATTCAGGTCAATTCCAATAAACTTGTGATGGAATGTGCCCTCCACATCCAGAGAGAGAACTGTGGAGACTGAGAATGGATCAAAGCACAGTATTTTCACCTTCTTGTTATTGTTATTTGGTTATTTTGTCCTTTCTTGCATTATTTCCCCTTTTGGTCTGATTTTTCTTGCCCAGAGTAACAAAAATAGAAATATGTTTAGAAGAATTACACATGTTTGACCTACATCAGTTGGTTTGCCATCTTACGAAGGGGAGAGATGGAGAAAATTTTGAAATACAAGGTTTTGCAAAAATGAATGTTTACACTATCTTTGCATGTATTTGGAAAAATAAAAAAGAGAAAACATTTAAAAAACAAAAAAATTGTAAAACAAAAGAAAAAACAGAAATATTTTTTGCATGATTACACATATGATAATCATACTTCTTGCCTTTTCAGTAGGATTAAAGAGGGAGAAAACTGAGAACCCCAAGTTAAATGAAAATGTTAAAATAAATTTTAAAAAATTTTAAAAGAAAATATTCTTTCTTCCATTCTTTGGAGAGGAGAGGAGTACTGTTGTTATGAAACATTATATATACTCTTAGACTAAGTAGATCTATTGATTAGATTTATTGAACTGTCTTTTCCCTGTTTCTTTCTTGTACTCTGTTACAGAGAGAAAACAGAAAGCAATATATTAAGAAATTAAGGTGGTGTCAAATGAAAAAACCATCAATAAAATTTATTTTGTTTAAAAAGAACTACCTTGTTGACCTTTTATTACATTGATGTATTTGTTTTATATTCTACAAGAGCTTCCAATAAGAATATTTCTCAGTTTGACAATCCTGTTTTTTTAAATCTAAATTGTCTTAGAGGTTTTTTATTTTGTGTTGCTTTTTTATTGCAGGGGAATATGTAAAATATGGCACTCCTTAAAAATATTCAACCATCATTGGTTTTTCCTTTTACTAGTGTATACACAGAGTATCTAGAATCCATGTTTTAGAATGTACACAAATAAATCAGACCATTGACTCAAATGCTGACACCCCTGTTTCCATGGCAACATAGTTTCTGCAAGTATACCAAAGAATCATTTGATTTCATAAATATCAGTTTGCATCAGGGAGTCACTAGTTACTTCATGTCATATCCATACCTAATCTATGCTTGTCACTAATCTCACTGACTCTCTGACATCCCCTGAAAAAAATAAGGTTCTATGTAATAAGTTGTCTCTTTATTTTCCCCTTTCTCTGATAGTAGACAGTAGCTCAGAGTATATGAGGAGATTCATACTGGCTTTGATATCTCTGTTTATGTAAACCTAACAAATACATACAGTACATAGAAATCATCAACCCACATTAAGTTGTTTAGTCAATAAATTTTGAATCGGAGGATCCCCATTTCTATCTCACATTATTTGTTTGATCTTTTAACCTTTTGAGTCTCAGTTTCCTCATTTATAAAACACTGGAGTTGAACATGATGACTTCTAAAGTGCTTCCCAACACTGAATTTATTATCCTATTAACCAATGGGCGAAGAGTAAGGTTTAAATGCTAGAAAGTAAATCAATAAGGAAACAAAAGAAATTCTTCTCCATAAAAATCCAGAGAAAGGAATTGTTCATTGCATTTCTATTGGCAACAAGGAAAGAACCACGGGAGTAGTCTTTGAGGTAATCAGAAAGCGATAAATTTTATAATTTCTTAAATTTTCAGCTGAATTCATTCATTCTTTCCTCATCCAAAATGTAATGTTAAAATAATAGAGTCAAAAGAAAAATAAAAAGATAAATACAAGTGAAAAATGTGAAGGAACTATATAAGGATAAACCATATATATTCTAATGGCAAGAAATAGTGAGAAAAAAATCTTTTCTGAGTCCTGTAATAATGTCATAATGTCGTAGAGGCAGCCAAATGAGACAGAAGACTGGCAGTTTTGTTATATTTTTATGATGTTGAAAGAAGAAAGAAAAAGGAGAGGAGATGGATACAGTAGAAGATCAATGTAAAGAAATTATGGAGAAATTATAAAATCACATAGTCAGAGTGGACAAGTAGAAGAATTTACAATAGAGGAAGGAATTGGGGAAAGTATGTCACTTGAATTGAACTTTTATCTAAACTAATCTAAAGAGGATAAAACAAAGAAATACATCATTTCAGGTAGTAATGAATTCAATAGGGATACTGAAAAGAAAAGGAAGGGGGTAAAGACTAGTAAAAGAGATAGGAGAGATTAAGAGAAGGATTATTTATAAGCAAAACAAATTCTAAATTTGGAAAGTGGATAGTGCAGTAGAGGTTAAAAATGAGAGAAGGAATCTATGATAAAGAATAAGCAAGCAATTATAAGGGAACAGGAGTACACAATTAACTAACATAACTGTAAATGTGAATATTATTTGCATATTTCTTCCTTTAATAGAATGGGGTTGGAGGGACATTTTTGCTTTTCTGTGTATCTCTAGCAGAATGTTTATCACATAGTTGGCACTTCGTAAATGCTCCTTTTTGACTTGAGTTAAAATCATTTCCACCCCTAAGGAGTTTACGTTCTACTAGAGGAAAATAACATATACACAGATGAGTAAATAAAAATTATATACAGAGCAAATATAAAACAAATGGTAGGGCAGCGCAAAAAAAATGTAGGAAAATCAGGAGGGGACTTGTAAAGAGTAGCACTTGAACCAACCTTTAAAATAAATATAATTGTTTCCTTCTCTCACTCTACCCCACCCCAGAATGATTTGAATAATCCTATGTAGTTGCCTAAAGAAGATTCTTCAAGAATTAAAAAAAAAATTTTAGCCAACCTTTGATTTCACTAATATGGTTATCTGCCATTTAGGAAATTCATTGTACTAATGCAGATTGGCATCTGTTTTACAATCTTTGATCTTAGAAACTTGCCTAGGCCCATGAGCTGCTGTGACTTGCCCAAATTCACATAACCAGTATGTTCCATCAGTAAAATTTGAACCCAGCCCTTCATAATTCCTAGAATCGTGCTCTATATATGAAGCTCTACAGCCTCTTGTTTAATAAATAAACATTCTGTTAAGTGCCAATTATGTCTACTATATGTACTGAGCATGGGGAATATAAGAAGTCAGTGAGAAAAGGTCCAAAGTAGCTTAGCCAACTTAGGAATGATGTAATGTATGAACTGGAGGTTTGGAGGAACTATAAATGGAGGTTTGGAGTTCATGTTTCCACCCTCCAAACAGAGAACAAGAGAGCAGTCATGAGGTGGAGTGCCAGAGCTAATGAGATTTTACAAGATGGTAAGGTCATACGAATAATGAGCATACTGGGGAATCATGAAGAAGCCCATCACAGAAATACCAAAATAGGGCAGTCAGGTGAGAAATGTTGGAGATAATCAAGGAGTAATAAGGTGCTTTATCAAATAATCATCAGATTTGAATCCACATTCAAAAGAAGGACTTTCTCTCAAAGAATGTCCTCCTTAATTATGCTTTGTGAGACCAAAACTTGCTGGTGACAAAAGGGAAAAGCAAGTTTTTGTTTTACTACTATATCATTAGAGCTATAAGACATGGAGAGCCACGTCTCTTGACAAACATGGAAATTCCTGGAAGCCTTTCTGGTGGCAAAGTATATGTACCCATGACAGATCAATATTTGCCTCAGCAGGGAATTTTGGTTTTTCTTCAGAACAGTACTCTACTGGCAGACACCCACAACCGCAATGGAAATCATTCCTAGCGACATCTGCAGAGAACAGAAAGCTGAAGGACTTTAGAATAGAAGTGACTGAGAATAAGTAGATAGGTAGGTATGATGATGGAAATGATAATGAAGAAGATAGATAAATGATAGATCACAGAAAGATATAAATATTAATAGATAGATGGATTGGTAGTTTTGCAGATAGATAAATGTATCACAAATAGATTTATGGAGAGATTTATAGCAAATGTAGAGACAGGCAGAAGCTATACTAAATACTAGAGATTCATACATAAACAAGCAAGCACGACAATGCTCAACTAACCCATACTCTAATGGAAGATGATAGTATATAAGGATGAGTAAAAAAGTGGAGCTGAAAAGAAGTAGTGTCTACATCGTTCCTTAGCCACTGGGAAGTATAGATTTTCTAAGTGTTTTTATGAGAAAGTTCCACTTTATTTTTTTTAATCTTTAGATAACATTTACCTCAATTTTGTGGACTACATTTTGGTATGGTGGGTAACCCTACGTTCTCTGGGTGGGGACTATTATATAGGAAAGTGAAAAATCCCCCCAAATGAACCTGGATCATTTATATTGTGAGAGCTTCTGAACAAGGACTATATTAAGAAAACACTTAGTAAAATATGGCAAGGATATAATTAATCAGATTTTAAATGCTACAGAAGAGTTGTTTGCTTAGATGTTAATTTGGTACATGAATATTTTTGCATTTTATAGGCATATCTCTAATTTCTCTATCTACTAAATTTGGATTTTCTCTCTACATACGCATATACATATACATATACATACACACATATACATGTCAGTATTTTTGAGTATGTGTGTATGTATACATATATATCATACATATATGTATATAATATATCCTCTCTTGTGATGATCTTTTTAGTTTCCATGGGCTCAATGTTTATCTCTATGCAATTGACTCCCTCTCCCAATTTTTTTCCCTGAGTTCCAGTCTTGCTTTTCTACAGCAATTGCTTTTGAAACATCTCTCCTTAAGAGCAATTTGGAAGTATGCTCAAAAAGTTATCAAACTGTGCATACCCTTTGACCCAGCAGCATTTCTATTGAGCCTATATCCCAAAGAAATCATAAAGGAAGGAAAGGGCCCCAGATGTGCAAGAATGTTTGTGGCAGCTCTTTTTGTAGTGGCTAGAAACTGGAAACTGAAGGGATGCCCATCAATTGGAGAATGGCTGAATAAATTATGGTATATGAATATTATGGAATATCATTGTTCTGTAAGAAACGACCAGCAGGACGATTTCAGAGAGGCCTGGAGAGATTTGCATGAACTGATGCTGAGTGAAATGAGCAGAACCAGGAGATCATTATACATGGCAACAACAATACTACATGATGATCAATTCTGATGGACATGGCTCTCTTCAACAATGAAATGTTTCAAACTACTTCCAATTGTTCACTGAAGAAAGCCATATACACCCAGAGAGAGAGATGTGAAATGTGGACCACAACATAACATTTTCATGCTCTCGATTGATGTTTGCTTGCATTGGGTTTCCTTTATTTGATTTTTCTTTCTTATAGATATGATTTTTCTTGCACAACAATGATAAGTATGGAAATATGTATACATATATTCTATTTGTTAAGTATTTTAATATAATTAACATGTAGTGGATATCCTGCCATCTAGGGGAGGGGTGGGGAGTAGGGGGGAAAATTTTGTAACAGAAAGCTTTGTAAGGGTTAATGTTGAAGAACTACCCATACATATGTTTTGCAAATAAAAAATAAATTAATAAATTAAAAAAGAAAGAAAGAAATCTATCTCCTTAGATGTTCTATGGGCATTTCAAACATCCCAAACAGAATTCTTTCTTTTCCTTATAAACTCTTCCTTTCTCTTCCAAATTTCCTTATTTCTTTCAAATTATTTTGCTACTTTCAAGACATCCCTCATCATCTATTTCCAGATCAAAACCTTTCCTGGCCCCTTTTGTTATTAGCTCTCTACTTCTTAAAATTATTTTGCATTTACTCATCTGTGTATAGAATGTATCTCTAAGTAGAATGTAAATTCCTTGAGAGTAGTAATAGTTTTGTTATTTTTGTTTTGTTTTGTTTTGATCTTAATCGCTTCTTGAATTGAATTGAATGTTTTTGACTTCCTTCTTTTCATTTTCAGTGTTCTCTAAGGACAGAATCAGGTAAATTGAAATAAAAAGGGTCCAATGAGATGTTAGAACTCCTAATATTTAATGGCTAATAAACATTAAGAAGTTTTTAACAAAGGCTTGATCTTGGCATTTTCTAAATAAGTTTCATCTTCTTATAGATGTAGAGCTGGAAATAATGTTAGATATCACATAGTCTAACGCTCTTATTTTACATATGAAGAAACAAGTACAGAGAAATTAAATAATATAACCAAGCTAGATTCAAACCCAGATCATATCATTCTAAACCAAACACTTTTTCTATCACAGTAGTGACCAGTCAGAAAGATTTTTAATTGTCTTATTTAAAAACTGAGCATTAGACTCAAATCATTTGGTGATTGATGAATTTTCCCTCCAACTATCTGGTTTGATATTATTTAATACCAACTCCAGTTATCGACCATAGACATAACTAAGTAAAATTTGCATAACTACTCTTTATCCTGTTTTTGGTGCTTTTCTAAACAAGGAGTTGAACAGGACAACTACTGGTCAATCTCACAAGTCCCTAGTTCAACTTGATATGATTATAAAGTATAAACCTTTGTTCAAAGGCAACTCTTCAATGGATACCCTAGCCTTTTACTGAGCGATGGTCACCATATTTTTTAAGGAACTTTTTTATTTTTATAAACTTTCTTTCCCATGAGCTCCCTGTAAGATCAGGGAAAAGATAACTTTCCCCACCTACCTTTACTTTTCCCTTAAAAGGAAAGACAAAAGAGAAATACACGACAGGTACATCTCTTTTCCTAGAAAAGTATTCAACTGAAGTTTTTTCTCCCAGTTTTGTTTACTTTCTAGTTTTCCATTTCGTTTTCTTAGCACAGATAAGTGAATATGCAATCTGAAAAATAGATGCCGCAAGGGTTGCCTCATGGTTTATTCTGAATTTAAGACCTGCTCAGTTCAAAAGTGAAGAACAAACCATCCAGAAGAAATTATCTTCAATGGAGCTCTTGGAGAAGATACTAAGGAAGATGACATGGTTATATAGGAAATCTAGATCTTGCCAACCTTCCATAATCACTATTGCAAGCTTTTCAAATAGTGCTGGTTCAAAATAAATGTGAAATATCATGAGTAGTCTCATAAAGGATTTTTTTTCTTTCTGTGGAGTATCAGTGTTATGGAATAATTGAGTTTTGTTTTTTGAGGTTTTTGATATTTCCTATAAAGCATGTTCCAAGTGTCAGTGCAATTTTAAGCATTAATAGCTTAAAGGCTTTAATAGTGAAAACCCATACTAAGACTTTGGAACACATTGTATTTGTCCATACATGCCTTTGAGCCATTTGTGTCTTAAGCAATTTCTATGGTGAATGAAATTGAAAGTTGTTCTATACCTAATTCCCATGCTGAACACTGAATACCTTTGTAGAAGGTACCTCATTATTCATATTTGGTGAGACCACAGATAAAAATTTTACTGTGACATTGTTTTAGATATTTTCCTGGCAAAATTTAGGTTGTGCTATTAATAACCATTGAGAAAAATCGATTTTTTGTGACCTTGCCACTAGGATGGATCTGGTCCAGAATGTTTTGGTGAGGGGGATCTTATGGCTACAAAAGCATCCAGTGCTTTCACAATGCTCTCTGGAGTCCCTAGGTGCTCTCACAATATTTCATTCATGATGATCAGAATTTCAAGTTCCAAGGACCTCTGCCTTCTCACTCATGCTACTCAAAACTTCATGCTCCAAGTACCACTCTCTTCTCACCTTCTTCAATATTTCCTTAAAATTACTTTTTTGGCAGGTTGATGAGGCATATGGACTCTTCAAAATATTTGTAGATGTGTAAATTAAATATTTAGGCTCACAAATGAAACGTTTGTGTGTGTATATATATACATATATGTATATATACATATATGTACATATGTATATATATATGTATATATATTTTTCCCCTCCAAGTTCATAGACCTCATGAAATCTACTTATGGACTCTTTAGGATTCCATAGATCCCATGTTAAGAATCCTTGCCTTAGAACTTTGAGAGATAAATTAATTCAAATTAAGTTATTAATAACTTCTAATGATTTCAATTGTAATCCCCCTGAGATATGTTCTATAGCTTAATAATAGGCCTCATTGCTATAATACAAAGGAATACCTAATACTTGGAATTTAGATATGGTAGCAAGTAGCTAGGTGAGAGTATATATATTTTATGTCTCCACTTCAATGAATCAGCAGAGACAGGAAGATTTTAAGTGATTTGTGCACATTTAGGCACTGCTAGAGCTCAAATTTACATCTACCTAAGTTTCCTGACTGAGAAAAGCAGTGATCTGTATGTTACATCATACTTTCCCCTCACCATACAAGAAACCTCCTGTTTTTTCTTATTTATGACTGGGCCTTCCTTCAAATTTGGTCACAATAAAAAAAAATCTAAATACTTATCTTTTAAAATGACAGCATTTGAGGCATTTTGCATCTCATAAACATCAAACAAATCATTTGTACTTTGGAAAATTTCACTTTACAAATTTAAGCATGAACTTTTCCCAATCTGAAATCTCTATCAATAAAAATCCTAGTTAATACTTTTACCTCTTTACTCAGAAAATATAGAATACATAAACACTCCATTGTCTCTTGACTGGGTTGCTGTAGTACATTTGCTAGCATATAGCAAAAAACAAAAAACCCAAAAAAGCAAAGACAAAAAAAAACCCATGTATAATTAAAATTAAATTATACTTATCTAAACTAATGAGAAAAGTACCTCTAGTGGTTCAGTAGCCATCATTTTAAGTGATAATTTTTGCTTGCCTGTTCATTCAAAAGCATTCATTATTTCAAGTAGACTTCTGCAACAAAATAGATTAAAATAAAATTAAATATTTCCAATGACGTCAAAAATGAGGCTTTGGATTTCTTTTTAATGCAAGTTCCTATTTCTAGTTTGAATTAGTCAGGTATGATGTGTGTACTTCAAATCACCAATATTAACTTATTCACTTGGTAAATGTCATTACATCATGACGTGCTTAGGAGATGATTCATTTTTTTTATGTTGTTGATAATGTAATACTCTAAACTTTCAATTTTACCAATCCTTTTTTATTTCAAGCAGACATTAATAGATCATTGACTTTGAATTCATGCAAAAAATTAATAAGTAGTATACTACATATTAATGCTATCAAACCTCAACTGGGCTTTCATTGCCTCACAGGAAATCTTTCTGTATATTTCCAGTAAATTTCCAGTAAAATTACATTAGTAACATTTTCTCCATCACTTTAAGTCTAGACAATTGAGTCCTAATTTGTAACGTTTATAAATTTCAATATATAAATGCTCATACTGAAAATTTTAACAATCATCTCCTTGCAAGGCAGTTTGAGCAGATTGCAGCACAGTCCTATATACTACTCTTTCTCCTTTTTCTAATCATTTCATCTGAATCTCCTTTACTTTTATTTATCCTTCTACTACCTAATTATGAATGGCCCTCAAGGTTCTTTCTTCAGCATTCTCTTCTTCTTTTTTCTTTTATCTTATTTGAGCTCTCATTTCAAATGAATCTCATCTACTTCATAAAATTCCATTATTATTCCTATATATATGCATATATATACATACATATATATATATCCAACTCTTTCTCCTAAGACTTGAAAAAAATCACATGTTCATCTTAATCATACATTGCATATTTATACATACATATGTACTGTATACATCTTTTTAACCTATATTTCTAGATCAAAGACACACAAAATGACCCATTAATAATAAACACAGCACCGTCTAAATCATCTCCAAATTTGCCCTTAATTCTGCCATTTTTTGATCTTACCTGATTTTGTTGTCTTATGTGATTACATAATTGCTCAGTGATTTTTAAGAAAAAGAAAAGCAATGCTGGACTTCAAATTGGCAAATGTTAAAATCTCAGGAAGGTAAGAAATTCTGAAAATTATAAATTAGTGACTATGGAATCAAATTCCAGCATGATTTACAATGTATTATCAATTTATTATTAATGGGTCATTTTGTGAACAATTAGAAAGATCTGCATAATTTCTAGAATCTACTTGGGATTCACTTAGTAAAATAATACCAGTCTAAAATAATAACAACATTTATATCATACTTTAAGATTTTCAAAGTACCTACGTCCTTTGATCTTTACAACAGAGTTGGGGGATAGGTGCTATTATCATCCCTATTTTATAGATGAGGAAATTGAGGGAAACCTAGAGTAAATGATTTTTTGGTTTTCATTCATCTCATATGTGTCTAAGGCTAAATGTGAACTCAAGCTCTTCCCAACTCCAAATTCTAAGAATTATACTACCTAGATGCCTAATATGATGTCATTTTCTAACAGGGTTACTTGATTTTTAGATCAGAGGAGTACTGAAAATACAAAAAAAGCTAGGTTTCAGGAAAATATTTGAAAAAGTCTCATAATATGCTTTTGGACAAGATACGGAAATGTATACAACATTAGAGTGTAATTATATAAACTCATAACTAATTGAAATTGTGTCAACCTGAAGAAAGATCTCCAGGGGCACAGTTCTACTTGGTCCTGCTTTTTCCCCCTCAACATTTTTACTCATGAGCATATGGATAGCATAAGGGTGGTAAATAAACTTATCATTTTCCTTAGAGTAGGAAACCAAGCTTTAAGGGCATCTCTCTATCTGCCACTCCATGCTGCCTCTATGGGAATAGATTTCATACACATTAATCTTACAGATGATTTGTATCTAGGAAGGATAGTTAAATCATTCACTATATTGTGATGAAGCAAGTAAATAGAATAGAACAGTGGATAAAACATGGGGCTTAGAAGAAGGAATTCTCATTGTCATGAGTTCAAATCAGGTTTCAGGCACTTCCTACCAGTGTGAACATGAACAAGTCATTTAGCCCTGTTTGCCTCAGTTTCCTCATTTGTAAAATGAACTGGAGAAGGAAAAGGCAAACTACTTCACAATTGCCAAGAAAATCCCTAATGCAGTCATGAACCAATTCCTGTTTCAAGGAAAGAAGGCTAAATTTGGAATCAAGGAACCTGTGTTAACACCTTGACTCTGTCACTTCCTGTATACTTTGAAAAAATTGCTGAACCTTTCAGGACCTCATTCCCCTCATTTGTAAAGTGAAGAATTGGAAGTGATGACTTGTAAAATTCCTTCCAGCTGTAGACCTATCATTCATGACAGACTCAGGATCCAGAAAGATCTTGACAAACTAAAGCAATGGGCTAAAACTATGAAGATCAAATGTAGCAGAGTTTAACATAACATTCTGCATTTGAGGACAAAAAATAAAATTTAACAAATAGAGAAAAAGGAAGAGACCTGGCTTAGTAAGGATGAAAGTAACTTGGGAGTTTTGGTTGACTACTCACTTAATATGAGTCAGCAGGATAATGTAGTTGGCAATGTCATCTTAAGTTTCACAAATAGCTGGACAGTGTTCAAAACAAGAAAGGGGATATTCCTACTGTTTTCTGCGTTATTCTGACCATATCTGAAGTCCTTGCTCAGCTATGGACATCACATTTTAAGTAGGACATAAACAAGGTGCATGATATGCATAGAATGGGTATCTGGATGACAAGAAGACACAAAACCTTCTTATGTAAGGAAGAAACGGGAAATTTAACTTGGAAAAGAGGATTTAGAGGAGCTTTCACATATTTAAAATATTATGATGTGGAATTTGTAAAAGTTTTATTCTGCATGACTACAGAGGGCACTGCCAGGGGTTAACTTTAAAGATTTGGTTTCACTGTAAAGTATTTCTTAACAGAAAAAACACACACTCAGTTTCCCCTTGGAACATCAGAGTACATATAGGTAGAACAAATCAACACAGTGATGTGTCTGATAGCATAGACCTCCTTCAGTCTATTATTTCTCTAACATTACTATCATCACTGGCATTTAAGGTTTGCAAAGCACTTTACACATGTACCTAGATACATCAGAATATATCTCAGAGATCCTCAAAACAATCTTGCAAAATAGATGTTATTATTATTCTCACTTTAGAGATGAAGAAACTGAGGCTGAGAGGTAAAGTGATTTTTCCAAGGTCATACAGCTAGCAAGTATCTTGGCAGGATTTTAATTCACTTCTTCCTGATTCCAAGCTCAACATTCTATCCACCACATTACCTAGGAAGGAGGCATGAGTCACTGAGAATATTCTGAAATAAAGATTAGTTATATAGTCATCAAAGTTTTGGTATTTTTTTCCTTTATTTTCTTTAAGCAATTTATCAGAAGTTTTCAATGAGACACTAAGTGATCACCTGCTTGAGATATCATAAGGGAGATTCATGTGAAGTACTGGGAACATCAAGACAAAATAACAACTGAACATCTTGCATTTTTTATTGCGAAAAAAGGTCAAAAAGGATGCATGCAGTTTGTACACAAATAAATATAGTACAACATAATCTGAGGATGGAGAAAGCATGATTGATTGGGAGATCCAAGTTTCAAAAAGGAGATGACAACTAAGCTAAACCTTGAACTAAAACAAGGGTCTGGATTAGTGAAATCAAAGGGTGAGTTCTACCTTTGGGGAAAGATCTCTGAATAAAAAAGGGTGGGGGGTGGAACAACCAGTTAAAGGAAGAAGTAGGATTACAAACTAAGGTACCTTCAAGTACTTCTCCTTCCTCCAAAACCTTAAGGCAGATAAATTCCAAATGTTTTTACATTGGATGGGTTGTCATGCAAAAAAAAGGATTGAATTTGTTCTACTTGGTTATAGAGAGCAAAACTACCAAGGGAAAAAAAAGCCGATTTGGATTTGATGTCAGGCAAATCTTGCTAATGATTAAAACTATCTTAAAACAGAATGGGCTTCCTTAGAAGACAGCAGGTATCTCAGATGAGTAGTCTTCAAGCTAGAGCTAAATCATTACCTTTCAAGTTTGTTGTAGAGGGTCTTTGTTCTGATGTGGGTTGGGCTATGTGGCTTCTAAGGTCTCTTCCAACTTTTCAGAGATCCTGTGGTTCACTAAGTTTGGGTGTGGTGAAATGGAAGGAATATTAAAAATGAGTTAAAATGTTTTTGTTTATTTGAATTAGTTGTGTCTGACTCTGGGATTTGGGGATTTCCTTGGCAAAGATACTGCAATATTTGTTCATTTACTTCTCCAGTTCATTTTACAGAGAAGGAAACTGAGGCAAACAGGAGTAAGTAACTTGCTCAGAGTCACACAGCTGGGAAATGTCTGAGAATGGATGTGAACTCAAGTCCTTCTAGCTCCAAGGCTGGCACTTTATTCACTATATCATCTAGTTGTCAAAATATCAAGGTTCAAATCCAAACTCTAGTATTCACTAACTGAGTCACCTTGGTCAAGTTGTTTAGCTTTTCAAGGCCTCAGTTTCCTTGTCTGGAAAATGAAGTTGAGGGGTAGCTAGGTGGAGCAGTGGATAAAGCACCAGCCCTGAAGTCAGGAGGACCTGAGTTCAAATCTGACCTCAGACACTTAACAATTCCTAGCTGTGTGACCCTGGGCGAGTCACTTAAGCCCAATTGCCTCAGCCAAAAAAAAAAAGTTGAGACCTTAGAGAACCTGTTTCAGAGTAGTGTTTTAAAGAGCTGATGAGTTATTGTTTAGATGTCACTATGAGAAGTGCTGCATAAAGAAAATGTATTAGTCTATGGGTAATATTGATAAATATTATTAGTAAAATTATAATTTTATATAATAAAATTAATAACATATTATTGATAATATTATTAATTAATAATATTATAAAGAAAATGTATTAGTTCTAATGGGAAAAGATCTTATATTGCCCCTAGTTCCAGAGGGGACTTCAGAGATCATCTGATCTAATTCTCTCCATTTTTCAGGCCTTCAGATCCTAAATCTTGAGCTCCTTCTGCTATAATACAAGCTGTCTTCTTTCCAGGATATCTTTATCTTCTGGATAACAATTCATTGTTTCTGTATCTACAGGGAAAAGATAATAGTGGTAAATGATATCTTAAGACAAAGAAAAGCAAGTAGATGAGAGAAAAGATCAGAGGGCTAGAGGTTGGTATGAAAAAAGAATAGCTTAATGCCTAGAGAAAATTAGAAAGAATTTTTTTAATGCAGATAGGAGTTTCTTATTGTACTTACCTGTAATAAATCAGTCTACTGTCAGTGTTTATCAGTGAGTCATTTTAAAACAAAGACAAGCTAAATAACTGGAAAGATGGCATGTAATAAGGTGATAGGAAAGTATTACTGAAATGGTTTGAGTAACTGAAGCCAAAAACTCCAGTGAGGAGGGTACACACATTAACATTGTAGAGTATTGTTGTTTTAAGCAAAATAAGCCAAAATGAGAACCTAAGATTCAGAAGATCTGAATTCTCTTGTGAGCTCTAGAACCTGAAAGTTCTCCTAGCTTTAGTTCTCTCCCCTGTGAAATGCGATTATAACACTTTGTATCACCTGTTTCACGGGGTTCATGAGGAAAGGGTTTTATAAATTGTAAAGCCCTAAATAAATGTAACTAATAATTAGATTAAATACTTATTGGGAATCAGGTAAGATAATAAACATGGAAGCACTTTATAACCATAAAGTACTATTCTAGGCCACTTATAGCAACTTATATTGGATTCATTATCTACATGATAGAGAAAAATGTCACGAAAATTTGATAAAAATAGAGATTGCTCAAAATTTTATGGACTTGAAAATTTCTAAATCATAAAACTTAAGGGCTACTTTTAAAGTCAAAAAGAAAAATTGCCAAGGGATCTACTTAACAATACCCATTTTATTTTATTTGTTCATCACTTAAGTCAAGAGTGAACTTGGTGTGCATCCAGAGAGGTGTCTGAGTAGTTGACAAAAAGGAGAAAGGAATAAATAAGAATGATAAACATTTACAGTCATAAGAAGAGATGGAGTGGAAAATGCACAGAAATGAACTATTCCTTTCTTTTATAAGACTACAAAGAGCATTTATTTTGGAAATCAGTTAAACTTTGTGACTATTAAGATTGTCTTAAGGTATCCTACTTCCTTTATCTGTCACTTTTAGAAGACGCATAAATGCTAAATTAAAAACATTAAGGAGAATCCCCATACAGGGACATTGATTAAATTATCAATATAGTCTAGATCTCCAAGTCTGAATTTTGAGAAGATAAAAAACAAGCAAGATAGAAGAGTGACAAACAGGCAGGAAAGTTATGCTTTATAGATATTTAGAAGATAATAATTTTTTAAAGTACAGGAAGCAAATAAGTGTTGGGGGAAAAAAAACTTGCAAAAATGATAGTTGAAATACCAGGGTTCTTCTTCTTCTTCTTCTTTTAGAAATAATGAAGATGTAAGGCTCATAAACAAATAAGAATATCAGTAACGATCAGGGGGAAAAAGAAAAAGAATCTGTATGTTCTAAAATATTTATAGTAGCTCTCTTTGTGGTGGCAGAGAACAGGAAATTGAGGGAATGGCCATAGGTTGGGGGATGGCTGACCAAGTTATGATATGTGAATGTGATGGAATACTAGTGTGCTATAAAAAAAAAAATGATGAACTGGTTAGGAAAAACATGAAAGGACTTCCATGAAATAATGAAGAGGGAAGTGAGTAGAACAAGAAAACGTTGTATATAATAACTTCAATAATTATGAACAACAAACACTATTTTGAATTTTATAAATTCTCCATTCAATTACAAAGGAATATGTTTTCTGCCTCCAGAGAAAGGACTGATGAATAGAAGTATACTTAGTATGGTTGCTTATATGTATGTATATATACATACATATGTGTGATTGTGTATGTGTGTGTGTGTGTGAAATGCTGACCTTTTCTAGTTCAGAGAAGGGAAATAGGGAGATTTTTCAGAATTTAAATTAAAATATTAAATATTAAAATAAATTTTAAAATTAAATATAAATAGCATCTTCATCCCATATAAAGTTTATAAAAACACTTTATAATTAAATCATATAATTCTCACTACAACACTGATATTATTATTATTTTTATCCCCTGGTTTACAGATAAACAAACTGAGATAGGGATTAGGTGACTTGCAGAGAGTCATATAGCTAACAAATACCCAGGACTGGATTTGAACTCAGTTTTTCCTGAATCCAGGTGCAATGTTCTTATAATTGTGCCTTATAACTGAATTAAAATAGCAATCTTCACCCTTCAAAATCTTAACTTTACTACCTTTGTTTCTGGCCCTTTATGGTATTGTAAGGTTCTTCCAAGAGATAACAAACAAGACAACAGAGAAGAAAATAATGGGGAAAAAACAACATGCAATAAATTATAGAAGGACTCAAGAAGATACTTAGAAATATTAAATTAAAGCTGTACATGGGGGAGAACTAGGAAAATTATTTAGGACTATTTTATATAACAGCATACATTAAAGACTGGGAAGAATTGTTCAAAAGGCATTACATAAAAATTTATTGGTAGAATATGATAAAGATACTTATTTAGAATGCTGTCAGCTTCCAGAACATCAGAACAATTTGTTAATTTTGCAAGAAAATTGTGCACACACTATTTTTTAACTGAATGCCAACAGTATACCAATAATGAATGACTTGGCAATAAATGAAATGAAATTAAAAGATGAAGACAGGTAAGACATCCTTATTTTAGGTAAAGAATGCCAAAATCTTTTAAAACATTTATAGAAAGCCTTAATTTTTGAGATCCAAGATGGTAAGAAATATACTTTTGATTTAACACTTTTATGAATCTGTAATATTTTTGATAAGGATACTTTCTCCTATGATGTAAATAGCAACACAATCATATCTGCTTATCATGAGCCACCCTTTTTCTCTTTTTCTCCCACATAATTTCCAGAGAGGGCTCACCTAATACTCTGAGCATCTTCCTCTATCTAGCTCTCCTGACATTCAAACAAATAGAGTTCATAAAATGTCCATCAATCATTCTCCAGTATTATTATGTAGACAACTCATCTATTATTATTCCTAATCATGCATCTCTTTTATCTAATCCACAGTTTCTCCTTTGTTGTAAAAACTCAGTTGATTCTAGAAATTATACAACTTGAAGAATATTTTAAAATCCTCCCAAGAGGTAGAGGAAAGATGGCATTTACTTTATTCTAAATGATGCTCTAAGTGTTATGTAAGTGAGAAATATCCAGTAGACTACATTGGTCCCGAGAAGTGGTACCACATTGACTCACATAGCCTTGTAATAAATAAAATCTAAATAAAATTAATGACCATATTATAAAATCTAGTCCCATACCTGAATTTCAGGTTTGTCTATGGAGTCAAAAATGTACATGGGATGTTTCTGTCTGTATGTCTGTGCATGCATAAGTGTTTGTATGTTTATAGCTCCTCATATGCTGGCACAGACATGACACTGGGTCCTTGAAAATAATTGCAGAAGAGTGCAAATTGTGGCAGGGCTAACCAAAGTAAAGAGGCTTAAAGAACAGTATGGTGATAGGCTTAATTCCTTTTATCAAAACCTGATTAACTCATTTCCAAGAAGCTTATCACCATAAGATTTGGTACCAGGTGATTTACTTTTTTTGGCTACAGCTCATACCTAGAAACAGCTGAGTAGCACATTGTATACAATGTATATAAAACACAAGACCTAAAGTCAAGAAGACCTGAGTTCTAATCTAGCTTTAGACACTTACTAGCTTTATGATCCTGAGCAAGTTGCCTAATCTCTGTTTGCCTCAGTTTCCTCAGTGTAAAATAGGACCTTTCTCCCATTGCCTTTGTGAAGATCAAATGAGATAGCTGAAGAAGGTAAAAG
Organism: Myrmecobius fasciatus; assembly: GCA_023553655.1. Classification (NCBI taxonomy): domain Eukaryota; kingdom Metazoa; phylum Chordata; class Mammalia; order Dasyuromorphia; family Myrmecobiidae; genus Myrmecobius; species Myrmecobius fasciatus. Next base: position 256,032 of record JAJPUD010002048.1, on the reverse strand, counting down.
GGAATCTGTGCATCTTTGATTTAATCCTAACCTATCCCTCCTCTAAAAACAAAAATGAATAAAGACCATGAAAAGAATTGAATAGAAAAGTGTCTAGATAATATGGATAATTAAAATTGTGAAAATAACCATAAGGAAAATGAATAAGAGAATCTTCAAGTTTAATGAAAAGGTAGATAATGTAAAATATGAAGAGTGGGAGTAAAAAGGAGACTATGAAATGTTAAGATCATGTGGTTGTCAAGGAGACATAAGGATAGTCTGTGAATGACCTAGCTTGGAAAACTTTGTAAGAGGTAAAATGTATTCAAAGGGGTTTAAGAACAATCGCATTAAAAAGCATCACATAGGGAAACAAGGGATACACAATAGTAGATAGTTTACGAGTGCCCAGCCAAAAAGAACTGTTAGGAAAAAAATAGCAATGGATTTCAGATTGCCATGGTTGAGAAGTCATTTGTTTAAAAGGCAGATGCAGTATATGGAAGGACAGTTGAAAATAATAAATGTATGATCACCCAGAAATGAGAATACGATATTTAGAATGACTTTCTTGATAGGGTAAAGAAAAACAACCTAATGATTTTACTTCCATTCACAACTATAAAAGTAAAATAGAATGTTATGCAAAGGAAAGTCATTTACCTTAAACAATGTTTGTGTCAACTTACCAAAGACTATGTTCTTTTGAGGTATTTGATGTTTGTGCTGCATAGATTTGGCTAAATATTAGCCAGATCTATAGATGCTGTTTATTTCTTCATCATAATGTTGTGTGCTGTTTGGGAAGCTATCACCAAGTGATTGCTATTTCCTGATTATGACTACATGGACCAATTGGCTAAGACTTTTCCAGGTATGTATAATTCAGAAAACACAGTCCAGTAAATTATATTTTTGTCTCCAAATAACTATTAAAATGCCTAACCACTAATACTTAATGAATATTATAATTGATGACATAATACAACATTTAGAGCAATTTTTTTTCTAAAAACTACTAACAGGTTACTTTGGGATGGCTTTCCTGTTAAACTTCATTTGTCATTAATCACTAGCTAAGTTTATTCTGCTTTACTATAATCTGCTTTGAAAAGAAAATGTTTGGTTCCCATGGCCTGTCATCAAAAATGCCTACAGCCTCTCTGGCCATTCATCTCCTATTCATTTTAGTTGAGACTTTTATGGGTTATACTTATTATGGTACCCAGATGATAACCAGTTTCTCCCTAAATGAAAAATAATAACTTTAAACAATGCTATTGATGCTTGAATCTAAATTGATGCTATATTTAGCCTTCCAGTGTCCTAGCTTCTTGAGATTTGCTGAGATTCCTATTTTATGTAGTACTTTTTCCCCATCCCAACTGAGAGCTACAAGATAGAAGAAAGGCAGATTACTAACTTCATGACAACAACAAAATGTAAACCTTTTAACAAATACCAGTTAAAATAATATATGTATAATCATAACTTCAAAAAATGATTTTTTTAATTCAAATAAGTATTTTTGGGAACCAATTTATAATGAATTTGGGAAACTGGAAAATTTATTAGAGAATTGCTGTTACACAGTTTGATTTGGGTAGGGTTGGGTGAAAGCTAAATAAATGACTGTGAGATACAGAAACCTATTACTAAGGGAGACAACAGAATTTTCCCTAGAGCTGGATTTGGAGCCAAAAGAATTAGATGCAATCCTAGTTCTACTATTAACTACTTGTATGATCTTTAAACAGATCATTAACTTCTTTGAACCTTCTAATTTTTAAATTGATAAAAATGATGTTTAAGGACCTCTAAGGCATTCTATGTTGCCATGATTATACAAACTAAGGCTTTTATTTTTTTTTCCCTCATTGGGTACAGTGGGAGCAAAAGCTTGGTCTCTGAAACAGATAACAAGAAATCTCTTAGAATCTTTTTATTTCAAATATATTACCCATGTTCGTAGATTTTCAACATCTTTTGAAATAATTGTATAATTTTGTAAATCAATTAATTCAATTCTCTTTGATTCAATAAAGATTTATTGAGCTTATTATGTACAATGCACTGTCTAGATATTGTGAAGATAAAGATAAAATGAGAGAAACATGCTACACTACAGTGACTTAGAATAGAGAACAAGATCTAAATTTAAATTCTAATTCAAGGCAGAATCAGGTAGACACAATGGAATAATACAAGAAAAAGTGTTAAGATGATTTTAAAGATAATGAGATCACTTTCTTCTTTTTCTCACTTAATAGTAATTTTTATTGTGATTTTTATTGTCTTTTTATTAGTAACTACTGCATTCCATGAGGTTTTCTATCTTTCTCTTTTTAAAATCTTCACAACAATAGATATTCCCTACAAATTAACACATCTCATGGTAGTAATGACAGGCTTTTTTTCAGCACTTCATTTTATACCCTGAGCACAGATACCATCTTCATTTTGTTTCTTTACATGGAAAGTTTAAACCAAATTAAATTTCAGTCAAGATAAATGACAGCAATTGGTTTTTATCAGATTAACCTATTAGCATAGCTGCTCCCTTTCCAAGTCTGGTTTTGTAGTACATTATCTTCTTTTTCATTGCTCTGCTCATAAGGAAGAATTGTGAAATGCTGTAATTTAAACATGGCACCTGGCTGATTACAGTTCTATAGCTTCCCACGGGGAAAACATTCCAGGGGAACTGATCATCAGAGAAACCATCATTCTTTAAAATTATCTCAATTTGTCTGTTCTTGAATCTTTAAATCTCAAGATTTAACCATTATCTTCTCCCTTATAGATAGCATTTTAATACCTGGGTAACCATGGATTATCACAAGACTAGTAGTATAGCTTTTAAAGGTAATTTTCTCCTTCCCTTCTTTCTATGTTTTATTATAAATGTGTTCTATTTCTATCCCTTTGAAGGAAAAATATGCCCAGAATCAAAAATAGATGAAAGATAGAACAAGTTGAACTTTATATGTTCAGATTGACTTGTTAAATAAGCATATTTCATAAACCAATATTTCAATATTAGAGTACAGCAGGAACACATAACTAAAATATACTAAGGAGCTACATTATAGCATCAATCAAAAATATTTATTAATTGGCCAGGTCCTGTGCTAGGTGACAAGAATATAGGAAAAAATAAAACTGTCTCTGCTCACAAGGAGATTACATTCTATTAATACATACAATGAAGATTTTAGATCTCCATTAATCTCAATAATTACTAAAGCACTGAAGTATGGATAGGTTGGATTTTCTTATGGTATACTTTCCAACTAAATTTAAATTTACTAAAAAATTACATGAAAATTATTTCCCCTAGTTCTTGATTTGGACCTGTTCATTTTTCAATTTGACTTTCCTCTTTTCTTTACATATTTTATGAGACTAACATCTACTTCAGTTCTTTTCTCCATTTAGAAAACATGATAATTTTATTTTGACATAATAGATACTTACCCCAAAAAATTAAATGAATCCCATTACCAATTATGTTCTCTCTTCAACAAATAAATAGTTATTATTAATAGAAAAGTTTGACAATTTTTCTATATATATTGACTATTGTATGAGTTTCAATACTTCTCTTTGTGGACCTTATGTTTTCATAATCATTTTAGAGATGCAAAATAACATGCTAGACAAAAAGCAATGAAGACTTGGGTACAAGTCTCACTCCAGACCCATATTGGCTGTGTGGCTTTGAGCAACTCACTTCACCTCTAAATGAAGGTTAAAACTCTTAATTGGGGATGGGGGTGGGGAAATGGTGTACAAAATAAATATGGCAAATTAAAAGCAGCATGTTTCCAACATCTCCCAACATATCATCTGCAAAAAATCTAAAAATATATATATCAAACAAAAATAAAAGTAGGGAAATGAATTAAAAGTCACTGTGAGTTGTTTTTCCAGCTCAGAGCAGCTGGAAAACAGAGGAAGACAAAAAGAAACATCTATCTTGGCTGGAAGTGCTGAATCAATGATGGTAGCAATACCTGATTGGGAAAATGGCAATAAAGGATGCTATGGGGAGCATCCCAAGGCCCAGGAACATAAGACTGAAGTTACTAAGTCTGTACTAATATTGAGAGAATGAATGAGAGCCATCTCTGGCAGCTCTGTCACTCGTTATCTAGTTCCCATTCTGCATTAGTAAAGAGAGTGTTTTCACTTAGGAGGTTCTCTATACCAATAAAATCATGGGCCCAATCCCTTTCCCACTAAATAGCATCCTTTTGGCTCTGGTTTTATCATTCTCCAACCTTTTATACAAGTTTTTTTGTGGATCTTTTTGAAATCTTAAAAAAAAAATACTCTCTAATACTTCCTAGTTGTGTGACCCTGGGCAAATCACTTAACCCCAATTGGTTCAGCAAAATAAATAAATAAATAAAAATTAAAACTCTCAATCCAGACTTTAAATATCACTTAATCTAAATTTATTTTGGCCTAAGGAATGGTAATCAATCTAAGCACAATGCACAGTCTTTGAAATCATATATATATGCACATATATACATTAATAAATTATCTATACCCTTTGACTAATAATCTTATTGTTGTACACATATCCCTCAAAGAAGTCACAGGCTGAAATGATAGACAAAACTATATAAAAACATTAAAAGCAGCCTTCTTTATAATAGCAAATATCTGGATCCAAATCTGGTGTTCATCCATTGAGGAATGTCTACTGTAGAATAGGAATGTAAATAAAGAAATTAAATAGAGAATTTCAAGGAAGCATAAGGAGGTTTATATGAACTGAGGCACAGAGAAATAACCATCATCAAGAGAAGAGAAAATACAAAGACTAGAGCAATGTAAATCAATCAATAAACATTTATTAGTAAAAATATCACTTAAAGAAAGCTGAACTCTGAGTAACTGGAAAATGAATAGAGGTTTTAAATAAAAGATAATGAAACACACCTATTTCATGGAAGAAAGGAATGGAATTACTAGGGCAGAACTTTACATTCGTGGTCTCTGTTTAAGGTTGCTAAATTAAATTAATAGACATTTATTAAGTGCCCATTATATGACAGGCACTGTAGTAATGCTGTGAATACAAAAAGTGAAAACAGTACCTGTTCTACATGATCTCACAATTTAATGGGAAAAGCAACAAAAGAGGGAAATCATAAGAAAATATTTTGCCCAATTAGATCCCATGAAAACTGATAGTCTATGTGAAAAGGATATTTTCAAAAGTACAAAATGCTCAAGAATAGGAAAAGAAATAGAGAATTCCAATAATCCAATCTCAAAAAAAAAATTGAACAAGCTATAAATCAGCTTCCAAAGAAAACATGACAGGACCAAATGTATTTCAAAGTAAATTCTATCAGTCATTCAAAAAACAGTTAAGTATTAGAGAAACTGTTCAAAAATAGGAAAAGAAGGAGCCCTTCCAAATTCATTCTTTCAGAGAAATATAAATTGGTTTGATACTTACACTAAGGAAAATCAAAACAGAGAAAAAAAACTACAGACTAATATCCCTAATAAACAATAATGCAAAAAAATAAAATATTTACATGAGAGAAAATTACAAACATACTGCCCTGTGATTTATTGAATTTATGCCAGAAATGAAAGATCTATTCAATATTAAGAAAACTATCAACATAATAGACAACATAAATAAGAAAAATAATATAAATGTATTCATGAATGAAGAAAATGCTTTTGACAAAATGTAATACTGATTCCCCTTAAAATCTCTAGAAAAATTAGAAATAAGTGGATCTTTTCTGAACGTGATAAATCTTATTTCTATAAAAATATGAGCTAGTAGAGACCTTCTCAATAAGATCTGGGGTGAAGTAAAGATGTCCATTATCACCATTACTATTTAAGATAATGCTAGAAATGCAAGCTATTACAATAAGACAAAAAAAATAAACATAGGCCAAAAAATGACTACTTTTTGCAGGTAATAAATTTGCTTAAAGAGCCATAGAGAGAAAACAGCAACAATAAAAATAATTGAAACAATAACTTCATTTTCAGGATTACTTTATACAAAGAAAAAAATAATTCTAACAGATTTTATTCAGGGTAACAAAAAGTCAAGAATACAAAAGGCAATGTTACAAAGCAGTAATGATTCAAATAATTGGTACTAGTTAAAGAATAAAAATTCATCAGTAAAATAGATTACACCCACAACATATGGAAGCAAACATTTTGAGAAACATAAAAACCCCAGGTGCTGGGGGAATAGGGTCACTATTAAAAGCTACTGGGAAAACAGAAAAAAAAATCTGTTAGAAATTACATATATCAATATAAACTCCAGATGGATCTAGGCATAGAAGGTGACATCATAAACAAATTAGAGAATCAAGAAAGAAGTTAACCCTCATAATTATGATTGGAAGCATAGTTCATGACCAAAAAATGGACAGAGAGCATAACATAATATAAAATAAACAAAACATTGCATAAAATTTAAAAGATTTTGCCCTAAACAAAATTAAATTTTAGCTAAAATTAGAAAGCAAAACAGAGTGCTTGATGGGTGGAATAAATCAAATGCCAATAAATGGAAATAAATGATCACAGTAATCTAACATTTGATAAGCCCAAAGATCCAAGCTTTGTAAGCAAAAACTCAGTGGTTGGCAAAAACTACTGGAAAAACTTGAAAGTAGTCTGGCAGAAACTAGGCATAGAGCAACATCTCACATTGTATAACGAGATAAGATCAAAATGAGTACATGATTTACTCATAAAAGGTAATAGCATAAGTGAATTAGAGGAGTGTGGGGGGAATTACTTGTCAGATCTATGGATAAAGGGAAAGTGTATGACTAGAAACACAAGGTAAAGGGGTTCAAAGGAGATAAAATGCATTATTTTGACTATATTCAATTAAAAAGGTTTTACACAAATAAAACCAATATAACCAAAATTGGAAGGGAAGTAGGAAACTAAGACAAGATTTTTACTATATTTTTTTTCTGATAAATGTCTCATTTCTTAAATATATAGGTAACTGAATCAAATTTGAAATTTGGGAAATTTATAAAAAGTAATTCCCAAGTTGATAAATGGTCAAAGAATCTGAGCTAGCAGTTTTCAAAATAATAAACCAAAACCATCAATAGTTATATTAAAATTGTTCTAAACTACCAATAATTAGAGAAACACAAATTAAAACAACTCTGGGATACTACCTCATAGCTATTAGATTATCAGACATGACATAAAAGAAAATAACAAATGCTGAAGAGGGATGTGGAAAAATAAGTACACTATTATACTGTTGGTGGTGGTGTGAACCAATCCAACTATTCTGGAGGACAATTTGGAATTATGCCTAAAAGGCTTTAAAACTGTGAATTCTCTTTGACCTTGGCTCTATATCCTAGAGAAATCAAAGTAGAAAGAAAAAAACTCCAAAATACAAACAAGCTTCTTATTTCTTCCAATTGGTAAATAGTTAAAGTATATGAATAAACATTTTTAAGGAAAAATTCAAGATGTAAATCCCCCAAATCATAAATAATTAAATCAAAATTCATGTGATGCAAAAATTCTACTTCAGATACATAAAATTGCCAATGTTGACCAAAACAATCCCCTTCAAAATTAAAGGAAAATGACAAATCTTGAAGAGACTATGAGAAAACTACCACATTAGTGTACAATTTGTGAAATTGTTAATTGGTCTAGCCATTCTGGAAAGGATTTTGAAATCTTGCCCCCCAAATTAGAAAATTATTCATACACTTTGATTCAGTAATACTACTAACAAATCTGTCTTTTAACAAAATAAAAAAGAGAAAAAATGGGAGCAGCTAGAGGATGCAGTGTATAAAGCATCAGCCCTGAAATCCGGAGGGCCTGAGTTCAAATCTGCCCTTACACTTAACACATCCTACCTGTGTGACACTGGGCAAGTAACTTAACCCCAATTGCCTCAGGAAAAAAAAAAAGGAGGAAAAGGACTCATGTTAATAGTAACTCTTTTGTAGAAACTAAGGTAGTACTCTTTAATTATGGAATGAATGAACAAATTGCAGCATGTATATGTAATGGAATGATAATTTTTGCTGTAAGAAATTATGAAGAGGAAAGTTTCAGAAAAAATTAAAAGGGCTGGATGAACTGATACAAAATGCAATGAACAAAACAACAATTTATAGAACAATAACAATGTTATTGTTATTTTAAACAATTTTAAGAGATTTGAAAATTTTGATAAATACAATGGCTCAACACAATTTCAAAGTTTGATCACTTCCTAACAGAGTCAATGGACTCAGAGTGCAAATTGAGAGATATATTTTTGGGCATGGATATGGGGATTCATTTTACTTGACTGAACATATTTGCTATATAGTTTCATTTTTCCTTATGAGGAAGAAGGGATAAGGAAAATAAAAAGAGATATTTTTAAAATTTCAAAATAAAAATAGAGAAGGAAGGTAGACAATGAAGAAGGAAAAGAATAAACAAACAACCCCTAAGATAATAGAGGGAAGACTCATATTGGGGGCAATTTGCTGGAGAAGACCAAATTGAAAATAGATAATACAAATTTGTATCCCAGTCAGGATTAATTACACATCTTCTAATACCATTCGGTAGTAGAAGCAGAGAAAGGAAATGCTGACTGACTTTGGCAAAATAAAGGTGAAGTTGACTTGCAGGTATTCAATTCTCTATGCTCCCTTTCCCTTCTAGAAAGGGATAACTGTATAATTCCTGATCTTTACTTACATTCTCCCCAGGTATGATGTGTATTAAGATATGATTTTTTTTCTCTACTCACATTTTCTCTTCCCTACCTCTCTCCACTCTGGATAGTCAATCAATTCTATATCCTATTAAAAAATGATTAGCTCGCTTGTATCCTAGGAATAATATAATGTTTCCTTTCTCTGTTATTTTATGTTTATTTTGGGTGAAAAAAATGTAAGAAAATCAAAATGGGGGGGCGGACCCAAGATGGCGAACTGCGGACAGCTTTCTCTGTGAACTCCCTCCGACAATTCCCTCAAATCCAGAAAGTAAGCCTTAAAACTGGTTCCTGAGTGAGGTCCTCACCAAGCATTTGGACTACAACGCACTTCTATAAAAGATCTACCTTGAAAGAACTCCGGAGAAGGTTAGCCTCAGGGGAAATCGGCCGCTGGTAGCAATCAGACTCCAGCCGGGGCGGAAGTCAGGGCTGCGATAGAGGGGCGGATTTTGGGCACCCAGGAAGCCCCTGGGAGACGCCTGGGCCACTTTGCTCTGTTTGCGGGCAGGTGCTTTGGCAGATCTGCCTTTGGAAAAGGGTGGATCCAGACCAGCTGAAAACGTGGTTCTAGTGCGAATCTAGCCCGACCAGCCTCAGACCAGAAGTCAACTCGGCAAACTGCCCCAGGGCAAATACAAATCGTTGCAGTTTTCTCCGGTTTTGACCAATATCCCAACTTTAAATCATGAGCAAGAAGCAGAAGAGAGCTCTCACGATAGAAAGCTTTTACGGAGAAAAAATAGAACACTCCCCAGATCCTGACATTATGAAAACAATCCCAGATGAAGCCACAAAGGGAGACTTAAGTTGGTCTCCCTTTCAGAAGGCTTACCTGGATGATTGCATTAAGAATCTCAAAAGAGAGCTAGAAGAAGAATGGGGAAATAAATTGAGATCAGGGCAACAGAAATATCAAAAACTGGAAAATATGACTGGTGAATTGGAAAAAGAAAACAGTTTACTGAAAAACAAAATTG
>JAJPUD010002048.1:124960-236297 GCA_023553655.1 Myrmecobius fasciatus | reverse complement strand
TTTGTGTAGTATTGGAATTAATTGTTCTTTGAATGTTTGGTAGAATTCACATGTAAATCCATCTGGCCCTGGAGATTTTTTCTTAGGGAGTTGGTTAATAGCTTGTTCTATTTCTTTTTCTGATATGGGGCTATTTAAATAATTTATATCCTCTTCTGTTAACCTGGGCAATCTATATTTTTGTAGATATTCCTCCATTTCATTTAGATTATCAAACTTACTGGCATAAAGTTGGGCAAAGTAACTCCTAATTATTGCTCTGATTTCCTCTTCATTGGAGGAAAGTTCTCCCTTATCATTCTTGAGACTAACAATTTGATTTTCTTCTTTCCTTTTTCTTATCAAATTAACTAAAGGCTTATCTATTTTGTTGGTTTTTTCATAGAACCAACTCTTAGTTTTATTTATTAATTCAATAGTTTTCTTATTTTCAATTTTATTAATTTCTCCTTTTATTTTTAGAATTTCCAATTTGGTATTTAATTGAGGGTTTTTAATTTGTTCTTTTTCTAGTTTTTTTTAATAATAAGCCCAATTCATTGATCTTTTCTTTCTCTATTTTATGCAAGTAAGCATCTAGAGATATAAAATTGCCCTTTATAACCACTTTAGCTGTATCCCACAAATTTTGGTATGTTGTCTCCTTATTGTCATTCTCCTGGATGAAATTATTGATTGTGTCTATGATTTGCTCTTTCACCCATTCATTCTTCAGGATTAGATTATTTAATTTCCAATTAACTTTTGGTTTATTTTCTCCTGGCCTTATACTGCATGTGATTTTTATTGCATCATGATCTGAAAAGGAGGCATTTACTATTTCTGCCTTTCTGCATTTGATTTTGAGGTTTTTATGCCCTAACACATGGTCAATTTTTGTATAGGTTCCATGGACTGCTGAGAAAAAAGTAAACTCCCTACTGTCTCCATTCAACTTTCTCCATAGATCTATCATACCTAACTTTTCTAACAATTGGTTTATCTCCCTAGTTTCTTTCTTGTTTATTTTGTGGTTTGATTTATCTAATTCTGAGAGAGCAAGGTTGAGATCCCCCACTAGTATTGTTTGGCTGTCTATTTCTTCTTGCATCTCTCTTAATTTCTCCCCTAGGAATTTGTGTGCTATTGCACTTGGTGCATATATATTTAGTATAGATATTGCTACATTATCTATGGTACCCTTTAATAAAATATAGTTTCCTTCCTTATCTCTTTTGATTAGATCTATCTTGGCTTTTACTTGATCTGAGATAAGGATTGCTACCCCTGCTTTTTTTGTTCACCTGAAGCATAATAGGTCCTGCTCCAGCCTTTTACCTTCATCCTATATGTGTCACTATGTTTTAGATGTGTTTCTTGTAGACAACATATTGTGGGATTCTGGTTTTTTATCCAGTCTGATATCCGCTTCTGCTTTATGGGAGAGTTCATCCCATTCACATTCACAGTTAGAATAATTAATTCTTTATTTCCTGCCATATTATTTACCCAAGTTATGTATTCCCCTTTCCTTTCCCCTTTCTCCCTTCCCCCCTCCTCAGTACTTTGCTTTTGATGATCCCCTCCTCCAAACAATACTCCACCCTTTAGATCCCTTCCCCCTGTTTTTACTCCTTTCCCCTGATTCTTCTATTTTCCCTTCTATTAGTTTATCCCTTTCTTTTCTTCCTTTCCCTTCCACTTCCCTCTAGCAACAGACAAGTTTCTATGTGAAATCAAGTGTCTGATATACACTTTTAGAGCCCAACCTGATGAGAGTAAGATTTACACAATGCTCAACTCCCTCCCCTCTTTCTCTCAATTATATTAGGTTTTCTTTGCCCCTTCAAGAGATTTTACCTTGTTTTTAACCTCCTTTTTTTTAGATCTTATTTTTACCACTTTTCCCCTCTTTTCCCCAGTATGACAACCTTTCCCCCTCTAGTTCTCTTTTTCATATTATCAAAGTAATATCTAGTTAATTATACCCCCAAACTTTAAGCATCCCCCTAGTAGAAATAAAGTTCTCAAGAGTCCTTTCCTTTTTACCTTTTTATGCATCTCTTGAGTTCTGTGTTTGGATGTCGAATTTCTTGTTCAGATCTGGTCTTTTCATTAGAAACAGGTGAAATTCACCTATATCATTGAATGACCATCTTCTTCCCTGGAGGATCATGCTCATTCTAGCTGGATAGGATATTCTTGGCTGTAATCCAAGTTCCTTTGCCCTTTGGAATATCAGGTTCCAGGCCCTTCGATCCTTCAATGTGGAGGCTGACAGATCGTGTGTGATTCTAATTATTGATCCTCGGTATTTGAATTGTTTCTTTCTGGCTGCTAGCAGAATCTTTTCCTTGGTGCTATAGTTCTGAAATTTAGCCACAATATTCCTTGGGGTTTTAATTTTGGGGTCTCTTTCAGGAGGTGATCGGTGAATTCTTTCAATGGTGATTTTGCCCTTTGATTCTACAATCTCAGGGCACTTTTCTTTCAGGATTTCCTGGAAGATAGTGTTTAGATTCTTTTTTTCATCATGGCTTTCAGGAAGTCCAATAATCCTTAGATTGTCTCTCCTAGATCTATTTTCCAAGTCAGTTGTTTTTCCTAGGAGATATTTCATATTTTCTTCTAATTTTCCATTTTTTTGTTTTTGTTTGACTGATTCTTGAAGTCTTATTGAGTCATTCACTTGCATTTGTTCAATTCTTATTTTTAAAGTGTTGTTTTCTTCAGTTACCTTTTTAAGCTCCATTTGTAACTGGCCAATTGAATTTTTTTGTTCATTGCACTCTTTTTCCACTTCACTAATTTTATTTTTCAATAGATTGGTGTCTTTTTCATATCTCTTTTGCAGGGCATCATATCCTTCTTGCAAGATATTGTATCCTTCTTGCACTAATTTCAATTTATTTTCCCATTTATCCTCCAGCTCTTTTATTAGGTTCTTTAAGCAATCTTCCAGAAAGGCCTTTTGAAATGGGGACCAGTGATGGTCCTTGCTGATTTCCTCTGGAATTATGTCTAAAGGAACCTTTGGATGTGGGGTCTTCTCCTCTTTTTCTTTATAAAAGCTGTCTATGGTGAGAGCTCTCTTTTGCCTCTTCATTTTTTTTTTAGACAGCGTGAATATCTCTTTAAGGTAGGGGGAAAAAAAACGGTGGCTGAAATGGCCAGCTGAAGATTTTGCCCTGAGGCACTTCGTCGAATTAATTTAAGGTGCTGGGCCGGTGGGGGCTAGGACTAAGTCCGAATTACTCCTTCAACAAGGCAAGTTTGCCAGAACACCTGCCCCCAATCAGGGCAGAGTGTCCCAAGTGCCTCAGATAAACTCCAGGTGTTTGGAATTTGGAGTTTGGAGTTTGGAGTTTTTTGACAGTCTGAGCTGAGCTGAGCTGAGTCCCACCCTCACTTCTGGCCTCCACCAGAGTTCTCTGACACCGGAGTCCTCTGTTTATCCCTCTGTCCGAGCTAGACAAACCTGATGTGAAGTTTTTCAGAGATATCTGCAAGCAGTATCCAAATATTTCCTGATTCGTTGACTTGAAGATCAGTTCAGAGGCTTATTTTATTGTTGATTTGAGAGAAGTTCGGAGGAGGACGCAGAAAGTCGCCTTTTCATTCTGCCATCTTGGCTCCCCTTCATTTATTTTTGAATAGTTTATATTTTATAGATAATTTATCTATTACATTTGAATATATAATTATATCATCATTATTATTACCATTCTTTAAAGCTTCCTTCAGCTAATTTTTTGAGATTTTTACCCTAATTTACTACCATATATTGCTTTATCCTGAGTTAAAGAATAATTATTGGTAAAATCAGTTAGACTAGTTAGCTCTTCAAACTTCTTTGATTGGTTCTAAACAAATATACTAATTTTTGAAGAATACCACTTGGAGAGAAAATGTGCTTAAGGTTATTCATTACAAGGGAGGTTTTCCATGAAGATAATATAATCTTAAGGTTTAATGCTAGGAAGAACTTTAGAAATTATCCACTTTTCATATTAGAGGTAACAATATTGAAACCCTGAGATGATAATTGATTTGCTCAAGATCAACCATCCAGTGAATGGTTGATGGAGGATTAGTCAGGATTTGAATCCAGGTTATTGACCTCCAAAATCCATTTTGTATCCCACTGCATCATACTGCTTCTATGTAGTATGCTAATATGAAAGATAAAGAGAGAGAAAAAGTTCAAAACAGAGTTTAGAGTGATTTCCAAAGTGATTGAAAAAATACCATTTCTCTTAAGAGTCTCCTTTCAAGCTGAAACATTGCTTGTCTAAAGAAGATTAGATACTTGTTACAGCTCCAACTCAATGCTCTAATGACTTCTTGTGAGATCAGTGATGCATTAAGATTTCATAAATTTGTCCAAAGGAGTCGTCATTCATTTCGTGAACAAGACAAGCTATGCTTTGTCAGCAACAAATTACAATAATTCAGAACACAGGTTAAAGTTAAAAACCACAACTCAGGAAAAGTAGAAAGAACAGAGGGAAAAAGAGAAACTTGAGCATGTGGGTGAATGGGAGGGGAAAGAAGATCAAATACAATTTGACTTGATTTTTCTTCCTCTCAGTTAATGGAAAGTGGCTATGCATTATTTTAATGAAAAACTTTTGGATACCTGACATCAATAAGATGCATTCAACTCTTTTTTAAAATAGAAAATGGAAGATGGTTGGTTGAATAAAATTAGGAGTCTTAGAAGTTATCTAGTCTAGGGGCAGCTAGGTGGCGCAGTGGATAGAGAACCAGCCCTGAAGTCAGGAAGACCTGAGTTCAAATCTGGTCTCAGACACTTAACACATCCTAGCTGTGTGACCTTGGCAAGTCACTTAACCCCAATTGCCTCAGCAAAGAAAAAGAAAAAAAAAATGTTATCTAGTCTGATCAAAATCAAAAAGGAAACTGAGATTAAGAAGTCAAAGATACCTAGGCAGAAGAACAAGGAATTGGATTGGAACCACATTCCTAACTCCAGTTAATGTCTTCCCATTAAAATCCTGCCATCCTTCAACTATTAGAAAAATATTTAAAACTGGCATTATTATACCACACACACACACACACACACACAATTGTATATTGCCTCTAATTATAAAATTGATATATATTCTTAAATTCACTAACAATAGCAGATTCTTCTTCCTTGTTAGTCCCATTAAGTAATAAATATTTATAAAACACTATGTTACAGCTTTTGGGTTAAGCACTGGGGATAAAAAATAAATGCAAAAAGAAAGACAGCTCTTCCTTCTATGAGTTTATGGTCTAATCAAGGAAGAAGGTGTACAAAAGAAAGCTGCAAAGAGAAATTGTGACTTACTTGGGAATGAGAGTAAAGAGAGAAACCTAAATAGTCAGGAGTGAAACCCAGAAAAAAAAAAAGAACTTAACAATTCTGGTCTGGGAATTTTTATCCTTCCCATGGTGGTTCCTGGAGAAGCTAGTCAATCAGAGCAAGGGGCTGGAGGAAAGTGAGGGTGTGATGGCATATTTTCCAGAGTAAGAAGGCTGCTGGATAATGGTAGAAAGAGAAGTCTATAAAGTCAGGAGAGGAATGGAGAAAATTTTCTTGGGAGAAAATAAGATTTCCTAGCACAAGCATTCAGATAATGAATGGCCACACTCCTGACAAGATTAGCAATTTCCTCTGTCCACTTCCCATGTTCCAGATATTACTGACAATCGTGGTAAAAATAAGCTTTTAGATGGAGTAGTAACCTTTTGTCTTTGTGCAGCCATGGCTCAAAAACATGCCAAATATCATTCAGAAGGCAATAGCTCTTATCCTGAATACACTCAGAGATACTCAATCCTTATAATCACAATTTCCATGTTTATTAGCCCACACCACTCATAGACCTTAATGCCACCATTCAGATTTCCAATGGTGGAAAAAAATGTAGCTTAGCCAAACACAAAGCCACTGATCATTTCCAACTAACTATTTCTGAGGATATGAAGGACTACTAATTTGTAATTGCATGGATGATTAATTAAATAACTTTTTTCCAGTCCTTTAAAATGTATTGAGAAGCTGGAGAGGAGTTAAATCAAAATGACTCACTTTGAAAGTAGCTTGTTTATAGAGAATAGTTTAAGTATATTATTCATCTAGTTTTCAGGACCAAGGCTAGCCAATGAAAATGAGATGTTAGAAAGGAGGCAAGATCTATTATAAAATAAGTGTACTGTGAATGTAAGATATGCAGCTTTAAAATATCTAAAACCTGGATAAAAATATCCAGATTTGTCATCCTTAGTCTATAAACTTAATCCTTCCCTTAGAAGCAAGAAAGCACCAGAAGTTTTGAAAACCAGATTACACGTCTTGCTATTAAAGTTGTAAACATGACAAAATTTAGAAGCTTTCAATCATGGCCAAAACTGTGGTAGATGTACCTTATTCAAAATATCTTTGGATATTCAGCCCTTAAAATTTAAAAGCATATAACCAAAAGCATCAGGCAAATACTAAAATGGGCTAGTTCTCTGAAACCCAATACGATATCAGGAGATCTCAAGCCATACATTTACCTGGCTCAACCAAATCTTCTCTCATGAAAAAAAAAAAAAAACATACTTTAGATATGTTAAAATAGAACATGTTGATTTTTCTCTTTCTTTTCCTCTACTCTCTTTATGATTTTATCACCTTTCATGTATTTAAATAGTATTTCTATGCTGACTAGACACTGTCTTCAGATGTACATAGCCCTATTCTTAATTCTGAGCTCCAGTTCCATATCACCAACTGACTGTTTGACATATCCAACTGGATATGCTCTAGGCATCTCAATCTCAAAACAGATGACACAAAACTCAATATATTACCTCCAAACCCTTTCTTATTCTTAACTTCCCTTTTTTCTGCTGTCATCTTTCCAATGGCCCAAGTTTTCACTTTCCAAGTGATCCTTGAGTTTCACAATTCTATGCTTCTATCAGTTTTTTTTTAACAGTCACAATACATTTCATATCATTCTCCTTTTCACTTTTTTTTTGCTTTTTGGTGAGGCAATTGAGGTTAAGTGACTTGCCCAGGGTTACCCAGCTAGGGAATCTTAAGTGTCTGAGACCAGATTTGAACTCAGGTCTTCCTGACTTCAGGGCTAGTGCTCTATCCACTGCACCACCTAGTTGTCCCACACTCCTTTTCACTTACAATAGTTTAGGTCTTCTCTCTATAATCTCCTAACTTATTCCCCTGCCTCCTCCAATATCCCTTATCACTAATCTGTCCTCCCCAGAGCTACAAAATTGAAATTCCTCTAGTACAGATCTGACTGTCACTTTTCTGCCCATGAAGCACCAATCATTCCTTCTTGTCTCATTGACAAAATACCAACTCCTTTGTTTTTTCATTTAAATTCTTTCACAAGCACAATATGGAACTATGCCCAAAGAAAGGGTTACTAAACTGTGCATGCCCTTTGATTGGTTAGTGTCTCTATTGGGCCTGTATCTCAAAGAGATCATAAACAATGGAAAAGGATCCACATGTGCAAAAATATTTGTGGCAGCCCTTTTTGTAGTGGCAAGAAACTAGAAACTGAGTGGATGCCTATCAGCTGGAATGAGTTATGGTATATAAATATTATAGAATATTATTGTTCTATAAGAAATGATCAGCAGGATGATTTCAGAAAGGTGTGGAGAGACTTACATAAACTGATGCTAAGTGAAGTGAGTTGAACCAAGAGAACATTGTACATAGCAACAAGAAGATTATACAGTGATCAATTATGATGGACTTGACTCTTTTCAACAATGAGGTGATTCAGGCCATTTCCAATGGTCTTGTAATGGAGAGAGCCATCTGCACCCAGAGAGAGGATTGTGTGTGGATGGCAACATAGTATTTTCACTTTTTTTATTATTGTTGTTTGCTTGCATTTTGGTTTTGTTCTCATTTATTCCTTTTTGATTTGATTTTTCTTGCGCAGCATGATATTTGTGGAAATATTTATAGAAGAATTATACATATTTAACATATATTGGATTGTTTGTCATCTAGGGGAGGTAGGTAAGTTTTGTAAGGGTGAATGTTGAAGAGTATCTATGCATGTGTTTTGAAAATAAAAAGCTTTATAAAAATTAAATTTAATCTTATTAAGTTCAAAAAATAAAAAAAATAAATTACTTCACAATCTGTCCCCAGACTACTTTTTTTATTACAGATTGTCCTGCTTCACCCATTCTACTATCCAGTCAAATTGTTTATTGTGAAACTTTATGTCAGTTCATGTTCTAGAATCATCTGCATTTTATCCTATCCTTTTATCCATGGAGTATTTGTCTTCACCACTTCAACCTTATAGGATTCCTATCTTCCTCCAAAACTTATCCCAAATGCCACAAAACCTATCTCCCAGGTATTAAAGTGCCCCCTAGCAATTTTCTCTATACGTGTTTTGGATATATTTTGCATTTTCTTATATTTGAACTTGTAGCTTCCCACCAAGGCAATGTGCATTGCTTGAGACACCAGTTAGTTTCATCCATTCATTTCATTCATTCAGCATCTGAGAAGTACCTTATAATAGAGAGCTTACCTTGGAGTTAAGACCTAGATTCAAGTCTACCTCCCCCCCTCCCCATGACCCTTGACAAGACATGTAACCTCAATGCCTCAGGCAACACTTGAAGGAGAAAGTTAGATAAGAAGCATTTATTAAGTGCCCCCTACCATGCCAGCCACTGTGCTGAGTGCTTTACAAATATTATTTCATTTGATCCTCATGACAACCTTGGCAGATAGTGTTTTATTATTTTGTAGTTTAGGAAACTACAAAAGCAGGCAGAACTTAAGACACTTCATTAGGATCACATTGATTTGAACTTCAGATTCTAAGATTGAATGCTGAAAAGAAAGTGTCAACTTTCATTCATAGAAGTTGTAATTCTAATTCAGTGCAAGACAAAGAGTCTCCATTATGGAATCTTTATCTTGTGCTACATTTAATATTGAGGTCTCATCTCTAATCAGTTGGTTCTCACTGCCTTTCTCATCTCTATATAGAACAGGTTCTCCTGGGGCAAGTTGGGGATGTGGAGGTGGAAGCTCATCTAAGATGAGTCTATGGGGGAGGACACACACACTGGAAAGCTCCAGGATTTCTTCCTTGCCAAATATACAGCTACAAAGAGGAAGAATTATGTTGCTGCTATTTCTAGAAATGGGGAAGGGAGGGAGGAGATGAGGCTGAATGCATGGTGGGTAATAAAGGAAGACTGATGGAGCTGAGGATATTCTTTAAAAAGAAAAAATACTCTCAAAGAAGGTGCTGTCAATATTCTGCAAATTCTCCTGGAATAGGGCCTCACCTGTCTTGTCCTGGCTACAAAAATTGGGGACTTTGAGAAAATAAATTATTTTTTTGTTGTTCAATTTTTGTTATGTCTGATGACTCATGACTTCATTTGGAATTTTCTTGGCAAAGATACTGGAATGGTTTTCCATTTCCTTCTCCAGTTTATTTTACAAATGAGGACTCTGAGACAAAGAGGTTAAGTGATTTGCTCAGGGTCACACTGGTAGTAAATGTTAAGTATTTGAACTCAGGTCTTCCTGACTCCAAGCCTAGCACTCTATGCACTCTGCCACCCAGCCATCCCAATACAATAATATGGCACTTGGAGTATAAAAAGCTTATGTAAATATTGCAGTTTAGGGAGTAGAGAGTGGACTATGTGAGTGTACACACGGAGAGAGACAGACAGAGACAGAGAGACAGAGAATCAGAGAGAGAAAGAGAGATCTTTGTGTATGTGTGTGTATGTATGTGTAGTTTACATGTCTGCAGGTAGGTTTAATTGCTTAAAAAAGGTCAAGGGTCAAGGATAAGCAGCACCAGCAGGCAAGTCATGCTTAATTGATTAATCAACAAACATTTATTAAACATCATTTATGTTTCAGGACCTATGATAGGCCCTTCGAATAGAAAAACAAAGAATGTAATGATCTCTACTCTTAAGAAGTTTATATTCTAAGCTAGTTGGGTAGAAATATAATTTCTTGATTATGATCAATAAGAACCAGTTAATAATAGAGTTTGATTATAGTAACAATTAGCAATTAGATATCACTTTAAAATGTACAAAGCACTTTACAATTTCTTTGATATAAATCAAGAATGAGGAAACCACTGGAGGTTGCTTTCAGGGCATTAAAAATCAAATGTTATTTTCTGGTGAGTATTCAAATTGCTTTTAAATTCCATGTTTGCTACCGCACTCCTCTTTTTGACTTTATCTTTTGACATTATCTTTCCCTGTCCCTACCTTTCCTTATATCTCTGGTTGGTTGGGTATCCTCTGAAGCTTACCTAAATGGTCTCGGGGCACTGGAGTGAAAAAAGAAGGAAAGACTAGTTTTTGATGCCAAATTGAAGTTGCTTTTGTCCCAGAGAAATTCAAATACTTTCAACCACATCTCTGTGGTGGGCCTTTCCATTCCCCACCTTATAATGACTTTCAATTATCTGACTTAGACATTGAGTCAAATAATTTCAATCTAAATCAAATTATAGATATATTCTAGCACAGGAGTTCTTAACTTGGGGTCCACAGTCCTTCAAGAGATCCATGGATAGATTTTACATGGAGATCTACAAACAAAATGAAGGAAAATTTTTCATTCTTATTTGACCCACCTCTAATTGAAATCCAGCAATTTCTTTAATGATTTAAAAACAACTGAGAAGAATTCTGTAGGCTTCCCCAAATTGTCAAAAGGTTTATTATAACCACCTCCAATTGTTCACTGAAGAAAGCCATATACACCCAGAGAGAGGGATGTGAAATGTGGACCACAACATAACATTCTCATACTCCTTGATTGATGTTTGCTCACATTGTGTTTCCTTTATCTGATATATCGTTTGTGTAGACAAGATTTTTCTTGCACAATAATGACAAGTTTGGAAATATGTATACATATATTCGATTTACCAATATTTTAACATAATTAACATGTAGTGGATATCCTGCCATCTAGGGGAGGGGTGGGGAGTTGGGGGAAAAATTTGTAACGGAAAGCTATGTAAGGGTTATTGTTGAAGAATTACCCACACATATGTTATGCAAATAAAATTTTTAAAAAAAAGGTTTATTATAGTCACAAAAAAATCTACCCTGTTCTGATCTTTTTTTTTAATTTTCCAAGAGAGGACTGAGACTCCAAGGGGTTATAAGACTAGTTCACAGTCACAAAGGTAAAGAGGTAACCAAGTCCTATTCTCCAAGAAGAATCCAAGAAATTCTAAGCAGTATCTGATTTTTTGTATCTTGATGATGATGATTTTTTTTCTGTTGATTCAAAAGATTCTTTGCTAATGGTTTTGTTTTCTCCAAAATTATTATGTATCAGGGGTTGCAGTTAGCTCTCTCTTTTCCCCCCTTTTTTGTTTCTTTATTATATTTATTTAATTATTCGTTTGTTTTGTAGCTTCAGTCCTTGATATTTCCTCATCCATAATATGTAGTGGGTTGCCCTTATATCTGCATACTTTTTAAGGTTTACTTAATATATATATATCATCTCATTATAACTGAACAATAATAATCAATGAGGTATGTAGGGCAGCATCATGAGATGATGCTGAGAAAAGCTGAACCTCATGGAAGCTGTGAGGTTTGCTCCCCCAAAGTCAAGGTGCAGTTCTTCCTTGCATGAGCTGGTACTATAATGGATATAGCTCTCCTAACCTCTGCCCAGGGCTTTCACTGCAAAGCAGAAGGGTAAAAGGCAGAGCTCACTCAGTCCCCTGCTAGCAAGAATGCTCTATCCATTTGGGGGGGTGCATTTATATTAATAGTTCACTGGATTGGAGGGACGGTAAAAGACCACGTTTACAGGGAGACAGCAGCCTGGGGTCTATTGCTGGATCCTTCTTTCTTTCACAGTGATTAAAACATAAACAAAAAACCGAGGCTGACTGGAAGGAGAATCTCAGGTACCTTGGCGGCCCTAGAGGCCATTCTGCAACATGCACTAGTCCTCTGTCTACATAGGAGCTAGTTCCTGATCTGCAGCGTGGTCTCTAGGACACAAGACTGGTCCTCCCTGTTAGGACACTGCATGCAACCTGCTCTTGGGGCTGAGCTGTGTGTGGCTTGTCCCGGTTTCTCCCCGGAGCTCCCACACATTTTTGTCACCACCGGGAGGCGAGCTGGCTGCAGAAAGGAGGGAAGTGGCAGCAGCCGGACAGACTGGACCAGCGCCCCGCCCCTCCCACCCAAGACATTGCGGAGGTAGCAGCAGCAGCAGCAGCAGCAGCAGTGGCAGCAGCAGCAGCTGCAGAGCACCCAGCCAGTTGGGCGGGACTTCGAGCTGGGAAGAGGGGGAGGTGTGTTTGAGGCGAAGGGGTGGGGGGAGGGGGGCAGAGATGGAAGGCGTGGCTCTGGGGCCGGGCTAGTCAAAGAAGAGGCGTCCCCGAGACTGCTCCCAGACTGAGACTAGTGTGCTTGGGTTGCAATAGGACATTCACCCAGCGGCTGCCGCAGCAGCAGCAGCAGCAGCAGCAGCAGCAGCAACATCAGCAGCGGCAGCGGCAGCGGCAGCGTCTCGCTTCCCTTCCCCTCGCTTCCTCCTCCTGTCCCTCTTCTAATTTCCCTCCCTGAGACCTGAGCTGTCCGGTCCACAGCAGTGACAGTGGTGGCAGCTCCCAGGATCTGTGCCCAGGTAAGATACACCTATGTCTAGTCAGATATGTGAGGCTCTTTTTCCACCCCACCTCACATACGATCCCGAAAAAGGTCTCCCTAAAATGGGAGGGAGAAACGCCTTCCTCACCAGCACCCTCACTCCGACCCTACCCCCTTGCCACCTAGGAAGCGGGTGGAAATTGACCAAGCTGTCAAAACCCCCAGCTTCCAGGCGGTGTCCGAAAGCCTCAGTGTTTTCCTCAGATCTATATGTCATGGGTACTCCTGTTGTCCATCTATTTACCTGTCTAGATGAGGGACTGCTCGGCTCTATGAACTGCAGACTTGCACTTTGTCATGCTTAGTATCAGCTTGTCCAGAGTTGCTATTACCTGAGCCGGGTAGCGTATGGGGGAGTAGGCAATGGTACTGGAGGTAAATGAAAGAGGAGCTTGGAGGGGGGTGGGGGTGGGGAAGAGAGATTTTTAGTTATTTATGTTTAATTTCTTATCTAACTGCATTTAACTTACTGCAAGCTTCACGATGATGGGTAAGTGGAAAAAAAGCAGACCTTTATTAACACCTTTATTAGCAGTAATTTATTAGTACCAGAATTTTTAAAAAAATCTTTTTCCCCGATGAAAAAGGAAAGGGGATGAGACAAAAAAGCACAAACATTAATTTTTTGAAGTTCAAAATCCAAATACTCTTTTAGCAAGGAAGATGGAAAGTACCGGCCAATATAGCTGCTCTTTTCTTTCTTTAAAAAAAAAAAAAAAAAAAAAAAATTAAATGATGGTTGTTCCTGGGCTGCAGTGTTGCCTCCCTTTCCCCACCCTCCTCTTTTGTTTAAGGATGGAAATTTCAAGAAAGTGTGTGCGAGGGGGGTGGGAGTGGGCATGTGTGTGCTTAGGAGGAGGGGGTAAGAAGGCAAGGAGCAGGATTCGGAAAGACCATCCCCTGCAAACTGGGAAATCGATTTTCTCCTGACTGGCATCTCAGGACTAAAAGGCTTTTGTCAGAAAATAAAACGCTTTTACCAGCAACAAGCCTATTTGGGATGGTTGCCATGTACCATCTGCTGTGTGCATCCCTTCAGAGTAATCTGTGTAAAAATCTTAAAAGAGGAAAATATAAAGGGTTATGTTTTTTTTTAATTACAAAGGAACAGAAACAAAAACATTTGAAATAGTTCATTTTTGGCCAAGGATTTTTATTTGAATGTTAAAGAGTTGTAAAATGAAATTGTGTTAGCTATAATGCAAGACAAAGGATATTGTTGGGAGGTTTATGTTTGCAGGGTAGAGTAGTTGTTCTGTAAGGACAATTAATTTGTATTTTAAAAATATTTATTTTAAAAAGACCACTCAGAGGAGGAAATGACTGCAAACTGAAATAGAGGTTTTCAGCCGCAGTGAGGCGGTGGAGAACAAAGCCTTTTTATGTAAGAGAAATTATGCAAAATGTCCCATGCATGGGCTGCAGGTACCAGCCCTAAGTAAAGGCAAATCTCATTTGCTGTATCATTTAGCTGTGGGTTATTATAATTTTTTATTTGAAATTAAATAGACAAAAAAGACTTTTTATGTCCCTTTGTAGCATTTATGACTGAGAAGATTATATATTTTATCTGAAGGTACTATGAAAGCCCTGCTTTTGTTGAGTAGGTGTGTCATTTTGGAAAGAATCCTTATGGTTACATGAATAGTTGGTATCTCAATTAGCATATTGGTTTATGTATAATATTTACATTGTGTATATACATATATATGGATGCACACACATGTACATATACTAAAAGGCTTCTTTTTCAACTAAGAATGTTATTCTGGTCTGTTTCTTTTAAAATTATATTTCTATTGATTTTTATCTAGTCTTTACAGATTCATATCTATAAATAAACAATTTGCTCAACAGAATATCATTGTCTATTTAGGATCACTAGTGCAAGATTTTTACTATCTAACTTATTTAAATGTTCTGCATTTTATAATTTAGCATAAGGTTATTGTGTATTTTCAACAATTTTGTGAGAGGTCCCTCCCCTTAAAAAATGGAGAATCTTTTGTTAGACCTTTGCAGTCCAAATGGCTTGTTTCAGAAATAAGTTTTCTTTATTCTAACAATTTAAATTTCTCTAGCCTCTATTATTTCACCTATTCTATTACTATCCCTTTCCTAGCAGGGAATCTGGTTCATTTTGGTTGCACCTGTGCTAGTTTAGGCTTCTCTTTTATGTCTAGACTACGGGATATCAGAGCCAATGGATTTAGGAGGAGTCTCAGATTCAGGATTTACTCATTCTCTGCAGCAACTCCCTCTTCCCTCCCTGATGAATGACATGCTTACAGTACCTTAAACAGGGTTTGGGAGGAGAGAAGAAAAGAATGTGCTGAGAGAGCATTACCCAATGAAACTGGCACAGTTCTTACTTCATAGGTCATTCCAGAAGGTATTTCAGGAGCCCTAAGATTGTAGACTGTCTCCTAGTAATAAATAAAGAGCAGGCTCATAGAAAATTCAGAACTCAGGGTCAAAACTCCTTTTCTGATAACAGCATCCAGTAATGTTCCCCTAAGTTAAATGAATTGTGTTTATGTGCATGTTATATATTTTCAGGAAGCTTGGACTTGGCCAGAAATATGCAACATGAAATGTAATTTTGGCCTGAAGGGACAACTTCATTCTTTCACCACTTTTGGTTTAATTCAGTTTTCAAAATTTCTAAATGCCAGAAGTGAGAAGGAAGAAGGATGCTGTGTGAGACTTTTTTTTTAAACATATATTCTTGTGACCCAAATGTGCAATGTTACATTTGACTAGATTCATGACACACCCTGTTACTGCTAAAACTTGAGAAATATAGTTTGGATGTTGACATTTAAAAGGCAGCTAATACCAATGTAAAAATGATTGCATTTACTAAATGTAATGTAAATTGCTATGGCCATGTATTTTCTATGTTAAAATTGAAACTCACTATGATTTTTAGTTTTTGTATTATTGATAATTCATAATTTCATAGGAGTTTAAGCATTTTCTTCATAACAAACCTGTGAAGTAAACAACAATCTTGGGGAAACTCACTTATTCTTCCTGGACCTCAGTTTTTCATCTGGAACATGAAGAGGATTTGGACTTGAGATCCCTTTCATATCTAGATCTGTGATTTTAGGTACTTATTGTTATGCTGAAGGCCTCCAAGAAATCCACCACAAGGGGTCCACAAAAATCTTCTTTTGTCATTGGGTGGATAGTAATGGAGCTCACAGGACTTTTACAGGTGAGAAAATCCAAGTTTGGAAATGTTAAATGACTTAACCATGATCATATAATTAGTAGATACCAAAACTCAATGAAAGGCAGTGGGTTTATTGAGAGAAGCATGGTTCTGCTCATGTTGTATCAACTATGACTCTTCAAATCCTTTCACTTCTCCAGTTTTTTTCATCTGCAAAATGGGAACTGGACTAAATTTTGTCTAGGATTTTTAATAGCCCTAAATCCTGTGATTTTGCAAACCTACATCTCCTAATTCCAACACCAAAGCCATTTCTATCAAAACACCTTGTGTCAAGTTTCTTTATGACTCAGGGGATATAATTCTCTTCAATTATCTTTATTCTTTTCAGATCAGATTAAAGAATTCAAAATAGCAGTCATAGTAATTGATGATACCACCCACAGATCAATACTTCATACCTTAACTACATATTGCAAATCTAGAAATAGACTTTAGGTAAATCACTAGTGAAATATGTGAGCTTTTATGATGATTCTGAAGAACTGTCATGAGCTCTTATGATAATGTAGGTTAAGAAGATCTCAGCATATTAATATGGTCTGTGAGTCATATCTTTTCTTTTAAGCTACATCACACATTTTCCATTTTGATTTCATCTTTGCTTTCATAGCTTGGGGTAGCCAGAATCTGGTTGATGGCTTCCACAAGTCTCTATTACCAAACGCTATATGCTAGGTACTATGCTTGGTTCTAGGCAAATAAAAAATAGCAAGATAACACAAACCTTATAGTCTTGTTTATAGACATGATTTTTATCTCTTCCTTGAATTCTTCTCCCTTTATACCTTTTCTTTCAACTTGATATTTAAATGGCACAATCTTTTCCAGCCATTTTGTCAATCTTGCACTGCCTACACATGATATACACCCCCTTTTTAACCAGTGCCATCACTGTATCCATACTAGTTGAGCTATTTATAGCAGAGCATTTTTTTATTTATTTATTCACTCAGTATATATTTATTAAGTCCCCACTCTATTCATAACATTGTATTAAATATTATGTGGAATAATAACAAAAGCTTAATGACACTGTCCCCAGCTTTTCAATGAAAATGTGTATCAAGAGCTTACTTAAACTCTAAATGGAGGAAGCAAACCATACCAATAGATACCTTGGCCAGAGTTGAATGCCATACTACAAATTGTGTT
Source organism: Myrmecobius fasciatus (assembly GCA_023553655.1). Lineage (NCBI taxonomy): Eukaryota > Metazoa > Chordata > Mammalia > Dasyuromorphia > Myrmecobiidae > Myrmecobius > Myrmecobius fasciatus. The sequence goes on along the minus strand of JAJPUD010002048.1, from coordinate 219,196 downwards.
CTTTTCATTTTGAGGTTATTGTGACACTCCAGAAGTGATTTGGCTCCTTCCCAGACTTCTCCTGGGACTTTGTTCCCACATACAACTTTTATTAGAATTAATAATAATAATAGCTAATATTTATATAATGATTACTAATACTAAGTGCTTTATAATGATTATCTAGTTTGATTGTCACAATAGTCCTAAGATGTAGGGGATATTATTATGTCCATTTTATAGATGAAAAACTAAGGTGAATAAAGGTGAAATGACTTACCCAGCATCATATGGCCAATAAGCTTGTGAGGCTGGATTTGAATTCATATCTTCCAAAGTCCAGACCTGGCACTTTACCACTGTGCTACCTAGCTTCCCCATAAACTTGAACAGTGGAAGGCACCTCATTTTCAAGTCACTTAGATCTGTTGATCTCATCTGTAAAATGAGTTGAAGATGTAAATTGCAAACCTCTCCAGTATCTTTGCCAAGAAAACCCCAAATGGAGTTATATTGGACCCCACTGATACAACTAAAGAGTAGATACCGATGAAAGTTGAGGAGGATTTTGGAGAAATATGTAACTCAAGTGGAAACTAAGTGATCACTACGTCACATAGAAAAACTTCATAATATATGAACCACAAAAGGATTTTAAAAAAAAGAAAAAAAACAAAGTTTTTTAAGTGTTTATACTTCCTTAGGCACTGTGTTATGAGAATGAAAACACAAAAAAGACAATCCTTGGCCTGCAAGGAGCTTACATTTTAAAAAGAGAGTGGAGGGAGTTCTGGTTTGGGAATTGCTGAGGATGGTGAATTGATTTATAGAATAAGTGATTTATAAATGTTTATTAAACAGGTAACAATAGTTCCCTATAAATATAATCCTTTGAGAAGTTAGCATGTTAGTGGGCCATTAAATGTGTAAATTTGGATGTAGAAATGAGCTTTCCCTCCACAAAAATCCCCCAAATATATAACATTTCTTTTGAAAAATTGTAATAATGTAACAAATAGATGTCTGCATATTAAATGCATATATGTGTGTATGTATATGTGTCTATATGGCAACTTGGTGTAGTAGTTAGCAAGTTAGACTTGCCATAGGAAAAACTGTGTTCAAATCCCACTACTAATACAACCTACATGACTCTGGGTAAGTCACTTATCCCCTGTATACACTGGTCTCCTCATCTCTAAAATACTGACAATGCACTTGATAATTTCTAAAGTTTCTTTTGGTTCTAAATGAATGAGAAAATATACATTATGTGTGTATGCAAATATGTGTGTGAGTATGTGTAGCAATCTGATTTTTTAAGAAAAAACTGCATTGGGCAAGAAAAAAATGGGGTCTATTAAGTTCCTACTCATATACACAAGAAAAAAATAATGCAAGGACACTGCTATCAATGACTATAGGCCTATATGCATATTAAAATAAAGAAAAAGCACCTTGATAAAGGATCTTTGAAATTCTCCAAGGATAATCATTCTCCTGAAATTATTTCAGCTTCATAAAACAGTCAAGAAACTATAAAGGAAGAAGTAAAACTTTTCAAATGATTCTTGACAAGAGAAAAGAGGGGAAGAATATATAAAAATTGCTCTGTTGTTTGTAGTTGGACATGAAGGTAGGAAGATGATGCATTCAAAGGAGCACATTTTTTAGAGTGGGTGGGAAAGGAAAGAATCTATTTTGTTTTTCTACCTCAACATTATTTTGTTCCCATCTCTCCTCTGCTATTCTGAGGCCTTGAGTACTTCATTGTAGAGGTTTTCAGAGTGCTCATTAGAAACTGTTTTTCAGAGTAAATTGAAATACAAAAATGAACTAGAATAGGCCAAAATTTCGTGTTACATATAATTTAAATCAGGGGTTTTCTAGGTTTCTTCATTCCAGAAAGATAGAATTCTTTCCTTTGAAATAATAGTAATTTTTACATATATATATATATATAGACACATAGGCATATGTATATTATCTATACATATAAGTATATATATTATTTATAAATACATACACCTTTGTGTGTTTATTGTAGAGGAAGGAGGATCAGAACAGATTATTAGATATTAGGCTAATCCCAGATCTGCCACTAATTAGCTAGATGAGATTAGATAAAACACTGTACCTTTCTGAACCTTGGCTTCCTAATCTGTAAAATGAACAGGCTGAATTAGTTGTTCTCTCAGGCACTTTACAATTCTAAATGTTCATGAATGTATGAAATTTGAAAATTTGGGTAAAAAACTCTGTAACTCAACCAGGTAAAATAGAGTACATGTTTTCATGTTTTTAATCTATGGTCAAATGTTAAAGCTTTTTACTCATCAAATTCCAGTCTATACCAGTTCCCTCAGGATCATTTAAAGTTCTTTGTTTGGCATTTAAAGCTCCTCCCAACCTGACCCCATGCTACCTTCTAATCTTCTTATATTCCACTTTACACAATCTGCTATCTTGAACCTGACATCTCTGATCTCCCTGCCTTTTCCCAGACTGCCCCACATACCCTTTCTCCATTCCTTACTCCCTCACAACCACTTAGAATCCCTTAACTCTAATAGAACCTTATGTAAGAGTCCTTTCTTCATTTATGTTCACTGCTCATCACCACCATCCCCCTGCCTACCTGCTAGAGCCTTCCCTTTTAAGTTCATTGTCTTTCTACTTGGTATTTATCTTGTTTGTATATATTTACTTATATTTTCTTTTCCCTATTAGAATGTAATCCTCTTGAGGTTATGGACTTTTTGTGTGTGTGTTTCTTTGTATCTCAATATTGCATGTAGTCAGAATACAATTTATTGTTTAAATTGTAGGGATCCTAATTAAAAAATTATATAAAATCTCACATTGAATCCATCAATCAAAAATAAATCCTTTCTCAATGTTAAAAGATCAAAGAGGCTTTGTTTGGGTCATTGGATAAAAACAGTTGAAACCAAACAAAAAGTGTCCTTTTTGACCAAAAGAATAAGACATACCTCTGGGTTTTTGAACTCAGAAATCTAGTTTGAAATCATGCGTTCTAACAATTTATGCATTCCAGCCAAGTAGTTGTCAAATCTAGTTATAAAGGACTCCTGAGAAAGAATTGCCCTTGTATATATTCCTTTGTGACACTGTGAAGTCAGAGAATTTAACAATTAGATGACACCTTAACCATCTAGTGTGATACATTATCTGTAAAATTTCATTCATGACAAACCTGGCAAATAGTTAGGGTAAGCTTCTTTTAGAGAAGAAACTGACTACCTCCTAAAGCAGCCCATTCTTCTTTTTAAATAGTTCTAATTATATGAAAGATTTCCCTTACATCAAGCCTAAATTTGTCTCCTTGCAGCTTTTACTCAATATTTTTCATTCTGCCTTAAGAGATTAAGCATGAGTTTAGTCCTTCTTTTTCCATGCTTGCTCATAAAATGCTTGAAGGCAGCTATCACGTTCCTTACTTAAATTTTCTATTCTGCAACCTAAACATTTCCAGTTTTTTTCAGCTGATCCTTACATGGCTCAAAGCCTTCTACCATTTTGGTAATTCTCTTCCAAATGCTACTCAGCTCATCAATGTTCTTTACTAAATTTGATACCCAAAACTGAACACAATACCTCAAATGACTTTAATCAGTGTGCTATACAATATTACCTCTTTATGACTATAATCCATATCATTCCTAAAACAGTTCAAGGCTTTATTAGTTTTTAGACTTTCATATACTACTGTTGATATTCTGAGCTTAGCAATTCACTAAAACTTGCAGCTATTAAAAAAAAAACTTCTATCTAATTGGTCCTCTGTCTCTGAAATTGTTTTTTTTTTTTTAACTCAAGCATACTACATTATATTTATCATTCCCAAAGTGCATTTTATTTTATCTAGTCCAATATTCTAGCCTATCTAGATCTTTTAAAATTCTGTTACCCATTGAGTTAGCCATCACACTTTTGGTGTCATGCACAAATAATCAGCATGCCATCTGTGCCTTTATCTTGGTCATTGATAATGTTTAGTAGTGCAGTAACATAAAGATTCATGACACACTCCCCTGAGGACTTTCTTTAAAGATATCATGGAACCATTAATGGCTTTACTTTCATTTTGTATGTTTAACCAGTTCTGAATTTGTCTAATTATGCTACTGTCTGATTCACTCTACTCAATGTTTTTTTTAACGAAAATAATATGACAGTTTCTCACAACCATTATATTTTTGTGGTGATGTGGAGGGAAGTACTTACCTGAATTCAAATATCATCTTTGCCACATACTGCCTATAAGATTAAGGGCAAACTGAGGACTAGGGTTAAGACTGAGGACTCTTTCCTCAATCTTCGCTTCAATAAAATGAGGACATTGTGCTAGATTATCCTCTAAGGTCCTCTATAATGCTAAATCTATCATTCTATGAATTTTTTGCTTTTACCCTTTTATTGTTGGTTTCAAGGACACCACTGAACACTATTTTATTTTTATGTAAACATTGGTATTAAAATCTTTTTAAATAGCAGGATTTGGTGTTGTTGGGATTAATGAACATGTACTAATAGTCTTTTTTTTCCCCTTTTCTGTTTTAATGAGACTTCATGAATATGCACTATGTAATAGTCACAATTTTTTTTCTCTTCTATTTTATCTTGGCAGACTTTGGCCATTCATCAGAGGCTATCTTTCATCTTTTGGATAAAGAAAATTTTTTCTGAGCTGAAAATTAACTTTTTAATAGATATACTTTGGAGTCACTGTGGCTTTCACTGGCAGCAATTGCCTGTACTTAATTTTTTGAGTAGGTCAGGACTAATTAAGAAAAACCAATTTTGGAATTGTGTCATCAAATCTTTTTTTTTGCTCAGAAACAAATTTGACATATTAATGTGCCTTTTTAAAAACTTCCATTCTCCATGTTCTTCAGAAAAAGATAACAACAACAAAAAAAACATTTGTATAATACTTTGAGATTGGCACTTTATTTAACAAAGTTGTTGAAATGCTCTATGGAATAATGCATTATACCTTATTTAACGTGGCCCTCACAACAATTCTGTGAGGTAGATACTATTATTATTATCTTCATTTTACAGATAAGTGAAATGAGTCTTAGGAAGATTAAATAACACCTTGGGTCATACAGCTAAAGACTAAAGATGAAATGTGTTTAGTAGAATTCAAACCCAAGTCTTGACTCCAAGGCTAGCATTTTAAACATTATGCCATGGATCAATATCCACGTATTTTGAATCACTCCAAAGTACATCTGTGGAATTATAAATGAAATCTTACTTTTGTTTTCCCTTTTAAGATGTTTCCCCCTTTCCTCCCCATTGGAGAGATGCAGGCAGCATGACATACTACATAGAAATCCAGCTTTGGAGTCAGTATGGTATAGTGGAAAAATCAGACAACTGAAAATAATTTATTAAGCTCTTATTATATGTCAGGAATTGTGCTAAGCAGATAGAATACAAAGAAAAGATAGATAAATAGAAAGAAAGATATAGATATGCATATACACAGTAGAGATAAGATATATGAGAGATTCCACATGTGTATACATAGGTATACATATATGCATACATATAGACATATACATGCACATATATAATTAATCTATCCATCCATCTACCTATATATCTATATCAATATTCACCCATTCTAATGGTAGGATATTGGCTCTAGAATCATAAAGTTCAGGGTCAAATTCTATTTCTGATGATTTTTATAAACCTGACTTTAATTTACCTTGGCCTCATTTTCCACATATCTGAAATGAGAAAGTTGAACTATATGACCTGTAAGTTCCATCTCTAAGTCTGTGATTTTAAGATGTAGGTTTAAATCCTACATCTGAAATAGTCAGGCTGTAGGACTATAGCCTCGTCAAGTAAACTCTGAATTTTGTGTGCCATTTTTTTTTAAACATCATAGCAATCAGCATCAATGAGCGATGTTTCCACATTGAAAGTTCCTTTCATAATTCAAATAATAGACTGGAACTCTCAACCATATGCACCAAAACCATTTAGTGTGAAAATCAATAGAACTTTAATTTTTTTTCCTTTTTCAACTTATATTTTAATTGTACATTGGCAATAATTCAATTATGGATCCTCCTTCCTATACCCTGTCCCATATACTGAGTTTCCCACGCTGATAAAAATCACAGGGCTGGACCTCCCGCCTCCCTATATATATCTCTATCTCTATATCTATATCTATATATGCATATATAGATATAGATATATAGATATATATTTACATGTATATATACATGCATTAAATATCCATAAACTATGTTATAAAGATGATAGGATTATAATCCATAGAAGACTAATAATAATGATGCTGTTAATATCTCAAATTCATAAACTACCATTTTATAAGGTGTTTCTTCACAACAGCCCTATGAAGAACATAATGCAAATATTGCTCCCATTTTACATGTGAGAAAACTGAGTTTCAAAACAGGTAAGTAACTTATTCAAGGTCAGAGAATAAGGACTCAAAGCCAGATCTTCTGCCTCTTAAGTCAAGTGTTTTGTTTTGTTTTGCAATATTCCAACCAATATTCCATAAGAAAGCCATAAGGAGAAATTAACATCAGACTTCACAGATGTCATTTCAGAGAGTTCTAGTATTTTAAAATTAGCAACTTTGAGATCATCTTTGGCAAACCTCTCAATTTAGAAATGAAGAAATTGAGACCTATGGAGGTAAAGTGATTTCACCAAAGTCACACAAGTAGCTGGGGACAGTGGGAGGACTAGAAACCAAATGTCCTAATTATATCATGGGATGCACACACCCTTCTTCTAACTCCAGTCCTGCTACCTGGCCAAGGGTGGAGTGAGGTGACTGCTCAGGTGTGCCCAACTTATGAGTCAACTGACTTTCATATTCCTTTAAAGTAGGGGAGGTATCAGAAAGCCAAGGCCACTCACCAGGTGGCTGGTAGGATTATATGTTGATGGGGGGGAGGGAGGAGGAGGGAAGCCCTGGCAGGCCCTTAATTCAAGGCCATTTTGTATTTTAGCTTTCACTGGGAAAAGATTAAAAAAATCTTATTGGGGATTTGAGAGGACATACATAGAATGCTGAATTGTGTGGACATCTTGGGAGATGTCCTTGGAATATCTAACCTTAATGTCCCAGGACAGTACCAAGAATCTATTGAAATATTTAAATTGGGCAGTATTTAGAAAGGCTTTCTCTTAGATGAAAATAGCAAAATTAATGTGTTCTGTAACACCACCAACCTCTTTTAAAAGATGATCCTTATTTTTAGTATTTCCTTCAGTTTTATTATTTTTATCCTAAAGGAAATGAGCAGGGAAGGCTGTAGGTCTCTGTGCTTATGCCCTTCCTCTACTTTTCTTCCTACTCTTATATCTTTCTGTTTCTATGCCTACAATTCTTTTGCTTCCCTCTTCTTTTCCCCCTTTTTTCCTTCTAAAAGACAGTAAATTAAATAGGAATTAGCTGTTGCCATGGTTACCACTTTCTGTAGCTGCTTCACCTGAACCCACACTGCTTAGGCATTGTACTGTCTTTATTTGACAAGTATTTGAAAGGTGCAATATGCATCCTTCAGGAAGGAAACCAAGCAGAAACAGGGTTTGTATCTGCTGGGAGATGGAAGTACAATTAATTCACTGAAACCCTGTATCACATGCACCATTGCCAGGGATTGAAGGAATTATTGACCAGAAAATTCAATAGAGGGATGGTGCCAGCAACACTGCATAGATTAGATCTACTAACTTTTATGAAAGAGAAAAAGAGAGAAAGAGATAGAGACAGAGACAGAGACAGACAGAGAGAAGGGGGAAGGAAAGGGAAAAGCAAGGAAGGAGGAAATGATTCCCTAGATAAATCATCAGAAATAGAGTGCTATTTACTGACTGGTACCTTCCCAATTTGACTGTAAGTGGAGAGGATAGAGTTTCTTTTGTACATTAGAGAGAGAAGGTAAGAAAGAGGTCACCTCTTCTTGAAGGATTTTGGTTTTAAGACACAACTAGAGCCCAGAATATCAATATAATTGCATAACTGTTTTTCTTTGTTTGAGGACTAGATCCCATAAAATTTTCAAATTTATTATTGTAGTTCTTTCATTAAAACACAAGTATTTATTAAGCTAGCCACTTGTGTTAGGTGGTGAGGTCTCAAAGTAAAAAAAAAATCAAAGAAATAAATAAGGAAAGAAAGAAAGAGAGTGAGGGAAGGAAGGAGAGAGAAAAGGAGGGAGGAAGGAAGAAAGGAAGAAAGAAAAAAGAGGGAGAGATAGGAAGGGAGGGAGATATAGGAAGGGAAGGAGAGATAGGAAGGAAGGCAGAGACAGGGAGGAAGGGAAAGAGGGAGGGAAGGGCGAGGAAGGGAAGAAGGAAGGAAGGAAGGTAGGAAGAAAAGAAGGAAGGAAGAAAGGAAGCAAAAAAAGAAAGAGTTCCTGCCTTCAAGAAGTCTAGATTGTATCTTCCGTATGACTTTTGAGAATTTGGTGGATAGAAATAGGAAATCCCCAGATCTATTTTCTGCCAAGAAATAAAATGACATTATTTAGTAAATCATAATGTGTTCTTCACTAAAAGTTCCTTTTGTTGGGGCTCTTTCTCTACAAATTAAACTTGGAGTTATTTATTTTAAATATTCCTGATAATATAATGAGAGCATTTCAATATTGATAGAGCAACATCTCAGATTCAAGAAGAGCTGAGGTAAGTCCCACTCATAACCCATATTGCCTATGAACATGGGCTAATCACTTAGAGTCTCAGGATCCTTTAGCTAATGTCAGAAATTTTCAATTTCAGACTAATTCCTGATCTATAGCCTGCATCAGTGGAGGAAGTTCCTGTACTCTGGAGTTCTACAGGTTCCATGTAACCATAAGACTAGACAGAGAGAGGGGAAAAATCCTGCTAATAGGTCAGCATGATAACTCATCATGAAACAGGAACAGAATATTTAAGAATATTTCACATAGATTTTAAATTTTTAATTAAAGTTGCTCTATTCCTATTTAGAGAATCTGTGCTTTATTAATATACTTGGTTAAACATTAGAAGTGAAACATCTTGGAGAATCAGAATTCAGTGACAGAACCAAGATTATATTTTAAGCATCATGATTGGTGACGCTTAATAACCCTATTCTTATTTATTGATACTATATTTTTGATGTGAATGTGCAAATAGTACTTAGGAAACAAAGATTGTTTAGAATGGACATAGAAATGGACATAGCAAGAAAAACTAATCTTGTTTAAATTTTCTAGCTTTACCTTTACTATCTAAAACTCGGGGAATGTCTTTTGATTTACCCTGAGTATGTCTATTAAATAGTCTTACACTAAAGCCCAGAGCTTCATTGATAGCATTCCCCTCTTCATTTTGGGGTAAAATGATTTTTATTGTTTGTTTTTGGGGATCTAGTGGTAGCAAACTGAAGAGGACACATCTATAATGGGTAAAATAATGGGTGGGAGTGATTTACCTTACCACTTATCCTATTGGAGAGGTGGGGAGATAGCCCTAAGGAAAATATCACAGGGATAGGACATTGAGAATTGTAGCCAACAAGTGATTGAGCTTCAGTGTTAATTAATGACACAAATACACTAATGACATAGTACAAAGACCATGACCCCTATGGAAAGGAAGCATCTCCTCCTCATGTTTCCACCTTGGGGCAAAACCTACTTCATCTTATGGTGTTTTTAACTCAAGCCTAGGGAGTTTAAGAGAGGCTGAAATGAAAATTTGGCAGGCTATTTTCATCTAAAGTCTGGAAGGTGCAAATTAATCTCACAGAAATTTCATTATTTCATTTTGGAATGTATTTCTTACCTTTTCCCCTTCTTTCAGCAGCTTTAGTTGTAAACACTCACAAGATGCTGGCCACAAAACAACTTGGTACTATAATCATAAGTAAATAGGGTAGTATGCAAAATATAGCTTGTGAATCATAATTATTCTTGCTAAAAATGCTGAGTTTTTCCAGTGGGTTTATTTCATTTTAATTGGTTTTTGAGTTGTCTTAAAAACAAATGGCCATCTGGACCAAGCACTGGCACCTTTGCATAGTAAAGTAGCCTAACATTTAAAATTAAGAGAGTCGTAGGTTTGAATTCAGTCTCTAATTTTTGCTTATGACCATAGACAAAATACTTCATGTCACTGAGTCTCAGTTTCTTAATTTGAAAAATGGAGATAAAAAGATTGATAGTACCTTCTTTATGAGGTTTTTGTGAATAAAAATGAGATGAAGTATGCTAGTCTGTTCATGTGGAAACAGATATGTGACAGAGAATAATAACATCATCTGGAATAGTTAATAAACACATCTATTTATCTATCCCCCCAAAAATTCATGCTTTCCCCAAGTTTTTATGTTTGCTTCTCACATTTTGATAATAGGAGAAAATATAGCATTTTCTGAAAATATAATTATCAGTTTTCAAAAGAGATTATTTAATCATGTTTTTAATAGATGAAGAAACTGAGATATAGAGAAGCTGAGTGACTTGTACACAGACTGGTGCTATGAACCCCTAATCTCTGACTCCAAATTCATAATTGTTTTTTCCTACCCTGCAATTATAATGTAGGTGAGAATTATGTGGGTTTTTACTATGACTCTGGCTTGGCATGGATTCATTTCCATTCAAGGAATATTTGTTATATCTTATTAACTTGATTCTTTTAGTTAGTAGATATTTTCAATATCAGCATACTTTATTTAGGTTTAGCTTTTATTCAAATTCTTGACTGAGGTGCTGGATATTTAAATCAAATTCTGAAATATCCATTTTTAATGGATGGAGGACATGGATAACTCAAATCATTAGATAATGCAATTCATTTCTAGTCAGTTTGGGAGACAGTTGGAGAGTTTATAGTAAAATATATAAATCTCTTGATATCTTAGGAATTTTACCCTTTCAAACAATATAATGATATAATGCCTCCTCTCCCTTTTATTCACTTCTCAGTGCCTAGATAGCTTCTTTCCAGAATGATCACTCAACAGATAGTGCTGTCTCCAAGGTTATTAATGATTCCTCAGTTACTAAGTCCAATGGCTCTTATTCAGGCTCTGTGACCTTTTCAGCATTTGATACTGTTGACTGTCTCTTCCTCCTGGATACTCTTATCATGATACCTTCTTTCTATTCTCCTATCATTCTTCCTCTTCTTTCTCAGTTTTCTTTACTAAATTATCATCTGTGGCACAGCCCCTAATTCTAAATTTGTCTCTGGAAGGTTCTATCTTGGACTCTTTCTTTTCTTCCTACATATTTTCTCTCAGTTATCTCATAATATCTTATGGGTACAATTATATTGAAACACTATACAGATGACTTGAAGCTATATTCAACTCTAATTTTTCCCTCCTGAATTCTGGGCTCCAACTGGATATCCTATAGGCATTTCAAACTAATAATATCCAAAATTGAACTCTTTATATGCCTTATTCCTCACATCAATATTACTCTTGAGATTACTATCATCCTTCCAGTCATCTAATTTTCAAACTTGGTCTCATCCTTGACTCTTCTGTCTCCATCACCCCAATCCTCATTCAACTACCAAATTTTGTCATTTCTATCTTTACTATCTCTCACAATCTGTCCCTTTACCCATTGCCATCCCAATTCTATTATTCATCATCTTTTATCAATACCATTGTAACAACCTTGAAGTCAATCTTCCTGTCAATAACCTTTCTTCTCTTGATTCTATCATTCTCTTCAGTATTCAACTTCCACTCAGTAGCTAAGTTATTTTTCTGCTCAATAAGTCCCTGTGATTGCTTATTGCCTGCAGATTAAACATGTTTTTTCCCCCTGGTATTCAAATCTCTTTACAATCTTACTTCAGTATATCTTTCTAGGCTTACTGCATATTATTTGTACACTCAATATACAGTCAACTGGTCTTCTGGGATTTTTATTTTGTAAACTACAATCCATCTCTTGCTCCTCTTACCTTTGTATTAGCTGTCCTCCATATATATGGAATGTGTATCCTTTGCATTTTTGATTCTTATAAGCCTTGGAATTCTTCTAAGCTCACTTCAAGAGCCCTCACCCACATGCACATCTTATTTCTTCCCTCTAAAATTATTTTGTCTATATTTTGTGCACATGCACATACTTTATGTCACTCCACAACCTTGCCTTGCTTGAATAGAGTGTAAGCACCTTTAAGATAGAGATTGTTTTATTTTGTCCTTATCCTTTACCTCACAAAATGTCTGGCACATAGTAGACATTTGGTAATTCTTCATTGAACATAATATATACTTGGTGAGTGCTTGTTGATTGAATGAATGGCATTAAAGAAACTAGAAAACTATCCTGCTTTCCTATCAATCAATTAAATATTTACATTCTTCTTCAGTATATGTTTATGTCTTGGTCCCTCTGTGGATACAATTTAAGACATGATTCCACTTTACAAAGTAGAATTTGAATTGTAAAATTTCACTCAGCATTCTGCCTCTGCAAGTGATTCAACCTCTCAGGGCTTCAGTTCCCTCATCTGTGAAATGAGTCTCCTCCCAACTATTGCATTCTGTGGTTTTATAACAACTTTGGGAAAACACAGCATAAATCTATGGAAAAGTAAATAGTAAGTATGTGCAAGCCATTGTTCATCAGTGTCTGACCTACAGCAAGTGTTAGAGAAGTTCAATAGAAAGGGTGAACCCTATGAACTAGACTGATTCAGGAAGGCTCATAGAGGTAGGTAGAACAGAAAGGAGTATTTAGAAGGACTTGAAATACCAAGAGGTTTCTGAATAAGGAAAAAAAAACAAAAATTAGAATAGACAAAGAATATCCATGGTGATGTATATTCTTTCATTTACATCACCATGTAGATGGTAAGTGTAGCTTGAAGGTAGAACTCAAGTTGGGATGTCATAAGAAAGAAAGTCAAATATTAAGTAATTGTGAAAGAGTCTTGATTGCCATGGTGAGGTCTTTGGACTTTATTCTACAAATCATATGGGAAGTCACAATGATGTTTTAATGCTATATTGTCTATCAGTGGTATACAACCCAGATTCTTAAACTGTGGCTACCACACAGGGTTGTCATAATTGAATGTGGTGGCCATGAATTTATAATTTATTATCAGTAAATGTTTGATTTGCATACTTTTATAAACCAAAATACCCAGGGTCACATAAAAATTCCTGGGGTGAAAAGCTGTCACAAGTGGAAAAAGTTTAAGATGTATAAGAAGGGAAAGAGATTTGGACACATGTTAGGAAGCACCTCTGATAATTCAGACATGTGTGGTAAAGACCTGAACTTGAACATATCTGTGAGAAATGAAAGGGGCAAGGAAAGGACAGAGGCAAGAGACACAAATGAAGGATCAGTCAAACTGTTTTTGGAACAAAGGCAAGAAATTCCTCTCTAGATTTTCCTCTGATTTTCTATCTCACCAACTTCTCAAATGAGACCCAAGTGTGGAAAGCATAGCATATAGAAGGCCATTTCATTTCTTTGTGATACATTTTCATTATTTGTCAAGTGAAAGGGTTGCATTACCTGATTCTAAAGGCACTTTCCAACCACATACTCTAATCTAAAAAGCTCTTTGTTTAAATATGAAGCAGAGTATTTTCCTCAAGCATTTCTTTTCCAGAGCACTGAAGCAATTCCCATAAGATAAGCCATCACTTTTGCATTTCTGTTTCAAGAAAAAAATTCAATAAATCTGCTACCTTCATCAAAAAAAAGTTTCTGCCCATTTATTACTATTCCAAACATAAGAAAGGTGTTTTGCTTTTAAAGATATATTCAATTGTCTCTAATCATTTCTTAGGTATGAATATTTGTTCATGTTATAAAGGCATAGGTACTGCCTTATTCATCTCAGAGTAGAAAGGAGGAAACTAAAAAATGCATTTAAATCTCTCCCTCTATTTTATGGCTGAAGATAGCAAGATCCAGAGGGGGAGAGGTATGGGCCCAGGCCACATAGCTGTTTTCAGAACTAGAAGGTAGGGTTCATGACTTCCTAACTAAAACTTTTCTCATTACTCCTTAAATATTATTAATCTTTTCAGAATGTAAAAGTCTTCTTCTTTTGGATAAGAAGGAGCAAGGAAGAGAAGGGGAATTTGAACCTCTGATTTCAATGGTATTGGGGATTTCTAGTATTGACCAAACTATTCCATCCTCTCTCCTAGCCCCTCATGAAGATGTCCCATTCTTCTTATAGACTTAGTTGAGTAAGACACTAAGATACTAAGTGACTTGTCTAAAAGTCACACAACCAGTTTGTGTCAGAGGCAGGGCGTGAAGCTAGCTCTTGTTGACACTAAGTCCAGCCATCTATTCATAATGTCATTTTGCCACAAACATTTTGGGTATGTGTTTAATTTTTATGACCTCTGTCCCTATCCTTAATGGTAGATGGTTACTATTTCCATTTTTTTTTTAGTTTCTACTTCTGCTTTTAGGCCATAGCTAAAGCTGGTCTTTCCTATCAAAAGCATGCAAAGACTGGTGTGTACAGTTTTTCCTGAAAAGGAATCAGAGCTATGCTCACCCTTTTCCCAGTTACCCCTTGGCTGGACATGTTCTATATTTTATCTGACTTGGCTCTGAAAATGAGACATGTGAAAACAAGGAGAACATTCTGTGAAATGGAAATCTTCTCCTTTGGATATTTGGGAAGTGGAGAGGAGAGCAGCGTGTTGTGGGCAGCTTGGCTAGAAAGCACCTGGTCGCCAGATGGTTAGCAGCTTGTTTTCTCACGTCCACACCTTTATTTGGGATTACTGTGGGCTCCTCTCTGTAATAGATTTAGGCAATTTGAAGAAAGAGAGAGTTAGAAAATTGTAACCAGTTGCATGTCAACCAAAGTGGTGGTAGTGGACAAAGGACTGAGTAATCATGGCAGCTGGAGGGGGGGGGATAGTTGGTCTGCATTAAAACTTCTGCAAAGATTATTACTCAGAACATTGGCAGATGATATTTTGACCTGACTCAGGGACACTGTGTTTAGAGCCAGGAGGTAGAATGAAATGGTAAGATGCTGATAGAAATGATAGCGTGAGGGAAAGGTTTCCTTAGACAAATAGAATTTCACACTTTCTTCTAGATGTATGTTCTCAAAGTAGAATAAGGCATCACTGTGAGTAATTTGTGCTTTTGGAGACCTCATGTAACATTTCTATGATATAAGCAGATCTAATCTTGATATGTTTAATCTTTTTTTTCCAATCATGTCTGACTTCATGACCCTATTTGGAGTTTTCTTGGCAAAGATACTGGAGTGATCTGCCATTTCCTTCTCCAGATCATTTTACAAATGAGGAAACTAAGGCCTACAGAGGTTAAGTTATAAGTAGCAGAGACAGGATACTCAACTAATAAATGTCTGAGGCCAGATTTGAACTGAGGTCTTCCTGATTCTATTCACTATACTACCTTGTGTTCCTCATTAACTAGTATATATTTATATTATTTTCATTGGTAACTACATATAGCATTTACCTCAGCTCCCCGTTAGAATTCTTTTTATTTTATAAATACATTTCCATTTATTTTATGTTATTGTAATTCTTCTTTTTCTCATTATTCTTTTCAGGCTTTGTATCATTTCATAAAGTTCTTTTGAGATTTTTTCATATTTTTTTCATACTTTTTATCTTAATTGCATTATTGACCATTGCATTAAATGTACCACAATTTATTTAACCATTTTCCTATTGATGAATGTTTAATTTAGTTCCAAGGTTGTTTTTTTTAATTATATGTAATGCTAATATTTTAAATTATATGTAATTCTATATTCTTGGAACAGATAGCACATTTTCCTTTTTGATAATACATTTAAGGTCTTGTGTCCCTTTAAACTTGAATGGCTAGGTTGTAGGCATGAGTTTTATAAAATACCTTTAAAAACAACTAAGTTTATAAGGAAAAGCAATATAGCATAGTCATAGAATCAGGAAAATCTGGATTCCAGACCTCCCTCTGATATAGTAAGTTTTTTATGAAAGTTACTTAATGGCCCTGTGACCAAATTTATAAGATATAAAGTTTCCTAGCAGGTGCTAATCTGAATTAAAAGATGGAGTTTATTTGACAGAAGTATTATACAGCAATGATATCTTAGGTCCGGACCAAAAAAGTTTAGTATTATTACATTATAAAATATTGATAATCACAAAATGGTGCCATGTATATCACAGCAAACCATGGCATGTGTCTAGCAGAAATGAAATCATGGAGGGTAAAATAAATTTGCTTTTAGGTGCTATTTATAGGTTATCTCTACCGTTATGTTCAATTTAAGGTTTAGTAAAATTTTAAAGCTTCAGAAGAACTTCACATAACTTTATCTAGTGATTCTATAAAGAATGGCTTCCTATCCATCTCAGTGCCTGGGGTTGGAGAGCACAAGGAAGAGAAAATGATATGGAGAATCTTCCTACAGCTTTGACTTCTCCCTAGTTTCCTCTTTCAAATATTTCTTTGAGATCCTATTGTCATTGTGATTCTCTCTAAGCTTTAGTTTCCTCATCTTAAAAAATGTAGGAAGCTGAACCTGTGAAGTCCCTTTTTTCTCTAAATCCACCATTCTATGTCCTCTTTACAAAACTGTGTCCCAGTTTTGCTGATTTCTCATTCTGTCAAGCATTCAACCTTTCCATCATACCCTGCTTCCACCAACAGTACTTGTTTAACTAAAATATGGAGGTTTGTGGAGCAAATATGAAGAGGAGACAATAGGTATAAATGCCAGTATGGCTACAACAATGGGTGAAACCAAAGGGAAATTTTGGCTGGGAAGAATGGCTATGTTATATTTCTCTTTGAGGCAGTTTGATATAGTGGAAAGGGCACTAAACCCCTGTCTAACCCTAACCCTAACTATTTTTAAATAAAGCTTCTTTGTATTTTCAAAACATATGCATGGATAATTTGACATTGACCCTTGCATAGCCTTGTGTTTCAGATTTTCCCCTCCTTCCCACCCCCTCCCCTAGATGGCAAGCAATTCAATATGTGTTAAACATGTTAAAATATATGTTAAATCCAATGTGTATAAACATATTTATACAATTAGCTTGCTGCACAAGAGAAATCAGATCAAAAAAAGAAAATAAATGAGTAAAAAAAAAAACCAAAATGCAAGAAAACAATAACAAAAAGAGTGAGAATGTTATGTTGTGATCTACATTCAGTTCCTACAGTCCACTCTCTGGGTGTAGATGGCTCTCTACATCACAAGATCATTGTAACTAGCATCAATCATCTCATTGTTGGGAAGAGTCATATTCATCAGACTTGATTGTTGTATAATATTGATGTTGTCATATACAATGATCTCCTGCTAGCCCTAACTCTAATTTAAATCTCCTATCTATGATGATTTTTACTGCTCTTTGGACACCCTAAATCCCGGCTAAATTGGTTCCTCAGAATCATTTGTATCCATCAAGACCCAATGCAGGTGTCATCTCCCAAGAGATCTACCTGATGCTTCTAATTCTCATTGTTCCCTCCCTCCTCAAAGGATATTGTATTTATTTGCTTATTTACTTGTTCGATTGTAGGCTTCTTGAAAATAGAACATTTTTCACTTTTGTCTTCTTCTCACAAATGTCTAACTTGCATGAGTTGAATTGAATCATTTCACCTCTCTGTGGCTCAATTTCCTGATCAGTAAAATAGGAGTATCAAGTTAGGTGAATTCTGAAGTCCCTTCTTTTCTTTTAACTTTCAACAAATCATATATAAGCTACTTTTGAGTAGTCTTTTTATCTCCCAGGAAGCAATGAAGCAAACCAAGTGATAAATTCCCCAAGCCCTGGCAAGAAAAAAATGAAGATATAGACCAGTTTTGTATTTATATGGTGAAGAAATGGCTCTTGGACACATTTTGGGCACTGGTCTTTTTAAAGTGTGAAGAATAACATCCTTTTTCTTCAGGGGGTTCTGCTAAATGAATCTTGGAGTATTTATATCTGCTCAGGGGATCATGTGACTCAAAGAGCCTGGTCTGAGAGAGATTCAAGATGAAAATGATTTTATGATATCTTATTGGAAACTTACTTATTTTGTTTTCCCTGAGTTTTGTGGTAAGCCACAGAATTATAATTTTCATATTATGGTGAATCGCAAAGTCTATAGGTCTTGCTTCAATTCCTTTGTAAATGGATTTTTATTACATTTAGTTGTTTATAAGCAGGCTGTATATATTGCTGTTGGAGGAGGAATACATCCTATAATAAGTATACTTGTATACAGTACATACAGTACATATATGTTTCATCTTTTGATATTTACCTTTGAAAATTCCACAAGCAGCCCTTTCAAAAGAATATGGGACTCATTAGTCACAGTGTGGAGTTCTGGATTTCATATCTGCTTTATGCTTTGAAGGAGCTACTTTAGACTTTTAAAGGGCTGAAAAAATTAGCATAAACTTAAAAAGGGGGCTCATTTTATGCATTAATATAAAAATATCTCCTATGTGGTGTGATATGAGGAAAAGTAGAAACTTCAACATCTACTTCCCTAAATTAATCAGCTTTGACCAGAAATGCCTTCTCCACTCTCCATATTTCTTATGCATTTGAATAAACTTTCAAACATTTTGTCTGGTGAAGTTTTTGGACCCCTTCTTTGAATAAAATTTGTAAATGAATAAAATAAAGCATATAAGATTACAAAAGAAGTCAAATAAAATTATTTTTGAAAATAAAACTGTTTTATTTTTAGACACAAGTTCATGAATCCCTTAAAAATCTGTCCATAACCACAAGTTAAGAACTCCTGCTTTAGGTTAAGATTTTGAGATCCAAAGTTAAAATGCAAACATATGACGGATAATGTGTTAAGCCAAAATCAGCAATCAACATATAATTGATTAGTTTATCATCATCAGTCAGTTAGCCAGCCAAACCCCTAAGGAGAAAATATATAGAAAAGTAAGAGTTGTGGATGAATACGAAAAAAGGAAAAGTTGAATTTGTAGGATGCTTCCCAACAAGATCACAATCTAGTGAATATTGAGTGTCTGTTATTCTCAATAATAGTTATAAAAAACCTGATTTCTTTCCCTGGGAAGCACTTTATTAATCCAACTATTTCTTTTTCCTTAATGCCTTCTTAGAAAAGAGTTGAAAGGGGGCAGCTAGGTGGTGCAGTGGACAGAGCACCAGCCCTGACTTTAGGAGGACTGAGTTTATATGTGTGGCCCTGGGCAAGTCACTTAACCCCAGTTGCCTTAGCAAAAAAAAAAAAAAAGTTGAAAATCATTCTTTGTCCAAATTATAAAATGGAATTGACTCTGTATCTCATTGAGTCAGTTCATTGTGCTATGTGTGCATGTGTTGTCTTGACATACAAATGAATGGGATTTAAGTCAGGCAGAATTGCACAAAGTCATCAGCTCCACACCTATGCAAATGGCATTTTGTGTAATAATAGTGATAACACTATGAGCCAGCCACTGTACTACACATTTAACAATTATTATGGTATATTATCTTCACAACAACACTATGACATAGATACTACTATTATCCCCATTTTACAGATGAGGAACCTGAAGCAGATAAGGTTAAGTGACCTGCCCAGGGTCACACAGCTAATAAATAACTGAAACTGGATTTAAACTCACATCTTAACTTCAGCACTCTTAACCATTTTTTCCAGATAGCTGCTCTTCAACAAGAAACAAACTATTCTTATTAAAATGGAGAATAAAGGGAATAAAGTGATTTAAGAAGTATGTATGTATGTATGCATGTATGTATGTATGTATACCACATCATGTAAACTTTAAATGTCAGTATGAGATTTTTTTATTTTATCATAGGGATAGCAAGGAAACTACTAAAGAAGTTTGAGTTGGAGAGTGACTTGCCTAGATCTGTGTTTTAGGAATATCAATTTAGCAGCAGTATCAGAGATGGACAGGATGGAAAAAGCTGGAGGCAGAGAGATAAAACAAGAAGCTCTTGTAGTAATTCAGGCAAGTTCATGGATGGGAGCCTGCTATAGGGTAGAGATAGTGGTAATGAGAAACAGATATGGATATATGATTGTTGTGAAGGTATAATCCATAAGTTTTAGCCAGGATGTATCTACAATAAACCTCTTAGCAATTCCTTTTGTTGTAAACATCTCCTTTCATCAGTATTTGAAAAGAAATACTTTGTTTTACTTAATTGGACTAAATTTGCTATGTGTGAAGGGTTAGAGATTGAAGATGCCCATCATTTTTCTACAAAAATTATCCACCTCCATTTATTATAACCCCTGTCCCCCAACAAAGCATTTGTTATCTTTTTGTAGAAGACAGAAGAGGTTCAGTTTAGTCTTTCAAGATATAGCAGTATTGCAATACCTTTATGTAAATGATTTAAAATATATTTACCACATATTTATGTTATGGCTAAAGTTTAATCTTCTCCCTATCAAATAACATTTAGCCCTAGGTCTTTACATTTGGTGTTCTGTGGAATAAATAGAAAGGAGACAAAGTAACTACTTTGAAAAGACAAACAGTATTACAGTACAGAAACTAAATATTTTACTTGCTAGTGTCATAGATGGCCATTTGAATGTTTTATTACTTTATATGTATCCACAGGCAAGGGAGGAATTGGTGTAGCTAATTTATTACTAGAGATAAAGATTATCTCACATATCCTGGAAAGTTCATGTTACCTATAGGTTATTTGTATTTGTCTTTTTATTATATTTTGAGAAGTTCATATACCAAAACTTACAAAACCTTTGGAAGATAGATTATTTTGAAAAGCATAACAAGAAGAAAAATAGGAATAGGGGTATCTAAAGGATTTATTCCATTATTTTCCAAAGCAGAGTCCACTATTTTTCAAACTAGAAGTGTTTGTAAATTACTGGAGGGGACCAATTAGGGCGATTTCGTACAGATAATGCCTACTGCAGATCAGATTGAGGAAGGAGTTAGGGCATATTTTATTTTGTGTACAAATCATGAATTGTGAAGAGAAGGAAAAAAAGGAGTTTTAGAAGCAATTGAGCAGACACAAAAAGAAGATTGTTAAGTAGTTTGTGTAGTTTCTACTGTAAAGGAACAAGAACAATAATTCTTCCAGTACTGAATGAAATTCTGAAGTTAGCTTTGTCTCTGAACTTTAAAAGACGCTCCATTGCTAATGTAGCCTGGCTATAAATTGAGATACATTCCTGGCCTGAATTGCATTTTGATTTCATTTTGTTTTGAGTCAAAACAAAGCACTCAATGATATAAAAGCAGTCAAGTCTATACAAGGGAATAGAATAAATACTTTAAAGGTTTGATTAAAGATTTTGTATTAACTGTAATGTAAGACCCGTGAAAAAATCTAAGACCAAGGGTTTTCACAAATAACTTTTTTTTTTTAGTTGAGTTGAACTTATTTGACCCAAACTTAGGTCAGGGAAAGTCCAAGTGTATTTAATTAGAGATGCACACAGAGACACATATTCATGTACTTTAAAACTTATATGGAACCTGTCTGTCATTCTGATTTTAAGTTTTTTCAATGATAATCTGCTATAATAAAAAAAATAAATTTCTATGAAGGCCTTAAATTCTGATTCTTATTTTGATTTATATCAATAAAGTATTTACATGGAGAATATATTTGGGTGAAAATTTTCCTTATGAAATTTTATAAATCTCACATCAATATTCCTGTCCCTTAAATAATTATAGAAATAAATTGTGGAGGTCACTGGGCTATTTCTTAAATTGCCTAAATACACATTGTGGAATGATTAAAGCCTAGGCTTCAGTTAATGAGCTAAATGTTAAATGGTGCTGGTTAAGGGAATGGGAAGGAATCCAGAACAGAGATTCTGGACCCCTTTAGGCTTTTGTCCTGTAGGCTAATGGATTGTTTAGTTAAATTCCAGTTTGTTAACTTTCCTCAACTGACAAATAAACTTGTGTTTCCTGAGGATGGTGTTTGTAAAGAAGGAAGAATCTTGAAGTTAGAACTCATCATGCCACAATAAACATTTCCTAAGAACCTAGAATGTTCCAGGAATTGAATTTTATTCTGCTTATTCAAAAATGGAAGGAAGAAAGGAAGGGAGGGAGGGAGGGAAAGAGGAAGGAAGGGAGGAAGGAAGGAAGGAAAGAAGGAAGAAAGGAGGGAAGGAAGGAAGGAAGGAAAGAAGGAAAGAAGGAAAGAAGAAGGAAAGAAGGAAGGAAAGAAGGAAGGAAAGAAGGAAGAAAGAAAGAAAATGAAGGAAGGAAGAAAGGAAGAAAGAAAAAGGAAAAATTTGGGAAAAGCATCTGCCCTCAAGAAGTTCACATTCTATTGAATAGATGAGACAAAATTAAAGATTAAAAATAGATGAGGATTAAAAGCAAAGATTGGGTTAAAAATTAAAATAAAGTCATGAAATGAAAATGGCTAGGAGAAGCCCTAGAAAGTAATCTTAAAACCAAAACTCATGTTCAAATTATTCTATTGAGATTTATAGACAAAACACACCCACAAAAGAAATCTTCCTGAAATGAATCTCTTTCTTTTCTTTTCCCATCTATTTTGCTTTTGTCACTTGCTTTGGGAAAGGAGGAAAGGGAAGGAAAAAAAGTAGTTTTATGGGCAATCATTTTTTTATTTATTATTGCTATTATCCTATGTTAAGAAAATATTTGTTTCATTACATAAACTAAAAATCAAATAAATAAATGTGGGGGGAGGAACAAAGTAGTAAGGAATACTTGGGTTTCAAACCCCAAAAGAAAACTGGCATTTTTTCTCAAGGCCCTTTGAATTTCCAAGAATCCAAAAAAGGTGATAACTTACATTACTTCATTCTTCTTTCCCTTCCATGCATCAGACAGCCATTCCATTCTCTTTATTACTTGAAGAGCAGGTGACTGGCAGCAGAGAGGTGTAAAAAGCAGGGCAAAAAAGGTGATGGTTTAGAAGCATATGCCTAGTCAGAACACATCAGCAGCTTTGCACTCAATTTTATGCATCTCATTTTAGGAAAACCATTGGAACAATGGACTTTCTGGAGGAGAACCACAAGGAAGGCAAAGAGCTATAAGGTCATCACAGAAGAGATTTAGTTGAGGGAACTAGAAATAATTAATTTGCATAACAGAAGACTTAAGAAAGGAAGTCATAGCTATCATAAAGTATTTAAAAGGCAATTATGTGGGAGAAATATTAGCCTAGGTTGCTTCTTTAGCCCCAGAAAACAAAACTAGAACAGTGGGTGGCAGTTGCTGAAAGATAAATTTAGACCTGAATTTTTTCTGTAGCAATTAGAATTGTCTTGAATGCCTTGCCTTGAAAGATGGTGGCTTCTTTCCCACCAGAGGTCTTCAAGCAGCTAAAAATACATAGGAAGTAATTTTTCTCTCAAAGTGAGAGAATTATTAATATACATATATAGTGATATTTATAATATTGATACAAATAATATATTAAATATATACTAAATAAAATATAACATGGTAACTATATTGAATAATATATATTTATAAATAATTATATTTATTATTAAGTAATAATAATAAAGGTTATATTTATACATTTTATTTTTTAAATTGATTAAAAATTTTAAAATGTTAAAAATTAATTTATTTCAATGGTTGAATTTTGTTTATATTAAATTTTTTTAAAAAATCCTACACTTAAGAGCATGAAATGAACTGGGCAATGTGGAATCTTGGGTTGAACATCTGTTAACTGTTGAGGAATTACGATTGAATTTATCCCAAAGGAGTAGTAAGGGGTGAATGAATGTTTTTAATCTCTAAATGCATGGTTCCAATGGTCTTTTAGTTAGTTTTGCAAGGATGACCGAATTCCAAATGTTCTGCTATCTGGTCCTGATGCAATTAACTTTTATTATTTTTAACAAGAACAAATGATTTACCAAATGGTTTAGCAACCAGAAACAGCAATGTGAGGATCTCTTCAGGGCAAGGAATTAAGATCTGTCTGTAGCTTTAACCCTGTCTGTGTCCCTGAGAATTTAGCATTTCTGTTTTTAGTTCATCAACAGTTATTTACTTAGCACATAGTTGGGGAAGAGAATCAGAATTTATTTAAGCACCTACTATGTGCCAAGCATTGTATTAAGCTCTCTCCAAATATTATCAAATTTGTTAACTTTTATTTCATTTGGACAACTACTATGTGTAGGGTGTTATGTTAGAAATTGTGAATGCAAAGTTCGCTCCATTTTCCCATATTGAATATAATTTACTTGAGGACATATACTGTTTTTCATCTTGTATTCCCAGTGAATAAATACAGTTTCTTGCAGAGAAGCAGAATGGTATGGATAGCATACCAGTTTAGGAGTCAAGAAGACAAGGGTTCATATTCCATTAGTTGTGTGACTGTGGGGAAATCCCCAAATTTTTCTGTGTCAGTTTCTTAATCTCTCAGATGAGAATAAAAATACCTAAACCACTAATATCACAGGGCTGTTGAAGTGCTCCAATAAAATGTATATGAAGCCTGGTGCAGATTCTTAAGTGCCATGTGAATATCAACTCTTATTAACATCTAAGAACTTAAAGAGGTCTTGCTGGATAGGATTGAATTTATTGAATGAAAAATGATAGTCACTGCCCTCAAAGAGCTCATGAAACATGAAATTGTTCAGTTTTTATTATATCACTTTGTCTCACTATATGAGAAGGAATGATTAATTAATCCACAAACCAAGGTGAAAGTTTCTACAATAATACAGAGGAGTTTTTATTGTTAACTTATCTGAGGGGCGTGGTGCCAGACAACTGCATCCAACAATCTTACAGGGTAGCTGGGGCAAACAGATTCAACTTTTTCTAATCAAGATTTCTTTTCTTCCAATAAATTTTTACATGACCCTGGGTATATAGGTAGATGAAATAGGTATGCCAATCAAACATTTACTGATAATAAATCATAAAGAAATTTATTTTAAAACAATTCATTGGTACACATAATTTTGCCATTCATTAGAGACAAAAGCAAATAATGAGATGGGTGGGCTTGTTTATTTTTACATAAAGAATTAAATCTTAAACTACCAGCAGGACGATTTCAGAAAGGCCTGGAGGGACTTGCATGAATTGATGCTGAGTGAAAGGAGCAAAACCAGGAGATCATCATACACAGCAACAATAGTATTACATGATGATCAATTCTGATGGACATGGCTCTCTGCAACAAAGAATTGTCTCAAACCAGTTCCAATTTTTCACTGAAGAAAATCATATACACCCAGAGAGAGGGAAATGAAATATGGACCACAACGTAACATTTTCATGATCTCTATTGACATTTGCTTGCATTGTGTTGCCTTTCTGTGATTCTTTTTTTTCTTGTAGATAGGATTTTTCTTGCATAACTTCTCAAGCATTTCAACATTATTAACATGTAGTGGACTTCCTGCCATCTAGGGGAGGGGAGGGGACTGGGGGTAAAATTTGTAATGGAAAGCTTTGTAAAGATCAATGTTGGGGAACTACCCATATATATGTTATACAAATAAAAAGCTTTAATAAAAAAAAGTTTTAAACAAAAAAAAGAATTAAATCTTAGCAGAATAATTGATACATTTTATGATTGCCAATTTTTTTCACAATCTCCACATTCAGTTATGTGACTCCATATAAGATTGTGACCCATAGTTTAAGAAATTTTGAACTATGGTGCCACTGTGGCAAGACTATTGCTCTGATTCTCAGAATATTGGATCCTGAAAGGACATTACAGATCACTTATAACTTTGGAGTTGACAAACCTTGTAGATAGTTTTCAAGGAGCTCATGAATTTTCATGGGAAAAATCATCTTTGTTGTCATTAACCTTTGTAATCCTATGCATTTAATTTTATGAATTTTAAAATATAATTCTGATAAATGGTCCATAGGATTCCTTAGTTTCCAAAGAAGACTGAAATACACAGAAAAGCTAACAACTCCTATTCATCTGATTACCTCATTGTACACTTGTGAAAAGGGAAGCTTGAGGAGTTTTGATGACGTCACCTAAAGTCACCTAACTGGTTTATTGGAGAAAATCATGTCTAGAACTCAAGCCCTCTTGCCCCTTAGCCCAAAGCTCTTTTCCTTATACCTAACTGTCTCCTTGCACTGGGCTGCAGATTTTAGGTCAAAGCTCAGGTCACCATTATATCTCCTTCACCGTACTTTCACCTTCTTTTAATTTTCCCATTTCTGCTGAGCATATGATCATCTCAGTCACTCTTAACCTTGGAATTACCTTCACTCTTTCCTCTTCCTCACTACCCATATCTGATAAGTTGCCAAGGAGAGGCATTTTTACCTGAACACATCTCATTATCTACCTTCCTTCTCTGTATGCATACAGTCACTACCCTATTTGAAACTCATCACCTCAATCCTGGGTTATCATAATAGCCTCTTAATTGGCTTCCATGCTTCCATCCTTTCTGTTTTCCAATCTGCCTTCCATATAACTGCCAAAATGAATATCCCTAAAACATCTAATGATCCTCTGGCTCTCCATTCCCTGTAGGATAATAAAGATTCCCTAGAATACTACTTAAGACTTTGGCTCCCACTTATTTTTCCAGTCTGTTTCCTACTTCTCCCTTTGACAAACTCCAATTCAGCAAATAGCTATTAACTATTGCTCAAATGTAATACTTCCATCTCCCAGCTTTCTGCATTGTTAGTACATTCATTCAGGAAAGCAATAGCTTTAGCTTGGAGTACATTCATTTCCTCTTGACATTTGCCTTTTGGAATCATGTGAGTTCCTTCATAGTTCTGATCAGGAGCCCTTCCTCCAAGTAAACTTGCTAGACTCCCCCACTTGTTAGTGCTAATCTTTCTTTTCAGCTGTCAATTGAATTATACTGCATTGCATTTATCTGACTCCCCTTTCCCTTTACAATATATGTTTCTTGAGGGCAGAGTCTGACTTGTGTTTTTATCTCCAGGGCCTACTATAATGCCTTGTACATGTTAGTTAAATAATTTTGAATTGATTTGAAATAAAAAAGTTAATAGACCTCTTGATGAGTTGTTTTTAAAAATTATCCTTAAAACATTTTGTGATTTAAAAAAAACTGACATTGTTCTAAATCACTATTGATCAGAGAAATGCAAATTAAGACAATTCTGAGGTACCACTACCTATCTCTCAGATTGGTTAAGATGACAGGAAAAGATAATGATGAGTGTTGGAAAGGATGTGGTAAAACTGGGACACTAATGCATTGTTGATGGAGTTGTGAACTAATCCAACCATTCTGGAGAGCAATAAGGAACTATGAAATTGTGCATACTCTTTGATCTAGCAGTATCTCTACTGGGCCTCTATTCTAAAAAAGGTTATAAAAAAGGGAAAAGGACCCACATGTATAAAAAATATTTGCAGCAACCTTTTTTGTAGTACAAAAACCTGGAAACTGAGTGGATGCCCATCAATTGAGGAATGGCTGAATAAATTATGACATATGAATGTGAATGTGATATATGAATATTATTGTTCTATAAGAAACAATCAGCAGGATGATTTCATAAAAGCCTGGAGAGACTTACATGAACTGATGCTAAGGGAAGTAAGTAGAACCAAGAGAACATTATACATAGCAATAAGAAGATTATATGAAAATCAATTCTGATGGACATGTCTTTTTTCAACAGCAAGGTGATTCAGACCTTTTCCCATAGGCTTGTGATGAAGAGAACCATCTGCATCTAGAGAGAGGACTATGGGTACTGAATGTGGATCACAACATAGCTTTTTTTTTATCTTTTTTGTTTTTGTATGCTTGCTTTTTGTTTTCTTTCTCAGTTTTTTTCATTTTTGATCTGATTTTTCTTGTGCAGCATAATAAATGTAGAAATATGTATAGAAGAAATGTACATGATTAACATATATTGGGTTACTTGCTGTCTAGGGGAAGGGATGGGAGAAGAGAAGGAGAAAAATTTAGAACATGAGGTTTTCCAAGGGTGAATGTTAAAAACTATCTCTGCAAGAATTTTTAAAATAAAAAATCTATTATTTAAAATAATAATGTTAATATTTGTATTACTATTCCTTAGGAGTATTATGATAATATACTTTTGGCATCAAAATGTAAAAAAAAAAGAAAAGAAAAAACTGGCATTGTTCAAAAGAAATTGCTTCAAGGAAATATGTAAAATTTTTTGGTCCTGAAAGTCTAGTAAACATTGTTTTTTTCTTAATATGAATTTTTATAATTTGATTTATTCTGCTAATACATTTTAAAGGCATAAACTACTGGTATGTGATGTTCTTATTAAAAATTAAATATGTACAAATGTCAACAAGTGTTGGACATATCACTGTGCTAGGTACTAAAGATGTACATACAATAACAAGATAGCAAGATGTCATCATGAAGATTACATTTTACCATGTAAATACAGAAAGGATTAAGGGAAGGGAAACTAATATCCAAATCAGTAATTCTTGAAGGATATGGTCTTTGAATTGAATGTTAAAGGATGTTAAAGATTCCAAAAGACAGATAAAATGTAAGAGTATTCCAAGCGTGGGGGACAGTCTATACAAAAGCAGAGAGTTTAGAGATGGAATTTTCTGGAAAAGTGGAAGATAGGATATCAAGAAGTCCCTTGTAACCAGAATGTAGAGTGGAATATAGTGGAATAAAATGGCAATAGCCTGGAAAGATAGGCTAAAATCAAATTATGTTTTAAACAACAGAGAATTTCATATTTTATCCTACATAAAATGGGTATTCTTGAACAAGAGAGTAACTTGGTGAGAATTTTGCTTTAGAAATTTCAATTTGGCTTCCACCTGGAAGATAACTTGCAGGGGGTGTGTACTAGTTAGATGAAGCTAAGCCAGTATTACCAAAAGCTTTACAGGTTAAAAATATTCTGCTAATTTCTGTGGATATGAGTAACTCCCATATGTAAATATCATGTATGAAAGGGAAGTAACTAATAGACTCGATTAATTCTTATTGGCCATAATCATCCATTTATTATCTTATAATTTCTAATTCTAGACAACTTTAGAAAATATCTTGTTAACCATAGGAGCAATGAAGACATTTTAAATAGCATATGCTCTAAGTTGTCTAATTTATAGAAATTCAGTGCAGCATGGCATCATGGATCATATTTCTGTAGTTGTGCAACATAAGTAGAACTTTCATCTCCTTTTGTTTAAAATAGTGACAACCATCCTTGAGTTGCAAGTAGGATTATATTATTGTTTGGTCATTTTTCAGTTATGTCTGACACTTTGTGACTTAATGTGGGGTTTTCTTGGTAAAGATACTGGGGTGCTTCTAATTTACATTTAGTTAGTAAACTCAATTAACTCTTAGTAAAGAATTTATGATGATGTCATAATAGTATTGACAAGTACAAACCATTTCTACCATAAATCCAGAGCTTACTCCCCCACAAATACAGAGGACTTTCATTGGAAGAGTGAGCTCAAACTAAAACCACAAGCATATTAAAAGATACACATGTGATAAAGGCAATTCCTAGTACAACAGGATCTGAAGGTTATCCCCCATTTCTTAGAATCCTCACATAGCTCCACTAAGGTAAAGAATTTCTAGTATGTGGTTTACTAAACTGGGTTCCCAAAGTCTGAAATTGCTCTCAGCTAAACTTCGAATTGCCAAAAATCCCACTTTTTGAAAAAGCTTTCTTCCTTGTGTGGCTGTTTCTCTATATCTATAGTTGTGACTCTCTGGAGACTGTACATCTGTTCCTATAGTAGGTAGTATCTCTTACTAATCCAGTATCTTTAGAGACAAGGCTGATGATAGGGAAAGGGAAAGAACAGAAAATCTCCACATACACTATCCTCATTTTCTTGCTGCTCTCAGATATAGGCACAAATGCTTTCCAACTATTCAATTCTGAAACTCTTCCAGGGCCCAGCCTTATTTGTTCAGCCAATCTCATTATCCTTTTCTTGATCCTGAGATGTTTTCATATCTCTTTAAGGGAATAGATTATACATATGTTTTGTTTACACGTTAAAGCATCATCATTTATGCTTATATTAACTAAGATGGGGAAGGGAGGCAAGAAGTGGAACCTCTTCAGGAAAATGTTATTTTATATTTAAAATTCTTTGACACTAAAATATTTCCAGCCAATTAAATATCTTATACTGTGTAACTTTGGAGTAAGTATGGCTGAATTTGGGGCTGGAATACTTGGATTTGAATATTAATTTTGATATTTACTATCTATGTTTAATTAAGTTACTCTCTGAACCTCATTTTCCTCATGAAAGGGAAAAATTGGCTAACTAGATTCTCAAGGCCCTTTCTATTTAGAAATCTATGATAGATAACTCTCCTTGAAGATGACATTCAGAGAATTAGTTTTTATTTCAAGATGACAAATACAAGAGATTTGCTTATAATATGCTGATTGACAAAAAATAAAAAGAATATTTATTACAGGCTTATATTAGGATTGTAACAGAATATTAGGCTTCCATGTCATTCATAGTGAGAGAGAGGAATAGTGATAGAACCTTTCATAATTCTGTGATTAGAGGGACCTAACATATAAATGGTTATGTGTTGTACTAGAAGCCATCATTACTAGAACTTTACATTATCATGTTATATTCTTTATATTTCTGGGAGTAATGGTATACTTTCCAACACAATGGTTTTGCATTACTAAAAAGGGACTATAAGAGATTCAACTTCAGCCTTTGGTGAGGGTGTGGCTAATATTATGGATTCTGTGAAAGTAAAAGCTACATCATAATCATTATGGTCTAGAAGGTATCAGAATGTGGTTCCAGTATTTGGGTTTTTTCAAAACCCTAAAGCTATGTCATGCAGGTTTTTCAGCATAGATGTTACAACACAGCTAAGGGACGCAGCCAAAAATGTGGGTGGAGAAGAGTGAAAAGTTGGTGTTCCTGTTTACACTCTTTCCTCCTATCCTTAAATAAAAGACAGAAATTCATCATCACAGAAGTTCCTGCTGGATATGCAGCTGAATTAATAGTAAGAAAATGAGGTGATATCTTGGATGACATCTTATTTCACAAGATCATGAAAGTGTGTATTTTGATAAAAAGATAATTTCAAGTAAAACAGGTAAAAAAAAAGCTTGAAGATGAAGAAAATCATTATTTATTAATAGGATAAAATTCCAGAAGAATCATTTGCCTGCCTATGTCTTCCAAGAAAATTACTTGTCCTTTTCCTCTAAATATTCTGAGTTCCAAAATTTAAGAAAATAGGACATTAACTATTCTAGTCTCCTTTTCTTCCTTTTAAAAAGAATATTATAAAAATGAACAGTTCTGAAAGACTTAAAAACTCTGATCAATATAATAATCAATCATGATTCCAGAGGACAAAATAAGAACCCTGTTCACCTCAGGACAAAGAGATGATGATCAAATAAAAACCAAAATTTTGGATGTGAGAAACATGTGGATTTGTTATGCTTGATTGTATTTATATGACATAAGGTTTTTTTTCTCTTTCTGTAAAGCATCTTGGGTATTATCTGATCTAACCCTTCCATTTTACCAATGATATTGTGCCCTGAGAGGTTAAATGATTTGCCCAAAGTCTTATACCCATTAAATGGCGAAGCAGATATTTGAAACCAGGTCTTCTGACTCCAAACCTTAGTGCTCATTATATTATTCCATGCTACTGAGTATTAGAGGTCTATGCCTAGATGATATAAATGAAAACAGAACAATTCAGTTCATATTCCAGATGTTTTTCTCTATGAGGTTCAGACAATCAAATATCCAGAAACATTTGGATAAAGGACTGGGTTTTCCAGTGTTCATCAGAATATTTAGCAACCGATCAATGGACCTATAAGCATGACTGATTTTTTAGACAGCAATGAGTTGTATGAAAATACTTGGTTGTTGTTTAGCTACCTTCATCTTATCATGTACCACTAATTTTTCATTGATTGAAAAGCCTTATTTGCTTGTTGGATAAATCTAATGCATTTTTGATTATAGCACTGGCTTCCTTAAATATAAGCCTTTTGGTTTTCAACATTGCTCCAGCTTAAGTCTTGATGTTTATTATATTGATTGTTAACCTTGTGTGATTTTCTCTCCTCTTAACATAATAACATATTTGTATACTCTCATTTAAAAAAATCACATGTCATAGTCTTTGATATTTGATTGCATCCTTATTGCAATTGCTGTTTGGAAAGGAGTGCATCTGAAATTATATCTGTTCTAGAAATACTGTGAAGTGGGAATGAATATGGGACACATTTTAAATGTTCAGTTGTGATGTATTTGTCATGGACTCTCCAACTGGAACCACCTAGACAGGTATGAGCCAAGGGAAATAAGTTTATTGTTGCTATAAAAGCATCTGTAATTTCAGTACTACAATGAGTAAAAGGAGGAGGCTCCAGTTGGCTTATCTCTCCTCTCAAGTCTGAATACTTTGTGCTATAGTTTGTCTCAGCATGTGGGAGCAGAGTATTTGCATTAGGGAACCTGTAATGGAAAATCAAACACCGAGCTCTCACCCAGTGCTGTTTATGAAGAAGAGGTAGCTTGTGGCCCTCCCATTCTGAAGTTGTTACTTCAACAGGTACTACTCACAATACAGGGGGACATCTTCTTTCATCTTTGAAACTCATGGAACTGAGTATTAAATTTTCACAGTGAATCTTGATAGCAGAATCACAGACTGAGTCAATGCTGAAAGGTTATTAAAGGCTACCTCAATCAACCCTATCTTTTTCTTTCTTTTTTTTTTTTTTTTGCTTTTTTCTGAGGCAATTGGGGGTAAGTGACTTGCCCAGGGTCACACAGCTAGGAAGCGTTAAGTGTCTGAGACTAAATTTGAACTCGGGTCCTCCTAACTTCAGGGCTGCTGTTCTATCCACTGTGCCACCTAGCTGCCCCTAACCCTATCTTTTTCAAGAAATTAAGTGGTACAGTGTGATTGGATAAATTATTGGACTTGGAAACAGGTCAAATCTGATCCCAAACATTTATTAACTGTGTGACTTAGACAAATCCCCTTAACACCTCTTAACCTCAATTTCCTCATTTCTAAAATCTGTAGAATGTCTACCTTACAGTGTTATTCCTTAGAATCAGTGTTTTAGAATAGGTAAAGTGTTTTGGAAACTTTAAGTTAGTAAGTAAAAATTATCTCGTTATTTTACACATGAGAAAATGAAATTGAGAGATTATATTAAGGTCCTATAGCTAGTAAACTATACCATTGCTCTCCACTATGTAGTAGCTGGTAGGTAGCAAACTAGTGATGAAATGGGTAGAATGCTGGGCCTGGAGTCAGGAGGACTTAAATTCAAATATGAACTCATACACTTACTACTGTTTGGCCATGTCACATAACCTCAGTTTCTCTCAGTTTTCTTAACCATAAAATGGGGATAATAATTCCATTTAGTTTCCAGACTTCTTGTGTGGATCAAGTAAGCCAATATTTATTTGTTTAGTTAATAATGTTATTGTTTAGTTAGTTTATGGCATATAGTAGATATTATTTAAATGGTAATTATTATTATATAAATCTAGCCCTCTGCTAGATTTCAGTACTTTTCATTGTCTCTTCCTCATGCCAATGGAAGAGAACTGATATCAGATTTTATTCTGATGGGAGTAGAGAGCAAAATCATATTCTTTAATCACATTCTTTAATCCTCAAATACATATGAAATAACTACAGTAAGTGAGCTACTTCCATTGGCCAAGAAAGAAGAGCTGATTACATCTTCCTAGCATAAACCATTCCCTGTGTTGGGAACACTTAAGGAAATAGCATGAGGAAGACACAATGAAAAGTACTGAAATCTAGCAGAAGGCTAGATTTATATAATAATAATAACCATTTAAATAATATCTATTAATATTATTAACTGGGAATTTAGTTTAAGTGAGATATTTCAGTGGATATAATAGAATGAAAGACTGTGTTCCCTTATTAAAGAGTTTTATGAATCATTGAACAAGGAGGACTATATATCTCCTAATTAAGAAATTTGGAGAGTGTCATTTGAGGGTGGGAAGATCCTATGCCAACTTTTAAGGTTGCAACAGAAGGTAAATTTGAATTAGTGCCTAGAGTAACTTAGAAAAGATAGGGAGGTGAATAAAGGACAATGTTTGTTCCTTCCTTGAACAAATGAAAACTTAACTCCTTAGAAAAGACAGGCAAGAGAATGGACTAGCTATACTTGCTGGGGGTCTTTTCTAGGCAATTGTGGATGGGAGCATGGAAAAACAGAACCACATTCTTAAATTTTCCAGTTATATGGGGAGGGGGACATTCTAAACTGTGTCCCCCTAACTCTTTACTCTCCCCAATGTTCTCTTCTTTCTCTATAATTCTTCCTTGCTATTGTACCCAAATACCCATCTTCAATTATCACTTCTATGCAAATGAATCCCAAATCCATATATCCAATTTTTTGATCCATTCCTATGTTTGTAAATGATTAGTTAGTGTATGGCATATACTGGATGGCCTGGATGTCTTTCTAATACTCCAAAACTGAACTCAGCGCCATCTTTCCTAGATCTGCCCCTCCTCTAAATTTCCCCATTTCTCTTGATAATATTGTTCTTTCTCAGTCATTTCTGAGGCTTTCTTGTCTCTCACTTCCTATGCCTGGTCAATTGTCAGTTGTCAAATACACTTCCACATTACTCATCTTTATCTCTTCTCCATTTTCACTGACAGTTTAGGTCCTCATTTCTTTTGCAATTATAGATTATTTCAATACTATCCTAATTTATTTCCCTTTTCCAATCGATCTCTCCCAAACTAATCTTCTTAATATAGCAGCTTGGTCATGTCACTCTCCTGCTCTTACATCTTTAGTGATTCCCTAGTGCCTCTAGGATAAAAGAACTCCCTAGCCTGTCACTTAAAACTTTCCAATTTGGTTCCCCCAACCTCTCTACCTTTATCTCATTCTACTACCATTTGAAGTCTTAGTGTCAAGCTAACTAATTGACTAGTTATTCCTGCTCTGGTCTTTATCCAGACTGTCTTCTATCCCTAAAATGTATTACACCTAAAATCCTGCCTATTATTATTCTCTTCCTTGAAATTCCAGGTCAAGTATCACCTCTTTTACAGAAGAGACTTCTCTGATTCCCCACTTCTGATGAAAGAGGTCTCCTGTCTCTGGATATTTTAGTCTTAGCATGTTGGCACTATCTATTTTTGGCATGTATCACATTATGATATTTTACCTTCCATATCACTTTTTTGCATGTATTGTTTGACCCTTGAAATGAACTGTTGTTGTTTTTTTTTTTTAACTCTGTAAATAGGTGATAACAAATACTATTTGGACTTGAACTGGCTTGAGAATTAGATGATTGTAGTATTGTGAATCAGCTGTTAGCTCTGCTATGTATTAACTGTGTGATGTTGAGATACTGACAAATTCTTTTGAGCCTCAGTTTCCCTATTTGTAAAATGAAGACAATAATATTTGTACCACCTTACATACAAAGGTCAAATGATTTAACTTAATGCATATTGTTACCACAAATATTCTCTATTACAGTGTAACATGCACCATGAAGGCAGGATTTTTTTTTAATTTTAATAACTTCGTTCAATTGTCTAACAGTGCTCTGCCATTAGAAAATGAATTGTGAATGACTATGTTAATGAGCTTTCTCTAGGTCCCAGTACACATTAAACTCTTAAAACTGCTTCCTTCAGATTCTTCTGGCTCTCCTTTCTCTTCCAAACCATAGGCTGGATCTATTTGGTCTCACCTAATCTATACCTCTCTTATTTAAGAAAATTAAAGAGACATAATTTATGTTTTCTGTCAAATTTATGCCATTTTAAGTTATAATTAATATTTTATTCCATAGTATTTGCCATCCTCAAATTTATTCATTCAATAACTATTTATTAAGTATTTACTATTTGCAGCAGGTTCTAGGATTCCTGTGTTCCCTGTGATCCCTATGATTGTTAGGTTGTTTCTGCATTGGTATCATTGTTTCTGATAACAAAGTTAAATTTTTCATTAATAGAGGTATTTCTCTCTTTGAATACACAAAGCACCTAATATGTCCTCATTTTTTCCATCACATGGACTCACCTGCTATCATCCTTCCTGTATAATATCGTTCTATCTTTCCTGAAAGCTTTTACTGATCTCCCAAGTTGTCAGTGTTCATTTCTTTCTCAGAAAATACTGTATAATCTTTTCTATTTAACTGTTATGTTTTTCCTTTAAGGTCCTGAGGTCAAATTTTTTTTTGGTTTTGTTTTTGTTTTTATCCCCAGAGATTAGCAAATTATCTTGTACATAATATGTGCTTAATAAATGTTTGGGTTATCTTGCTGATTTGGGAAAACCAAGTTTAGAAGTAATTGACAGTTTCATTTCTTCTCTATTAAACATCAGGAATAAACAACATTCTTACCTTAAATTTAGTAAAATCTGCTGGAATCATAATTAATTTCTTTTCATTGGGTAATTAATTGGGATCAAAATAGTTCTCCCTTTTCTCTTTATGAGCAAAGTATAATTGAATTAGCTCAGAAGAAACTCGAGATGGGCAAAGTTAAAAAATCCAAATATTCCACTATTTATATTGGACCATGGCAAAGCATTCTGAGATTATATTGGTCTGATCAGTTACACTGGACTGTCTCTAACATAGTGATTTCATTTTGGTCCTCTTCAAGAATGAACAACCACCACCATCCACTACACATATATAAAACAATTATTCACTTTTGTTCACCTCTGTTGTTCCTCCAAGCTAAAGAATTTGAATTTTATTATATTTTGTTGTATTTTATTTTCTTATCCCTTCATTTGTTATAATTTCTTCTTTGCATTCTTTGAATTTTCTTAAGTTCTCAAATTGGGTAGCCAAAAATTAGGTGGCATTGATTAATAGCATCATGGGATATAACTGTGTATTACAATTGTTTTATTCTTCTTGCTTTATCCTAATGCCAGTATCATGATCACTGTATTTAAGCTTTGTGGTACTATTTCATGGATTGGTTGCTATGGTCAAAGGATTTTTTAAATAGTGACCATACTACTGTTGCCAAAAAAGTTTTTTACAAGATGATCAGACTATTAGTGGTAAGCCAATACTTATCTAGTTAGTCTTTAGAAATTAGAATCAGTCTGTTTCTGTGTTCATACTCAAAACCTTTTCAATGTGGTATAAACTGCAAGAAGTTAGGCCCAATTAGCATAGGCTTCAAGAATCCAGCATTAACTCCATAACATTACTTCCTGGTAGGTTTTCTTTTGTTCTCTACTGTGCACTTTTTTATTTATTTTGTTTTCTTCCTTCCCCCAAAAGGATGTTTAAAACTTGTCTTCTAACTCTCTCAGGCCATAGAATTTTTTAAATTTTAAAATATCTGAGGACCAGCAAAATAGTAGTTATAAATATTTTTACTTTTCTCAAAAATATTAATATATATGCATATATATGAATTTATTTAATTATGTATTTTAGAACACTGTTTCCCCTCTAGTTTCTAGATTTGAATATAGCCATCTCTATTCTATAATTCAAGAGCTCCTTCAGACTGTCTCTACATCTTTTCCCTCCATGTCTTGAAATCATTACATGTTAGGGCTAAATGGATTGGTACAAACTTAATAATTTACATCTAAGAAAATTGAAGGCCATGAGAAAAGTAAAGTAACTTCTTTGGATTAAATAGATAGTTGCAGATCTTTACTAGATCCTTACTCTCTTGACTGCCAGTCTGATTATCTTTGCTTTTTTCTCCCCTCTTAAGATGCTTATCCTTTTGCTAGCTTTACAGGTGCCAAAGTCAAATCTCCTTGGTAATAATCTAAAATGCAGTACTAGAACCTATCAAGCCTAGCCTCTAGTATACTTCCTCTCTCACATTCCTGAGTCACTTCTTAAATAGATCCTTTCATGTGGTGAGATACTAATAATTAACCATGGAAACTAATTGTTATTCAGTAGATTTTATAGTTTTCTCTTCTCCTCTTATAAAACTAGAGAGGGTGTAGGTACTCAGAAGACCCAAGAAGGACTTCTGATTCAACCTGAGTAACTCTCATGGAAAGACTTACTTCTCACTCTGTGATCTGTTTTCAAGTATGGGCACAGTGCTAGAAAATAAGTGTGCTGCACCCTTTGCATTTTTGATCTGGGTAATCCCAGTGGTAATTCCAATTTTCCAGCCTGGGGGTGCTATAGGAGGGACCAGTTATAACCCTTCTTTCCCTAGTGAGTTCCACTGTTCCCTGGATTATCAAAGTGAGAATAGTGAGCATTGTTCAATCTGAATTTGTAGATTGTTTAGCTACTATGGTAATCTATTTCTAATCTTGGTTTACTTGTCTCTATAATGATCTGTCCTTTCCATGGATGTGGGAGGACAAGTGGAGAAAAGAAAGGACAGTACAGACAATTAGTGTTGCAATAAAGGAAAGATTAAATTTAAAGAATGACTTGGAAAGCTAAGGGCTGGTAAACAAATCAATGGGCTGGTAAATAGAACAATGTTATATCTTTTCATTATTCTTACTTTATAATAGCAAGCCAGTTTTGGAAGGGGAAATTATTATCACTCTAAGAATCTCATTAAACAATAAAAAATTGACATCATTCTGAAGTCAAAGTGAGAAGGATGCAGGTCATTAATTACCAAGTCTTTTTACCTAGGGAGTTTCTGCAAAATATCTTTTTGGTATATTTAGGAAAGAAAAATGTGGATTTCCTAAAATCTGAAATCTATTATGGCTTAATATGGTCCCTGAATATAGAGTAAAGAGAAAAATAAAAATTATAATCTTACTTTTACTACTTTATGTGATCTTCCCAAAGAATAATATATGTCTCACTTTATGGAATTTTGTGTAAATTGTGTCTTCCCACCAGTCTAATAATAGGTAATAAAGGCCAAGATTAAAAACTTCTAAAGTGGGCAGGGGATTAGAATGATTGCTTTTTGATTTGAAGGGTGACTGTTAAAATGGCAATATCCTACCAACATAGAAGTGCTATTTTGGCATTTGTGAAAACCATTCATGTTCATTTATTGGAGTGTTAGGGTAGCACATTATGCCTGCTTATTGATAACCTCTGATGTATATGTGATTTGTCTGTGAGAATAGCAAACATCATCTTGTACTTGGCTATTGTTACACCATACTCCTGTTTTCCACCAGGTAGTTAAGAAAGTTCCCAAAAATAGATTTTTGGAAAGAGATAAGATTGTGACCCATTGGACTAGACAAGCAGTGACGTTGCCACCAGCAAATTATGAAAAAAAATGAAGAAAAGCATCTTTCCAGATACCAGTTTATAGAGCTACAGCTCAATGTGTAACTTCCTATGAGCTAGATAAATATAATGAAAGTGTTTATTTTTTAATGAAAAAAAAAAGTTTTCTTCTCCCTTCCAGTCCATGCCCAACATTAAATAAAAACAAGACTAAAACTTTTGTAACAAATATTCATAGTCAAGAAAAATGTTGACCACATCCCAATAATGTATGTATAATTTTGAACCCTTTGTCCATGACCTCTTCATCAATAGGGTGTTCTTCATTGAAGCTCTATACTCATTGTTCACTGCTGTCTTGATCAGAGTTTTCACGGCTTTCAAAGTTATTTTTATAATATTTTTCTTATATATATATATATATATATATTTATATTTCACATATTTACATTTATATATGTATATGTTGTATATTACTTTTATAGATTTATTTTGCCTCACCAGACTGTTATCTTTCACTGATATTATTATTCTGATAATTTCCGTAGTCACAACAGTATTCTGTTATATTTATGTACCATAACCTAATTCCTTTAGCCATTCCCCAATAGATGGGTATTCCTCTAGCTTCCAGAATTAATACTAAAAAGCTATTCTAAGTTTTTTTTCTACTAATGAATCATTTTCTTTTTGTTTTGATCTTTTTAGAGCATAATCCTGGTAGTGATATCCCTGGATCAGTTTAGTAACCATTGTGGATATAGTTCTGAGATACTTCCAAAAATGATTGTAAGAATTCCCAGAACTACCTGGTGCATGGATATGCTTATTTCCCCACAGTCCCTTCAATATTTTGCATCTTTTCACCTCTAACAGTGTGATATAATGGGGGAAAATGCTTGGTTGGGAGTTTAAAAAGATGTGAGTTCAAATGTCACTTTTGAAACTTACTAGCTATGAGAAAATCATTGAACTTTTCTGAGTTCCTTATATATTTCAAAGGCATGGAGAAATAATAAATATTTCTTATTGAGGATTGCCACAAGGGTCAAATTAAATAATTTGCATAAAATATTTTTAGGGAAACTATATAAAATCATCAGATCCTTCAGAGCTGGAAAGAACCTTGGAAATCATCTAATCTGAACTCCTTATTTAATAGATGGGGAAACTGAGGCCATTGTTGTTGAGTCATGGCTTACTGATTAGTTAAATAACTTGTCCAAGGTTACCCAGTTCATAAGTGGCAGAGCTAGGATTCAAATGCTGATTCTCAAGCTAGCAAATCTAGCTTGCTTTTTCAGTGCATCACGTCTAGGATTTATTTTTCTTATCATTAGATTAATTTGAGGATTTCTTATTTTGAATAACAGCTAATATGTTTTTATTCTTGGTCAATTTATACATTCATTTTTAATGGAAAAAAAAGGATTTTCTTCTCTCTCATCCCAACATTAAATAAAAATAAGAATAAAACTCTTGTAGCAAATATTCATAGTAAAGAAAAATATTGACCATGTCCCAACAATTTATGTCTAATTTTGAACCCTTTATCCATGACCTCTCCATCAATAGGGCATGTTTCATTAATGCCCTGTATTCATTGTTGACTTGTCAAAACATTTGATTAATAGTGACTGAAATAAATGATTAAAATTTTCCTCTTTCACAGGATGTCTGGCTACTAGGAATCCTATTTAATAATGTGGATTTAGTGTAAAATGGTTGGCTTGGTTCCCAGATTAGGAAACTCTCCCTTAAGAAACCACCTGTAATAGAAATTTTAACTCCACTGTTGGGAAGAAATGTTTTTCTGCCTTTATAAAATATCAAGTACCAGAGGAACTAACATATACTATTGGAAAAGGAAATTCCCTTTCCCCCAAATGAAAATAACATATAATAATACTTCTGTTAGTGAAACGGCTCTGTCCTAGTGAAATACTTATTGCCAGAAATATCAATAACAGATAAAAATTATGTAAAAAGTAGAGAGATAAGTTGTAACAAGTCAGAAAATTTGATTTGATGGCAGAAAATTCCATTAAATAATAACTAAAAAATAACATGTTGATTAAAACCAAGTCATAGCAATGTCAATAAATCAAAAAGTGTAAGTAGCTAATATATTTTTTAAAAAATTATAGAGGAAAAATGCTAGAGAGTTCTGGGCACATCAAGGATGGTTGGGAGAGGAAAAGTTTGAAAGAATGAAAATAGGGATGCTAAAAGGAAATGGATATAGGGGATAGGGTCATACTCAGGAGGATGCTGGGCACTTAAATCAGGGGAAAGTTGAGACTACAGATTACTGTTGAAGGTGAAGAAGACATGAAATAAAGACAATTTTTATCAACTTTGCTGTTTTTTTTTCATAGGATTCACCATGTGTACCTTTCAGTCTTATTTGAATAAACATGAGATAATTTTGCACCATATATGACTTCAGATTTGGGGGAATACTACTGTTGAACTTTGTTGTATCAGCTATTATACTTCATGTGACTTATAAAGATTTTTGGTTCTATTTTAATTTTTTTTAACATGGCTAACTTTAATTATAGCTTCCCTTCCATCCCCCTATTTCAGGGTATCATTCTTTGAAATACCAGTATAGCTGATTGTTACAGTGGCACTGCTATAGATCAATAATTTTATTGGTAAATCTGTGGCATGGTTTCCATTAGGAAACCTCAGGCTATCCTTAGGGATTTATCACTGAAATAATGCATAAAATAGACATTTTTAAAAAATAAGATTTCTAAAAGACTTTTTAAAAAGTACTAAGATTAAGAACCTACTGTAAAGAAAGCATTTTCTATTCTTATATATGGCATGGACAACCTGCTTCCAG
Organism: Myrmecobius fasciatus; assembly: GCA_023553655.1. Lineage (NCBI taxonomy): Eukaryota > Metazoa > Chordata > Mammalia > Dasyuromorphia > Myrmecobiidae > Myrmecobius > Myrmecobius fasciatus. Next base: position 177,095 of record JAJPUD010002048.1, on the reverse strand, counting down.
AAAGGAATGTCTATGTCTTATGAGTTATTTATAATATATAAGATGCATAACCAAATATTCATTGAAATAGCCTGGTATTGCTACAGATTGTCCATACCTGTAATTTGAAATTTATTTCCAGGTGAACTGGAAAGGATAATTAGTTCCTAGACCTTTTTTGCCCACCATCAATCTCCTTCCTTCTTACTTACATGCTAAATGAATGAATGTTAGGTTGAGTGTCTTGTCAGTTATTTGGGTAGAAATAAAAAGGAAGATTATTTCCATTGGAAAGTAGTAGTAATTTTTAAAAAAAAATAATGTTCTATAAAACATAATGAAATAAAACAAGGCAGTATTTTAAGAAACATCACATTATAGAGAAAAACAGAAATTCATATAGCACAAGAGAAGGATTCACCTTTATTTGTTTAAATCCTCAGACTCTTGATTCCCCTCAAACTTGGGTGAATAGCTTTTTTCTTTATTTGTCCTGATAATTCCCAGTCTAGTTTTTGTGGGGTATTTTTCACAGAATATTCTCACAGTCTACTTCTTTCCATTTTTGTCCTCCTTGCCTACCTCTTTCTGGGTTACAGATGGTAACATTCTGTTGAAGTATCTTTTTAGCTCTTTCTGGTCACTTTCTAATTGAAGCCTGTGTTTCTCCCACCACCCAGTGCCAAAGAATGTTTTCCCTCTGTTTCATTTTTTTTTCTCCCTCGCTAGAGAAATATCTTACATTAACCTCTCCCTTTCTTTTACCTTTTAGCAAATAAGCAATACATATTCTTGCCAACTACTTACAATTCCTGTATAAATAAGTGAGATACAACAGTAATGGAAAGATTACTGTCTAGAATCAGAAGATATTTGAAATAGCAAGAATTTTAGAGATTTGCTGAGCTAACTCCTCATTTTACAGATCCAATTCAACTTAGCAAACATTTATTATTAAACATAAGGTATATGGGCAGTACTGGGAATACAAAAAGATTTTTCAACAAAGACACTGTTCATATACAACTAAGATTCAATAGAGGTATAAGGATTAGATCGCATTGATGATTATAAGCTTATAGTGTCTAGGACAGCTTGGAAATTCCTGGGAGAGAAAAGTCATAAACTTGTCAAGGGCTCATAAGGTATGGAGCAGATAATGTCAAAGACAATGTCAATTACACATTTGTTTGACTTAGATCATGCCTCTTTAGTTATTGTAGAACTAGAGCCTAAAATTATTAATGTCTCAAAAGATATGAGCAAACAGGTCTCAAAAGAAGAATTGAAAAATATTAACAACCATAGGAAAAATGTTCCAAATCACTAATAATTAGAGAAATGTAAATTGAAATTAAATTCCAAAAGTTTTAACTTACATTGGCAAAGGTGACAAAAAGGAATAAACAATATTAGAGAAGCTATGGAAGTAGGGTATTTTGCTACATATACATTTTGGAACACAGATGAATAATTGGTGAACCTGAGAATTAGTCTAACCATTATGGAAAGAAATTTGGAATTATGCTAACAAAGTGGCAAAAATGTCCATACACTTTAAACCTAGAGATTACACTGTTAGGTATATATATATACGCCAAGGAGATCGTTGACAAAGAGAAAGGTCCCATATAAAATAAGATATCTATTGAAGAACATTTTAAAGAAACAAAATCAGTGCTCATTAATTTAATAATGGCTGAATGAATCATACTACATGAATGCAATGACATATTACTGTGCTGTAAGACAATATAACTATAATGACTGTAGAGAAGCATAGGAAGAATTATGTGAAGTGATGCAAAATGAAATCAGCAGAAGCAGGAAAACAATATACTCAGTGTTTGTAATGATGAAAATGGATAGGATAATAACACCAAAATAAAGAAAGAAAGAAAAGAAAAAAGAAACCTAAAGCTTAATGCTGCAAAATCATATTGACCAAGTTTGCCCCCAATGAAGAGATATAAGGAGAAGTCTGTCCATCACTTCTTTACAACAGTAGAGGATTGTGCCTGTGAAATATTGAAAATAATATTAATGGATCTTTGATATGCTGGTTAGTTTTGCTGAATATTTTTCTGACTCTTTAAATTCTTTATTCAATGAAATGATTCTCTCTGAGAAGGGGAAAGGAAAGGTTAAAGTGGGAAATATTTTTGTAAAAACAAAATATGAATAAAATTGTTTTCTATGTCTATGGTAAGATTTGCTCTTGGCACTGAAGCATAGTAATCCTTATTTCATTCAAATGTGAAAGGGAAAAGGGAAATTACGCACTCCTATCAATATATTTTAAAGAGTATTTCTCATTGCAGTGGTGGGAGGCAGGAAAAGGGAAAACAAAGAAAAATAAATAAATATTTTATATTTAAAAGGAATAGTAAGTTGAACATAATAGATTTGTAGTTTCATGTGAAATCATCTTTTTATTATACTCTGTTATAGAAATAATTTTTATTCTGTAAATTAAAAAAAAACAATATTATTGAATAAAATAAACCATTTCAGGAAAAAAAAAGGAATTGCTTTTAATTAATGAGTTCTTATTCAATTCATTAAAGCCATAGATTTATCAACTGCTCATTGAAACTAATAAAAACTTTTATCAAAAAAAAATGTCAGTTTGGAAAAATGAAAGTTTCATGAATTTTTGAAGAATTTGCTATCTTAATAGACCATATCCCATATAACTTCTATGAAGTGTCAGACAAAACAACAACAAAATTGAGTTGCGGTTACTTAAATCACAATATTTCTCTTTAAAAGCCAAAGTAGGATATAACAAGTTGATTAAAAACAAGATAATCAATAGCACATATGGCATTTTATGGCTTAAGCAGCAAAGAGCAGCCAACTTAAGGCAAAGTATATAACAAACTGTTTAGACCTACCACGTATTTCATTGCTTTCCATGAATTTATTTGAAAATAAGCTGAAAAATGTAGATATCCTCTTACTTTTGACTTGGAAATTGATAATTAATTTCAAAGCTTGAGGATTTCAATAGGAAGTCTAAGCTTTCTGAATAACTCTGCTGCCATCCATCACAAGTCAATGAGATCATAGAGATCTCATAGAGCTCCAACAACATCAGTTTACATGGTTCATTAAAATAGCTTCAAAGAATTGATAGTGATGTACCAAAATATTAAAATACAGTGTTATTTCTGAGTTGCTGAAAATGCTTTATGAGGAAACATTTGTTACTAGTAGGGAAATGATTATATTGTTTCTCTTTCCCTGGAGGACTGAATTAAGTTATGAACATAGGGATATTTGTTTCTTAATATCATATTTTGAGACAGTGACAAACTTAGATAAAATAAGAGGTTCTAATGTACCATTCTATCTGCCATTCCATATACATCATAGTTCAAAAATAAAAAAAAAAGTCTCATGGAAATCTAAAACAATCGTAGATGAGGCTTAGAAAGGGCCTTAAAATAAATAATTTCAGATGCCTTTTTATAGTTGAGGAAACTAAGGCTCAGAGAGGTAAAAGTATTTAAGAATAATCCCATTCTTTATAGTTCTAGGAATATTTACTTTCTAAAATAGAAGGAAAGGAAGACTACAGACCAAGGCATATAAGACATGCATATATCACATGACATCATATGTCATAAATATAAAACATAAGAATATGAAGATAATATTTTTTTCCAAAACACCCAACTGACTATATGACATTTTCCTTCTACAATAGGAATTCACTTTTTTGGAATTCTAGTGAAACTTATAGGCCAGAATAATATTTTGAAATCCATAAACTACTAAGTATAGCATTATAAAGGAAGCAAATTTTTGAAATATAGTTATAAAACTATTTTAAAAAGCAAGCTTATAGACTCTTGTTCTATATAATAGACTGAATGTGAATCAGAGTCACAAAATGAAGTTAACTGGACGACTTTTGCAGAAATTCCTATTTTTACTTTTATAAGTCTTCCTGCTAAATAGCCCAATGATCCCTTTCAACTACTTTCTCTATGTAAACAAAGAAAAGTGACTAGAGCTCAGCTGATTTTTATGGGGGAGGGGGAGATGAAGCATCAACCAAATAGAACCAATTTTTAGCTGATTGACCCTCCATGATTATCTTTCCTCTGTACATATTTGCCCATTTATTCTTTCCCAGTTTTCATGTGGCATTTCCATTTACCTTCTAGTTTACTATATGCCTAAATCAGTTGGTAACCACCTCAGATATCACTGACATAATTGCATTAAAAAATTCAACAACCATTTTTAACTTAAGACACTGTGCTAGGACTTGAGGATAAAAACACAAAAAAATGTCCAACTATTCCCTGCTCTCAAGTTGCTTACGTTTTACAAAGAGTTGTAGTTTATACACAGATAAATCAGCACAGATAAGAATTATCCCCAAGAAACCAAGCAATCCAATATAGGTTAAACATGTGCATTTCTCACAGAATTTTTTTTAAAGGCTGTTAAATTAATCCTAACATATTTTACAAAAATACCACTTTTATCATGTACTCCTCTGCTCAGTTTCAGAAACTTACCATTTTCTATAAGGTAAAGTCCAAACTCTTTAGATCCTCTGCAATCCATCCCTAAACTACAGTGCCTTCTACATACAAGCCTTATCCCCTACTCTTGCCCAATAAAGGGAATAAAGATTGGATTTGTGTTTTTATTAGCATATGGCAGTGGTTCTCAAATTTTTTGATCTTGAAACCCTTTTGTACTCTTGAATATCATTAAAGACTCCATTAAGAGTTTTTTTATGTATGTGAGTTATATTTATTAGTAATTATTCTTTTAGAAATTAAAGTGTCTTGCTATTGTTATGAAAATACATTTGACCTTATGGACCAACCTCAATCAAAGATCGAAGGAGAAGGAATTCCTGAGGCCATTCAGTAGGTACTACTGGCATAAGGGTAACCTAAATAAGGAACTCCCTCCACCAATGTGATTTGGCCACTTTTCTGCAATTTATAATCTAAAAGAGTGGCTTAGTACTGAAAAACTAGCTGACTTGCCCAGTCACACAACCAGTATGTCTCAGAGATGAGACTTTAAACCATATCTTCCAGGCTTCCAGACCAGCTGTCTGTGTGATAAAAACAAGTTGCCTTTCAATATTCTATACTCAGTCCTTCCCCTCTTGTTTTTGGAGTCATGTTGGTATATTCATTGCTTCATATGCACCCATTACTTATACCATTTTCTCTGTAGGCAATACTTAGCATTCCCTCCCCTGTTCTCTCTATATCTCTATCTTTCAAGGTCTTTCAAGTTCTACTTCAACTCTTCTCCTTCTCTGATCTATAATATTATTACTTGTGCCACCCATTGATCCATGATGCTATACTGCCTTCTGTTGTTAATCAAGTTCTTGCATGGCAAATGTTTTGCTTAGCTCGAAACTACTGCAGGTTTTAAATAGATCATGCCTTAGATCAACTTCTTTCTGATTACCTTAGTTTCTAGCATAGGGAAATAAAAAGTGTTGTATGAATGAATGAAAAAGTGAGTGAATGTATATATAAGGTTTATTTAATCCCTGGAAATTTACAGGACAGCTAGGAAGAAAATTTCTCCCCAGTCATATATCAGTTAAGAGAACCTTTATGCTTAGAATTCAACCTGCCAGTTGACTGTCTACTGTAAAACAACAAATAGGTCATAATTGATATTTGTTGACCCTGTCTTCTGATTAGTGCACCATCAGATGCATTCCCTATGTAGGTTATCAGACGTGGGTGTTAAGAAGTCTGGAGAGTCTAGCTCATCTATTATTCAGTTCATTATTATTTGGAACACAAATAATTCTCTTGTATTTTCACAGACCCTTCTTTTCTCCCGCCCTTCCTCCCTCCCTTCTTCTCTCCCTTCCTTCCTTCTTTTCCTTCCTTCCTTCCTCTCTCTTCCTTCCTTCCTTTCTCCCTTCCTCTCTTTTCTTCCTTCCTCCCCTCCTTCCTTTCCTTCTTATCTTCCTTCCTTTCTTCCTTCCCTTCCTTTCTACCTTCTTCTCCTCTTTCCTTTCTTCCTTCTTTTCCTCCTTTCCTCCCTCCTTCCTTCCTGTCCATTACCTTTATGAGATTTACATCCTTCCTTTTCTGACAGATAATGATATGGTACCTCCTCCAAAGTGCTTGACTGATAGCATCTAATTAACCCCTACAGTGTTCTTTGATCATAGTTCATACTTCCTTGTAGTTCCTAAGTGGGGAAACAGTAATGCAGACAGAAGCAATATAAAATGTGACTAGAAATTAGAACTGTCCTGACAGCTTTCAGTGCCTGTGGGGCAGGCAACATGTATAGGCATTCCCTCTCTCTCTCTCTGCCCCTTAATGCTATAGAATAGTGCTAATAAGACCACACAGTTAGTTGGAAGAGACTGAGTCACTGCCAGATTTCCTGTTTTATTTAATTTAAATTCTAAAACACACAAAAAAATCCTGCTTTAATGCCCATCTTTAAGTGTGCATGTACTGTGCAATTTTTCCTGGTATTCTAGTTATTCTAACACTACACATAATTCAATCTATGGTTCTTACTTCACCTTCTGGTATTAGAGCATTTGGGGAATGCCAGCAATAGGGTTTTGGCCATTCAGTTACTGACATCTTTCCTTTCTGCTCATTTTAGTGATTATCTTCTTTTTTCCTGAACCCTTTAATCTACTGTGTGCATTTAGGTGCCACAGTGGACAGACTGTTAGTCCTGAAGTCAAGAAGACCTCAGTTCCAATGTGACCTCAGATGTTAGCTGTGCAAGTATTAAGCTTATTTGCTTCAATTTCCTCATCTGTAAAATGAGCTGGAGAAGGAAATGGCACACCATTCCAGTATCTTTGCCAAGAAAATGGGGTCATGAAGAATTGGACACGACTGAAAGACAACTGAACAAAACAAAATTACATACTGCTCCATCACCAGGTCATATTCTATTTGTCCCAAACAGCCCCATGTGTTGTTGATGCTTGTAGCATCAATATACTATGGCTCATAACATTAGAGAGTTCAAACTAGAAAGGAGTATAAGTCCATAGTTTTCTATTTTTATCCCTTCCACCTATTGCTTTCACTATAACTTACTAAGTCATATGGTTTTGTTTCATTTCTTAGTTTCTCACATTTCACAGTGATTCTTAAATTTTTAGAATTAGGGTGGGATATATAAATTCATACCCTTATATTTGGAAGAAGTGAAAAGCTCAACAATGCTTTGGGCCGAGGAGAATGTTTTACCAGAGGAGAGGATCATTAGAAACAGCTTGGCATGTTTATGAGCAGTTCCCATTGGCACTTACTTAATAGGAAAATGGTTTTGTATATGGAAAAGTGTTTTTATATGTACATTCAGCTGGGCATGTGTTATGAAATGTGCCCCCTTTAGAAGTTTGAGTTTTTAGTATAGCATATTTATTATACATGTATTTACTCCTCTTGTACCTTTCTCTCTTCTCTTCTCTTTTCTCCTCTCCCTCTGCTCTCCTTTTCTCTCTTCTCCTCTCATCTAGAATTTTGAGAAGAAAAATTCCCTCAATCTTCTTTGCCTTTTGATGAGTAAGGTGGAGATTGATTGGGAGATAGGGAAATGCTAGGGAGCAATGTAAAAGCAGCTGTTCCTACTTATAGATGCTTCTTTAAGTTAAGGCAGAACAAAGACAATTTATATCTTGGTACTTCCTGTTAGTTAGGATAGAGAAGGTTGAAAACTAGCCAGTAGTCAGTCTTTTGCTCCCTTCTAGTCACAGCTATGTTCTTTCTCCCCCCCCCTTTTTTTTGGCTAAGGTAATTGGGGTTAAGTGACTTGCCCAGGGACACATAGCTAGGAACTATTAAGAGTCTGAGGTTGGATTTTAACTCCGGTCCTCCTAACTTCAGAGCTAGTTCTCTATTCACTGAGCCATCTAGCTGCTTCACACAGCTATGTTATAAAAATTTGCTTTGCCTATTTCTCCTAAGGTTAAGAGATGTTCTTCTAATAAAATATTCTTAATTACCTTTATGTTTAAGGACCCATTTTGCAATCTGGACCCCTTCTCAGAATCAAGTTTTTAGATGCATAAAAAATTTGCAGTATTGCAAAGGAAACTAATTTTATTGAAATATAGTTAGTTTAAAATGTTGAGGGTCACCAACCCCAACTTAAGAACCATTGATATGTATATTCAACCACATGAGAGATATGAACAATTATAGAAAGTTACCTAGTCATTTACTTCAAACCCAAGTATACTGAAGTCCTCAACTTTAAAATTAAATCTTAAATGTAGCATGATCCTTCATTATGTTCAATCATTCTATTTCCTATTCTTCAAACACACCCATAACTATGCTTAAGGAAGTCAACTTTAGTAATTGCTTACAAAAGTAGCTATTAGATTTTGATTTATTCTTTCATAAAAAGTACTTTTTTTCTAAAAATGGATATCTCAGTGGTAGCAATCAATAATCATTTATTAAACACCTATCAAGTTCTGGGCACTATGCTAAGGGCTAGGAATACAAAAAAGAGGCAAAAGACAATCCCTTACCTTAAGGAGCTTGCAATCTAATGGGAGATACAGCATGTAAACAAATATATACAAAGCAAGCTATAGGAAGGATAAATAGGAAGTAATTAATAGAAAGAAAGCATAATTTACCAATTCTATTCCTTCTGTTTTGGAATTAAAATATTTTAAATATTTCAAGAGTTAAGATTTTATTGCTCTAGATAATTTTATTACAGATACTCATCACTTTCTCTTAGGACACATTCTTTCTGAGTTGCTTTTACCAAAAAAAAAAAATTAATCATTTTGTGACTAGCTTTATCTGTTTAATGCATAGAGGGAAAAGAAGTTCAATAGAAGGTTAAAGAATGAACAGTTGAAACCCTATTCCATTTTTGTAGCTCTATTGAAAACCAGAATAATTTTACATTCTCACAGTAATTAGTTTCAAAGGTCAAGTAAATTGTTGTTTTATCTTTTTCCCCAATGATCTTTTTCATTAGGACTATCATCCCTGAGATGTTATGAAAAACAGATAAGATATATTCATTGTGTTTTGTGCCATTATTGATTGCCTTTTTTTTCCAATAGTAGCCCCTCTGGGATATTATTACTGATTGTGCTCTATAGCAAGTTGTATGTCTGGGCAGACAGCCAGGGTGTTAAAGTCTGCAAATATGTTTATTAGGGAGAGAAAATGTCCCCTGGGATTTTTCCAGGTGTGCCATACCAATAGAAAAATCCTCTCAAGATGATGTTGAAATATACTAAATTTTCTTTGCTACTTCGTTTAGAGCCGTTACCAGCAAAGCTAGTTCTTAATTATGTTGAAGTTGAAATGGTGCTTTTGGGAACTCAGTTCAAGGTAATTTTCAAGGGAATATGGGTACAATCTCTGCACTTCCCTTCTCAATACTGCAATGGTAATAATTCAATCAAGTTAGTAATTAGAGTTGTTAACAATGAAGATTCTTCTTATCTTGAAAAAATATGAAATGAAGCCAAATTATTCATGATCATTAGCTCAATAAAGAGTTCTAAAAAGAAATATGTTATGTACAATAGGCACTAAATAAAAGTATAGCTGATTTTATATCACAGAAATGAACTATTATGGCTATTGCTGTGATTTAATTGCCAGCACTTTACAGATAGTTTTTTTTTTAACTACATACCCAGTAATAATTTTAAATGACAATTTTTTTGTGAAATTGAATTTTAGAACTAGAAAAAACTGAAAGAGATATTCTAATGTCCATATTTTTTGAAGGAAATCAAGAATTAATTATCTTTAAGCAATAACACAATTTTAAGTTGCTTTTTTTCATTTAGGTCTTTTAATTTTTAACTAATGATATACTGCCTATCATGAAGATTTTGATGTTGACCCTTGTTGTGACAAATATTCTTAGTCTCATGGGCATAATCCATGCCTATGGACCATAGTGAATGATTCTCTAAAGGACTGAACTGATTTGGTCTTGCTATCACCATGTACCAACAAAATGAGAAAAGCAGCATCTTTTTCTAATTGTGATACTCTTATAGTGTGCCTCCTAATTAGATAGGGAGTAGATATTGTCTTCAAAATTTTAGATGGTCTAATATAATCATCTCATAGATAAAGCAACTAAGATACTACATTTGACTCTAAATTAGAATATTAAACAGTCTATTAACAAGCACTAAAAGAACAATTGAGTGTAGCTCTTTAAAACTATTCATTATTCTAAGGTAACTCCTTGATTTTTCTCATAACTTCTTGTTTCTCTTATCTTTTTATTCTCATATGCTAAGAAAAAATGGAAGAATTTTGGGACATATGATGATAGCAGGTGCCTATTTCTATTTCCTTTCTTGTCCACTTCAAATCCCTCATATTAGCCTACACATTTCTAACTATTCCCCACACTGTTCATTTTTCTGAATTGTCTGCAGATCTGGTTCTGTAGTAAATGGAATGGGCTTCTGGAAAAACTTGTCTTCAGCAACCTTCTGTTTCTAGAAACTTTGACATGACTCTTCTACTGTGGTGTTTTCATACAATTTCTAACTGTTATCAGGTCAAAAGTGGTATGTAAAGAAACTCAAATCTTCATATTTTCATGAAAATAAAAAACAGTAGATTATGTGCTTCATCACAATATATTATATATAAAGTATATGTAATATATAACATGTACATATATTGCAAAAATAATCATAAGTAATCATTTAATATAAATTAATAATGTTAAATTGATAAATGTAACTTCTAAATTACTAAATTATTCTATTACATCAGACCCTTATTTTAGTTTAAAACTCAAATAGTTTCTATGCTTTGCCAACTCAGACTCTGGCAATAATTTCTCTTGAATTATTGTAATAACCTTCTAAATAATAGCTTTTTACATGGAACCTTTTAAAGTGATCCTTCTCCTTCCTGCCCACGTTAGGATTTGAATGAAGAAGCACTGACCCTATCAACCCCTTCCTCAAACATCATTCTCTGGCTTCCCATTGCCTGATGAATAAAATATAAACCCTTTATCCAAGGTTGCAATACCCTCCTTTTTCTGATCCCCAACTACTTAACTTCATATTTCCATCCATCATACATTTTATGATCTGGCCAAGATGGACTATTCATTACTGTCTAATGTGGTTCCATCCTGTCCTGCCTTTTCTCTAGCTTTGTATATGCTGTCCATTATCCTTGAAATTATCTCATTCACAATTTCACTTATTGATATCCTTCCTCACACTTTTTTTTGGAGGGGATGGTTTAAATGCCTTGCTCAGAGTCACACAGCTAGTAAGTTTCTTAGACAGGACCAGTGCTCTGTGTACTATGGCACATTGTCATCCCTCCTTTTCCATTTTCAAAGCCTAACTCAAATCTTCCAGGCTCCTGTTGAAATATCTCTTACTTCTTATATATCTGAATTGAATTTCTCTTATTCAGTTAAACTTATAGTTATTTATGTATAAGTGTCTTCCTCCTACTAAATGGTAAGCTCTCTGAGAGAAGTAATTTCATCATATTCAATCTTGCACATAACAGGTACTCATTTTGTATATGCATCAAAACATTTTGAATAGTATATATATATATATATATATATTTTTTTTTTTTTGCTGAGGCATTTGGGGTTAAGTGACTTGCCCAGGGTGGCACAGCTAGGAAGTGTTAAGTGTCTGAGATCAAATTTGAATTCAGGTCCTTCTGACTTCAGGGCTGATGCTCTATCCACTGCACCACCTTGCTGCCCCAAATAGGATTGTTTCTTATTCATCTTAGGTCCCTATATAGAAGTAAAGGTCTTAAGTAACACCCAGTTGGGAATCATGTTCAACAGTTAATCAGAGCCTTAGGAGCTGAATATGGTTGTTATTTTCCAAGAAGAAACAACTACTTAAAACATTTCATCTAGATTAGTGATTATATGTTGCAAAAAACAAAGAAAATGTTGTACATACATAATCTATATCAAAATGTTTGTCTTCTCAATTGAGGGGAAGAAGGAGAGAATTTGGAATTTAAAAATATTTTAAACAATGTTAAAAATTGTTTTTACATTTTATTTGGGGAAAATACAATATTAAATAAGTTTTAAATATCAGGGCATAAGGGGCAGCTAGATGTCACAGTGATAGAGCACTAGCTTTGAAGACAGAAGGACCTGAGCTCAGGTCTGGCCTCAAACACTTAACACTTCCTTGTTGTGTGACCCTGGGTAAGTCACTTAACCCCAATTGCCTCAATAAAAAAAATCAGAGAATAAAAAGAACTTGTGAATAAAATCAATGAAAATATAAATACAATATATTTGATTATCATTTATGATCAAATAATTTTATAAATTCATGTCTCATTTGAATCTGATTCACAAAATATAATGAAATTCATTTTGATACTAGAGACTATAGGATTGACAGAACTAGTATAAAAGTGAACCACTTGTTTCCTCTGAAACTGGAAAATTTTAATAGGGTTGAGTCATTACATGGCAATTTTTCAAAATCTGATAATAAAAATTATGGATCATTCAGTCAAAATAGGAGTTGTGAGCAATGGGAAAAAGTTGATGTTTATCCTTGATTGGAAATTACCTCTGTAACACTGTATATTGAGTTGATTTACTTGGAGAAAAATGATTCCCATTTTGAAGGCAAATAAGCTTCTTATTCCCTGTTTAGGTTAGGCATCCAGAGATCCATTCAGTTATCTTGGTATTTTGAAAGTCTGGAATACAATCCTTTTCTGATCACAAGCCCTCTGAAAATCTTCCATAGAGAGTCTATCTAATATGCTAGGCATACTTCTTGTTCTTTTACTTTCCTGAGGAATATAACATGGACTATATATCTGTGGTCTCTCATTCTTATTGTATAATTGGGCCTTTTAACTTTTTTGTCATATATTGTCCTCAATATTGCCTCTTACTTCATTTTCTGATTACCATGTGTTTCTCTATTCCTTGTTATTTTAAATTGTAATTCTTTGAGACTGCAAAATATCCCGATTCAAATACACAAAATATCAGCAGAACAGTGGTGATCAGGGCTTTTGTAGCAACCAACAATTTTGAGAATGGTGAAAGTACTCAAAATTTGGTCCAGCTCAATCTTTTTAATCCTACTTCAATTAGGCATCCCAGCACCCAATAAGCAACAACTATCTAAGACATACATATTGGGGGATGTGGGTTCAGAATAAGAAAAAAAATAACTTTTATCTACTTTGTTTTGTGTGTGGGGGTTATATACTATTTTTTTCAATTTTGTGAATTTCATAATCAATAAATATTAAGTAGGAGAGGCTAGGGGACACAGTGGATAGAGCACCAGCCCTGAAGCCAGGAGGACCTGAGTTCAAATGTGAAATCAGGCACTTAACATTTCCTATTTGTGTGACCCTGGGCAAGTCACTTAACACCAATTGTCTCAGCAAAAATAAATACATACATACATATGTACATATTAAGTACCTATAATGGGCCAGTAATAGTACTAGGACCTAGATATATAAATACAAAGTATATTTACTGTTGTTATGTGCAATTTAGTTAATAAAATGGCATTTATAAAATGGAGCATTGAAGAACTTCCCCTTGAATAAGCCTTCTTTAATAACACTGTCAGTTTAGTGTGCATATAAATCCATCAAAGCTCTGCACAAGTGACACTTTCTTGAAGTCTTCCTTGATTCTCCCCAGATATTAATGCCCTATCCTGCCAATCCTCAAAAAAAAAAGACTACTTTGTATTTGGTTTGTTTTTTTAAGTTTGTGTATACCAAATAAATATGTGTGTATACACACAAAGGCATGTGTGTAATTGTGCACTTGTCTTCTCGAATAGTATATGGAATTCTTGAAGGGAAAAAGAACAAGACAGAGAGATAGAGACAGAGACAATTCTTTCAATCATTTTGGAATTCTTTCTTGAGAGAATTGGAGATTTATTATATGATTATGTGTCAAAAGGAAGAAAGGTTGAAAATAAAGTATAGAATATTGAAAAGATATTAGTAAACTGAGACTCTTTTGAAAATGAGCATTAATAGTTTCCAGTTTAATGACAAAGAATTTAAATTCTCCCCTGCTACTTACCACTTACATGACCTTGAAGAAGTAACTAAATCTCTCTGAGACTCCTTATATAAAAGCTGGAGCTGAATGTCTCTACAATCCTTTTCAGGTCTGGATCTCATGGACTAGGTAAAGCATGCTGATCCCAAAATGAAAATAGTCATTTGAAATTCGATTCCACTAACCTTCAATTTTAGCCTGTGATACCTACCTATACTTTCATTCTAGTTAAATATCTTGGTAAGCAGATGCTGAAAAGATCCTTTTACAAGAACGTGCAAAATTATAAAACCTGCTGTGATGCTCAGTTAAATTGTTTTTTACCTCTCTGTACTAACTGAGGGAGAAATGGGGAATTATTTTATTTCTTACTACCAGTTACCCTGAAAGTGAAACACACCACTGCATTCAGTACACTCCCTAAGGGTAATTAAGAGCATGGGCATAGTGCCCAGCATAATAAAAACAGACAGAGCTTTTCACCAACTTTAGTCTGGGAAAAAGTGCATTGAAAGTTTTATTTCTTGAATAACACAGAATGTCTATATGATTAAATGCCCCTTATTTTCTTTCCCACCATAGAGTTCACAGTCATAGTTTAATTGTTCCAGCTGTTTTATTTGCTAGTTGTCTAAATATTGCTATTGAATGTTCTTTCTCTTTGGATAAATCCCTTGAAATTTTCTTCACAATTTCATGTCTTTCTCCTGCAAAACTAATTACCTTTATTCATTCAAGGAAAGAATCAGCTGTAGCAAATACTGTCCAGCTGTGGCTTAGCGTGTATCTTGAATGTGCTTGTTGAATTTTGGTTTGATAAATTAAACATTTAAAAAAAAAGCATTTCCATTGTCATGAGAAATGGCCAAGGGATTTATTTTGGAATAATCCTGTGACATCTTCCCCAGAATCATGAAAACATAATTAGATGGTTTTTAATGTTCATAGATTAAGGGGTATTTTTTAAGTAGAAACTCCCTCCATCAATGCATTTTGACAACCGATTTAGATTTTTTAGTCTTAGAGGTTTTTCTGGTGACACTGAATAGATAATTGACTGTTCTACTGGTCATGTAGCTTGATGATGTTGAGCTCAAATAGAGTAGACATCATATTGCCTTAGAAAACCACAAATTAGCATTATCTATTTTATATTGTTGTTCATTTTATTAAACATTTTGTAATTACATTTTAGTATGGTTGGGGCCTCACATGGGACTTTTCTGTATTTCTTCTGGTCTGCTGTTCTGGAGTTTGACCCTTCTGATGCATTTAATATATATTAAAGGCAAAACTTAAACTCGGGATCTTCCTGAGTTCAAGATGTCAACCATCTGTTATTCTGTCTTGTCTCTCATAATTAGCTTGTCTTCATTAATAGAATCGACTTTAATATATTTCAGATGAGTCAATACAGTATATTTCTTCTCATAGCCCCTCCCAAATTTCCAGTCCTAAGCTATATTACCATAATATCTCTTTGCTATTGATAAGGGACAGGTGTCATTTTTCTGCTTTTATGGAAGGCAGAAGTGAACAAATTAAGTGGCCTGCCCAGGGACATATGGGGGATCTATTTCTTTATTCTAAAAAAAAAGGAAGAACCATTGATGTTCATGTGCATACCTCACAGTCAATAGTCATACCTGTTTTACAAATCATTAAGTTTCCCTTTAATTAATTCAGTATGGATTTCTGAATAAAAAATTAAGTTATTTATTTATTTTTGCTCAGTATTAAATAGGAATCACATATTTATCTTTTTTTCTTCAAACTGCATTTTTTTAACCAGAATAGTTCTTATTTAAAAAAAAAAACTGACCTCATCATGTTTAGAGTTTTTTTCCATTTCTAAAAATCTATCACTCAAAACAATCATAGAAATTTAGAATTGAAAGGCACCTTTGTGACCATTTTGTCCAAACCATAGCTACCAAACTATTTCCCCAAGTGATCATCCTGAATTTGCATGAAAACCTCGAATGGGAGGAAATCTTTTTCTGTCATGACAAAAATTCTACTTTTGGATAGCTTGAATAATTAATAAGTTTTTCTTTATGAAACACCTTCCTTAACTTCCCCTTATCTTCTGGGTTCCAGAATGATCAGTTAGATACTGTTCTTATAATCCTAAAACTCTAAAGGATTTAGCTTAGAGATACTCTTTCTTATAAGCCCTCCCCTCTATACTTATTTCAATCAGCCAGTAGGCATCCCTTGCTTTTTGAATAAAGGGCATTTACTAAAGTAGAATAATAAGAAGAGTTGATATAAAACATCCTCCCCCAAAAAATCTTGTGTACATAGAGCACTGGCCTTGGAATCCAAAGGACCTGAGTTCAAATTTAACCTCAGACATTTGACACTTATTAGCTGTGTGACCCTGGGCAACTCACTTAACTCTGATAGCTTCTCAAAAAAATAAAGTCTTGTGCATACTCTTCCACAAATACACAGGCCTTTTGGCAAGTGGGCTCTAACTGGGAAGAACACATGTGACAAAGGGGTAATCTCACAATTCTAAGTTATTCATGAGTCCATTGCCAGCATTCTTCTCTTGCATTTCACTCAAAGTAACTTCAACTCTTGACTATGTTTGTGTATATGTCTATGTCCATGGTTTTTCCCTATATGTTTTTCTTTGCTCCAGGCTAGATGAGTTGATTGTGACTAATCTAGTTTCCCCAATAAAATAATCAGTGTAATAAGTAGAATTGGGGAAGAGAGGAGGAAGTATATTATTTTCTCTGAACTCATCTCACCTCATTGCTACCTTCTTGTACAGATACAAGAGTCTGTCTACAAAAAGCACTCCAAAGTCTGGAGTTCTTTCCCACTTTACTGCTTTGCCACTGGACTAAGTCAATGTCTGAAATTCCTCTGCTACTTAAAGCACTCCCAGGAGTTTTGTTAGCTTGCTTGGTTAGCTAGTCATACTGTTCCCCTCTGACCCAAGTAAAGAAGAGTTGACACCTTGTAAAGAAATCACAGAGTGTAAACTATTTTGTTCACACCTTTAAAACTCCATCTTAAGTGATCATTTTCATACTTTAAAAAATAACTTATTAAATTAACTATTCATGCACTTATATCACACATTGCCTCTTTCTACTTGCCATCCATTCTGTGTATTATCCAGGAGTTTCCATATTCAGGAATATTCAGAACCTTATCAGAATCAGATCAAGATAGATGTGAGTGTTTTATGAGGGTAGGGTGGGAGTACTCATTTTTATTCATGGTTATATATTAAGCTTTATTTATGGGGTCAGCAGGCAAATATTCTTTATTTATAGTCATTTCATGTGCAATGCACTCCCCCTAATTCTATTGAATCTGCTTTAATCCATGTATGTTTTGACAACAACAACAAAAAATTACTTCAAAAAAATTAACAGATTTCAGAAAGTTTTCTGTGTATAAGTATAAAGAATACCTTGGCTCTCTTATTCCACATTCTCTTTTACTTTTCAAATACATCTGGGTCAGGTATATATGAATAATTTAGTTACTTGGTGGTGTTCTGCATTTATTATTAAAAGAGAAGGTTGGGATGATTACTAGCACTTTTATTTATTATGAGGTTTTTGTTTTCATGTTATTGCTGTTTTCATCTTTCAAGCTATATTTAAAGATCTAGATAATTTTTATTTTCTTTAACTGCTACCACCTTAGTATTGGTCTTGAAGAAGAGACTACTTTCAACATCACACATCCTTACTGTAACTAACTGTAGTGAAACCCAATCAGGTAGAGGTATTCCAACAGTTGACACAGTATCTTGAATTTATCATGTTAGACACCTTTTTTAGCAGCCTACCTTTCTGAAAGGCAGGATAGGGTATTGCAAAGCTTCTTAAACTGTGAAATGTATTAGATATGTGACAATAATCAAGTCTTGGGGTCTTAGTGCCCCAAATAATTTTAAAACTATCAGTTTCTTGGGAGTTGCCAGTCAGAGGATTGTAAAGAATTTTTTGATATTGGTATTTAATGAGAACAATGAAATCACAGGTCCATGCTTCTGCCTCAAGTTCCAACCTTTCTCTGACAATGGCTATGTTGGTAGCAAAATGTGCTTGCTAGGTACGTGTTAGCCCTCTCTATGGATGAGCAGACAAGTGATTGTTTTTGAGGACAGAACTTCAACAGAAATGGCACCAAGTGGAATATTCTTTTCCCTGGGATAATGCCAAACTGCCAGCTGAAAAGAATCATTGTTTCGATGTTCATTGAAGCAGTTTTGCAATGGACCCAAACTTTTTTTTAAGGCATTTTATTTCTTTTTATATCATCTGAGAAACTGGAAACTTTTTTTAAATACATGATTATAAAATTTTCATGAATGGGAATACTTTTTTCATTATCTTTGATCTACTGTGTATAGCAAGTGCTTATTAAATGCTTGTTGGCTTTTTTGCTGAATGAAGGAATCAATATTTGATGGTGCTCAAATGAAAACATGGGAGTTACAGGAATCCTTTAAAAAACAAATCAACAAGGGGCAGCTAGGTGGCGCAGTGGTTAGAGCACCAGCCCTGAAGTCAGGAGGACCTGAGTTCAAATCTGGTCTCAGACACTTCCTAGCTGTGTGACCCTGGGCAAGTCACTTAACCCCAATTGCCTCAGCAAAAAGCAAAAAAAAAAAAAAATCAACAAGCACCTACCATGTACTAGGCACTATCGTACTAAGTAGCTAAGCATATAAAGAAAGGCAAAATTGATGCCTACCTTCAAGGTGTTCTCAATCTAATAAGAGGAAGAAAATACAAACAAATAGGTACAAACAAGTGAAATACAGGATAAATTGGAGATACTCTCAGAGGAAAGGCACTATCCTTTGCTAGCATTGAGAAAATAAAAGGATTTATGTGAAATAAATATTGCTGGCACCAAAAGAAAATGATATGTAACTTGTCTAAAGCAGCCTCATATACTATGGAAGCTCCATGTAGCTTCATATTATTAATATTCAGATTATTCAAGCTAAAGTGATAATTTAGAAAATTTGTTAACAAGTGATGAGGAAACCTCATGGGAATTATGTTCTTATAGAGAGAAGTATTTGCTTAATTCTCTAATCACTTAATAAAGAAAGAGGTTTTAATTTATAATTTGGGGAAAGATAGTTTTGTTTTGGTTTCCTATTTCCTTTCCTCCAAATGTAATGATAGACTGATTTCAAAGAGAACCAGGACAGAGGAAATGATACAATGATATATGGCTAAGAGGTAGGGAGGAGATTGGGGTCCACAAATTATAGGGGAACTTAGAGAGGTTGACAATTATAAATAAGTATGTATGATTTTTATCTTGGGAACTAGGGAATATATATAAATATATTTGTGTTCAGTGAAAATAAGTATGTCATTGAGGAGAAAATGTACCAAATAATATTTGAAAGCATATCAGTAACATTTTGGGGAATGCTTGATAAAATGTGTAACTTTCCTAGGTTTTCACCAAAGTTCAATATAGTCAACAAGTTAGTTATTTTGTATTCAAACATTTATAGATATTGAAGTTTTTTGCTAAAAGTGAGTGCAATAATTATGTAGCAAATCCTAGAGATTTTTGTATGATTGTAGCCAGAGATAGCCTCTTGTCAGAGAAATCTAATCTTTCATTGTTAAAGATCACATTTCTGCTCTTATTTCCTAAGGTACACCACTTTACAAATCAGGTCAATATGCATGTTTTTTTGTTTTGTTTGGTTTGGTTTAAGTGGTAACAGTTACTACTGTATCATCTGAATTTTTTGGAAGCTATCCCTTAGTACTTTCCCTACGTACCTAATTAAAAATACTCAACATTTTTTTTTACATACTTTACAGAAACACATATACTTTGTATTTCTGGTATAGAGTAGATAATTAATAAATGGTAGGTTACTGATAAACTAATACAGTGATTTTATATTATTTTCAGGGATACAATCCAATTCATTTAGTATTGTCATAAATGGAGTTCATAGGTAGAAGCCATTCTTGCTGCTGGTTACATTATCAACACTGTAATCTCCAACATGGACATTTAAATTAAAAACAATGTAATAAGTTTTAATTTATTTTGAATAGTGTGTTATCTGAATTTGTAGAGGTTGTATTAATTATATAAATATGATCCAGAATTAACATGGGCTCATTATGTGTTTAAAAATAATAATAGTAATAATAATTACATTTGATATATGAACTATCTCGGTTTGAACAAATCCTTGATGATGTTCTTCCAAACTAACTCTTGCCAGAAAAAAAAAATATTAAACTACAAATTAGAGGCTCTGAATATTTTTGGTCTTTTATTATGTGATGAATGACATTATGTGAACTTTCATCTCAAATCCATATTGTACATCAGAAGACTATAATGACAGCTGCTTTGTGAGTACTACTTCTTTTGCATTGATAATGATGGCCTCTTCTTGTTTTTTTTTTGTTTGGTTGTTTTTTTGTTTTTTTGTAGAAACTCGTAAAATTCAGAGATTCTTGAAGATAATTCCATTTGAATTTGGAAAATTTCTACCAAGATCAGGCCTTTTCTTATATATGCCCCCCAAAAGTTAATCCAGTTTCTTTGAAGTCTTTAGTCAACATCTATTCAAAGTTCTAGCCAGTGTTTCTCCTTGACCATACCAGCAAGATGGCCCAGTAGATAAAGCAGATGGGTCCAAGAATCATAAATACTTGAATTCAAATATGGCTTTGGACATTTCCTAGGTGTGTGACCTTGGGAAGTTGACCTCTATTTGCCTCAATTTCCTGTAAATCTATAAAATTAGGAAAATAATAGCACATACTCCCAGGGTAGTTGTAAATATCAAATGAGATAATAATTGTAAAGCGTTTAGCACAATGTCTGACACATGGTAAGCACTATATAAAAATTATTTATTAGCTATTATTATATGACTCCAAGAAAAGGGCAATTGAAGAGAATAGCTAGAAAGATTATCTCAAATGCATAAGAATGCACATAAAATTCCATATCCCCCAATATTTCCATACTATCAGGGGAGTAGAAAGGAAGAAAACAAGCATTAAGCACTTGCTTCAATGGCTGACTACTGCCTAGAATGGCCTGGATAGTATCATAATATCCTAGTCTCTTCTCTCCAAAGCTAGTGTTCTCAACACATTACATGATAGTTTGAAAACTTAAAGAAGTCAATAGTTAATGAGCATTTATTAAGCACTTAGTATATATTAGACACTGTGCTAAGAATTAGAGATACAGATAAGAAAAAGATAGTCTACCTTTAAGCAATTTACAATTTAATGGGAGAGGACAATACATAAATGAAAGCTGAAAAGGGCATGGGGGACACTGAAGAGTATTGGCTTGGGGCCTCAGAGGTGACATTCATGCAGTTGAAACAATCAAAATGACTTGGTGGAAAATGAATGGTGCACTATATGAAAAATTTAAACTGACTATAATAGACAGAATGAACAGTTTTTATTGTTTTTAAATCATAAAGCCTAATAAAGGCTTCAACATCTGTGGGATGAGTTGATTCTTTAAATCTTGTTTGAAATATACTATTTCCTCTTTGCTTATTCTCCTAATGAATGCCTATGCAACATTTGATATTTTTAAGGGAGGGTGGGATTATAGAATAATATGCTGTGACTACTATGAAGAACAAAAATATCTTAACATTATTTTAAATTTGCTCTGCCACCATATGTGCATATATGCATATGTATGTACATAATACACATATACTTTTTTGGAGAAAAACTAAATGTATTGACAGGCTTTAATGTAAAGGAATAATCATTCATATTTTCTTTTGTTTTTATGAAAATTAAAGGAGGCTCTTGATCTTTTTTTTTTTAATTATAAACCAAACAATCTTCCATGCCAGCTGGCAGAAATTACTTTAGAAACCACAAGACCATTGAATAGAGGTAGTAAGGAGATTTATTTTACCCCATCCTCTGCCAGCTCCAGAGATTTACAAAGAATGTCAGCTATTAGGAGCCCTTGGCATTGTTTTTCATTGTACTATTTTGAACTCTATGACCTTGGCTCAGTATTGTTGTCTCTCTCTCTCTCTCTCTCTCTCTCTCTCTCTCTCTCTCTCTGCAGGATTGAACAGAAATAGCAATACTTACGGGTTCTGTATTCATTCCCTACACATATTCAAAAGAATCCTTTTTTATTTGTAGAAGACCTTTAGAGAGCTGTGAAGATTGCTAAAATAAATTTATTACTTCCTCAGAACATGAAGAAGCTAGTTTTATGTCATGCTTCACTGTATAGTTGCAAGGTGTCTTATGGATAATTTAGAGCTCAACCCTGGCAAAAATCAAAAGTGTAGCAGTATATTTGATGCAGTACTGATCTGATTGGATAAAGAAAATCTTATGCTTATATTTATAAATAAATTTATTTAAGGAATAGATACTGCTAAGATGAGTCTTGATTCTTATAGTCATTATCTTTGTACTTTCAGAAACCTCAAGAATTATGGACAAGTTAGAAAGTCATTAACGCTTCCCAGCCATTTTCTTTATTTTTTTTTTCCTTTTTAATTGACTCAGCTACTTTCTGGGAAAAAAAATCTTGTTAAAATGCTTGAATCTGCTCTCTGTGTTCTCAAAGATACATTGAAATGTGACAGATGGAAGCAGAAGAGTAATTGTTCTGAGTGAAGAGTGACTCAGCCAAATAAAAATCAAAAAGTAGCCAAAGAGTTCCCCATTCTTGAGAAAGAAAGGTCCATGGAGACTCATTAGCTGTTAAATAGTGTGTTTGATTACTGTGCCCTTGATTTTCAGACTGCCAGGTGCTAGTTGAACAATTCTATTGCCATTGAGAAGAGATAAGGTGTTTCACCCTTTTACAATGGATACTGCCCTCTTCACAGTTGGCAGAAAGTTTCTGTGGCTCCTCTTATGTAGTTACTTCTGGCCAGAACTTACTTGGAAAACAAATTTTATCAATAACAGGTGGTGGTGACTTTGAAAAAAAAATTCATCCCCCCACAATAACCAGTCAATTAATAAACATTATTTGTTGAATTGAATTAGAAGACAAAATTTCTTTCTAATCTATATAGTGCAAATAGTCATTCAATTAAAATGTGAATTGTGGAGCCAAATTTCTTTAAATGGATTAAATCTTTCCTTTAGTTAATGAATTCAAAACTCTGGTTAAGATTTACAGACCTCCTGTGAATTAAATTACTGATTTGTTAACACTTAATTGGACTACATGTTGAGAAATTAGATCTTCCAATATATTCCAACTTTTATTGATTTTACTTTTATAACATCTTTCCGATATATACCCTATTCTCTCCTCTATAATATCATAACTTTCTTATTTCATAATTTCATAAATTTCTTCCAGAAGAATTTCATAGATTCTTATTTCATTTACAAGTGAGTTCTGGTTTCTCACCTCATGTCTGAACTATTACAATAGTGTCTCTCATCCTCTTGTCTTTCTCTATTTTAGTTCATCCTCTACTCAACTACCAAAGTGATCTTTCTAAAGTACAAATTTATTGTCATACCTTATTCAAGAAACTCCAGTGATTTCTGATTACAATCAGGATTAAATATAAAATATTCTATTTGGGTTTCAAAGTTCTTCCTAACCTGGTCCTCTACCTTCCCAGTCTTCTTACACCTTCTTCCCTTGCATGAACTTGCTATTCCTTTCACAAACATTCCATCTCCTGACATCTATTTTCAGTGACTGTCCCTTGTAACTAGAATTCTGTCCTTCCTCACCTCCAACCCCTGGTTTCTCTGCCTTCCTTCAAGTCTAAACTAAAATCCGATCTTCTACAAAAGCCTTTTCCAAACTCCACTTAATGCTAATGCCTTCCTTCTATTTACTATTTCATATATATACATATATATATGACATATAACATCTAAAAGCTATTGTATTTTATACTAAAGCTAGTTTAGATTATGAATTTGAGAACAGGGTCTGTCTTCTAGTGTGTGTATGTGTGTGTGTGTGTGTTTTTTCAGCTTTTAGCAAAGTACCTGGCATACAGTATATAATCAACTACAAAAAAGCTAATTAACTGACTGACTTAAAAAGGGATGCTTCTTGAGAGCAAGGATCTATATCTTATCTAGATTTTCTTTTGTCCTTAAAATATCAGGGAATGTTAAAATATCAGAAGTGTGAACTGTGGTACTCAACAAATATTTATTTAGTTTAATTGAATTGAATTGGATTGTTATGGGTTATTAAATATACAAGAGACTAAAATCAATTCTTCCTTGTTTATTAGTCTACATATCATTAACTGAAGGATAAAATTATACTTATGCAGACACTTTTAATACTTATGGGAAAACAAAAATGTTTCTCCTACTGAGGATATCAGTATCTTTATCTTCATATTAATAAAGTCCATGATTCACTCTCTAAGTAGCTTTTTTGTTTGTTTTTTCTTTCTGTTTACAATGTCCAAGTTCATCTATATCAGAAGAGAATTTTCTCACAAAAATCTAGCTCACAGGTATTTGGTCCATGTATTCAGGTAGCCAAACATAATGTTGGTGTTAGAACTGACTAAAATTTCTCCTCTCTACCAACTCTATGCTCCAGCGTTGGAATGAAGAGTAATTTCTGACCTGTATTTTCCCTTCTTACTGGATAGCAAATGGCCACAGTGGCTGGTGGCAAACAGGGAGTGGGAGCATGGGAGGAAAGGACTCCCTTCTTACCAGGTGGTGGATGGCTATGGGATGGAGGGATTCCTTTCTTGGTAGCTGGCAAGTAGCCATTGCAGCTGCAGGGAATGGGGACTTGTTCCCAGCATCCCAAATTCCAACTTGGAACGAGTTTCCTTAACAAACAATGCTACAAATGATGGTTGAGTTTCCAGGCCAGCCCACAGGAAAAAAAAAAAAAAAAACACTAATCCACACTGTAGCTGACATACAAGACTATTTTAGAAATGGTACTATTCCATTTATACTGTAGATTAAATAGATTTTTGTAGGCTAGCCTGGAAACAGCTACTATTTATAACATTGCTTCTGTTAAACTACTTGCAGATGAACTTTTGGAACATATCTGGTTTGTAAATTGGGGACTTCCCAAATAGGGAAATAAACAATAAGGGGGAAATAAACAGTTAAGTAATTTTGATGCATTATTCAAAGATAAATCAAACTCTTTTGCCAATAATGAGAAGGAAAAAGAATAACTGATTTGGAGATAGAATTTGACTTCTAGCTTTTTCCTCCATTAATATTTTCAGACTCTTAGAAATATCCAACTTTGGGGCAGCTAGGTGGCGCAGTGGTTAGAGCACCAGCCCTGAAGTCAGGAGGACCTGAGTTCAAATCTGGTCTCAGACACTTCCTAGCTGTGTGACCCTGGGCAAGTCACTTAACCCCAATTGCCTCAGCAAAAAGCAAAAAAAAAAAAAAAAAAAAAAAAGAAATATCCAGCTTTGATAGTACCTATATTTTCTCCAGATGTCAGATTTCATGTTTTATTGTGCAAGTTCCAGAGAAATTTCTGACTTGTTCTTTTTGTACCTTTATTTCCTATTTCAAAAATAAAATTCAATAGGAATTGTCAGATTAAACGAAAATATTCCATATGTTGGCTGGTTGCAAAGTCAATCACTATCTTTTAGGGATCTATAATCTTTTAATGATGCCTTTCTACTGGAATTCACACAATAGAAACACAGGAGATAAAATTTTATCTGGATCTATGAAGAAAAGTGACTCAGATTCTGAGTTATATGATGACCATGTCCCAGAAACGTCTGGAATGCCTAACTTTTCTTCTTGTTAGGGCATGACCAATGAACTGGTAGAAATGAAGGAAACTGGAACTTTCAGGAAACATTCACACTTCATTATGTGAAGATTTATGGCAGTTCCACATGCCTTTGAATGTCAAATCTCTCTGAGATAACAGCATTATACCTGACTATGGGAAGGTTGTGATCTATAATGGGTGAAGTGAATACCTACACTGTTGAACTGATAGTTGAAATACTGAATTCTCTATATTCCTATTCGGCATCTTGTCCCCTTCCTGTGTTCCTCATCTTAAATTTTACTACACTCCACACATTTGTGATTTTGATGTTTCAACAACAAACCAAAACTCCATTCTCTAAGTCCACATTTTTGCACTGGCTTTCTCCATGCTTGGAATGTTCTCCCTACTTTTCACTGTCTTTAGGTTCCCTGACCCATCTCCTTCAAATGCTACTTTGTGTCTCTCGCTCTCAGCCTTCAATCTACTCTGAATATATCTTATCTCTACATAGTTTCCCCCCCCCCGTTAGGTCATTGTATTGCTTATTTTTATAATTGTCAATATATATATATGGAAAGATAATTTTTAACATTCACCTTGCAAAATCCTGTGTTGCAAATTTTTCTCTCTCCCTCCCCTTCCTCCCTCCTCTAGACTGCAAATAATCCAATATAGGTTAAACATGTGCAATTCTTCTAAACATTTCCATATGCATCATTCTGTACAAGAAAAATAAGATCAAAAGGGAAAAAATGAGAAGGAAAAAAACAAGCAAGTAAATAACAACAACAAAAAAAAGAGGTTAAAATAATATGTTGCAATCCGCATTCAATACCCATAGTTTTCTCTCTGAATACAGATGACTCTTTCCATCACAAGACTATTGGAATTGATTAGAATCAGCTTATTGTTGAAAAGAGCCAAGTCCATCACAGTTGATCATCACATAATCTTGTGTACAATGTTCTCCTGGTTCTACTCACTTCACTCAGCATCAGTTCATGTAAGTCTGTCCAGGCCTTTATGAAATCTTCCTGCTGATCATTCCTTATAGCATTCATTCATATACCATAACTTAATCAGCCATTCATAAACTGATGAGCATCCACTCAGTTTCCAATTTATTGCCACTACAAAAAGGTCTCCCACAAAGATTTTTGCATATGTGAGTCATTTTCCCTTTTTTATGATCTTTTTGGGATACAGACCTAGTGTCTCTACATAGTTATAAGTTTTCTCCACCATTAGTTTATAAGCTTCTTGAAGGACAGTGCTTCTGCCTTCCTTTGTATCCACAGCATTTAGTGCAGCCTGACACATAGTGAGCACTTAATAGATGTTTGTTTAATGACTAATTTTATCAATCACTTCATATGACTCTCATTAACCTACTAATTTGTCTGTCCCAAGTTTTATGTTTCCTTGTTGCCAACAGTCTCAGTAAAACTGAATGTAGTTCATAATCCATTGTTCAACTGTTAGCAGCACAGTTACAGAGCTTATTGCACTGGAAAAGCCCTGTAAGATTATAATCTATAATGTCCCTTGGGAAAATATTTTAAAATTTTAATAAAGTTATTATCATTAGGAAATATCATTAGAAACCATAGAAGAGATTTATTTCCCTCATATTGTATACTAAAGTTTATAATTTCTTGTAAGGTTCCCAAAGACCGTGATTGATATCTACTATTTGTTACTATTTCTAAATGAATAGATTTGAAGGGTACCAGTTATCAGAATTCCCTAGAATATTTACAGAATTAGGAAGAAATACCAATGGAAGCTTAAAGAGAGAAATAAAAGAAAGAAACAGCAAATTATAGAACCCTATATTTGTTATTGATGGACAGGTTGGTATAGCAGATAGGCTTCTACCTGGCTAGAGTAAGAAATACTGGGAATCAGGTCCTGCTTCTAACATATTTTGGGTTTTTGATCCTAAGCAAATGATAGTCTCTCATTGATCCAAGCATCAATCCCAGACTTCAAATTGCATAGAAAGTATTCATCTAAATTGGCAGGAATTTTCTCAACTAGAGTGCTCTACATCAGTGAAATTACAGATTATGTTCTCCCTCCCAGATACAGAATTATTATGGGTTAAGGAAAAAGAAAATCAAAGATTCTAAAGTTTTATATGTATATATGTATGTCTGTATATATATATATGTGTATATATATACATACACACACACATATATATATAATTTGATCCTTTTGATAGTGTTATATTATGACAACAAAATTGGTTTTAAGTGGTTGTGATAGTCTTTTATTTTTCTTAGAATATTATCTTTGCCCTGAGATCATTAATAGATAAATAATTTTAATCCAAGTTACATTTGCTGGTGGTATTTTCTTTCTAGATTGTAACAACGTATTAGTGAGCTAGTAAATTTTTCATAATGAACATTTACTCTTTGAGTTCCATGTTTAATTTAAGCAATTGTCAAAACTACTAAATTGGATAATTAGAATCATGAACTTTATGAGTAAGGGTCCTGACTGGTGTAACCGAACACAGACATCTCCCTCAGAACCCGGGATGTTATTGTAGCAAAATATGAAGGAAACAAAAAGAGGATTAATTTTGAGGAACATTGACTCCTTGTAGTGGGCATCCATAATAGGCTATCAGCAGCCAATATCATGGGCTAGTAGATTTTTCATGTGAAAAAGACATTTGTAATTATCTAGACTAAATATCATTTTGCAGATGAGGAAATTGAGCTCAAGAGAGATTACATGACTTGTCCAATGACTATGATACCTATATGGTGCAAACACAGAATCCAAAGCCAAGCCTCTGGACTGCAACTCAATCTTTTCACTGCATTGTGATAGCTTTGTCATGGTCCCACTATGAGATAAACTTTTAAGTTTCTAAAGTTCTTGAAAATTCAAAAGCCTGTTTAGAAGCATGAAATTTAGAGTTAGAAAGGATACTTGAAATTATCTAGTTAAGCAAAGCTCATATTGCAAATGAGGAACCTGAGGTTCAAATGGTTGTTTTGCCCAAAATCTCATTGCAGATCTAGATTCCAAATTTTTACTATCCTGTTTCTAAAACTCATCCCAGGACAGCTCATTTAAGAAATATTCTTACAGCACTTTGCTAAGTATATCCAGCTTGGTAAGTACGAAGGGATAGGTGATGCTACATTGAGATTATCTCCAACCCTGTGCTTAATTGTTGGGATGAGTACTATACAGTCTTTCAAGACCTATAAAATGCTTAAAGACTATTAGGAGCAGGCAAATCTCTAGATTTTTAAGGAAAATTTAGGGAAAACCTTTTTTTTTTTTTTTTTTTTTTTTTTTTTGCTTTTTTAGAGCCATTCTTCTAATATAAGTGGAAACCCCTACCCCCAACAAAGGTCACACTTAACAAAAAAACAACTTTAGTTGATTTAAACTTAAAATTGGATTCCTTGTGCTTCATGCTCTATCATTTGCTCTACTAATATTGTACATATCTGTAATCTGATAATTGTATGCTTTTGAACAATTTAATTATAATTTTGAGGGAGGAAGAATAAATCTAGAAAAGCCATTTAATTAATCAAAATGGTGAAATATAGTTTTTTCACTGAGCTTTCCCATCAGAAACTTAATAAAATAAATATCATTAGACCTTTCCAGTCCCCTCATTTTTCCCTGTAAATTGTAAAAATCTAATAATAACTAATGTATAGTAGAATTTTATATACTTTAATTGTCCTACTAAAAGATGGTTTATGAAATGTGGACATGTAATCCTTTCCTGAATGAAAGAATCAGGGGAAAATTTGCCAGGATTTACTAAACAAATGCTTTTCTGATTTTTATTTTTATTTTGTAATGGGAAGAAAAGCAAGCATCAGGACAGCAGATCAAATGTTGACAATTTTGAGATGCTGCTGTGTTAAGCTGCCCCTAAGCAGGAGGGCCTTTCTACTGAATGAAGTCTATTTAGATTTATGTTTAAGGTATTGTTAAAAGAGGAGCACAAAGTCTTGACCTGTGTGTTTGAAATGACAGATGTTCACTGTGCAGAGAAAGCCTGAGGGCATCCTAAATCTTCAGTGTTTCTGGACCTTTTCTTTGATTAATAAGTTAGCTTAAAAAAAAATTCAGTGCTATTTGCATAGCAGCTGTTCCTGGTGCTGCATCTGGAAGCACCTTCTAAAATATAAGAAAATTAATACAACTACCAGAGGCTTTTGAGCTCACTAAAAGAGAAAGGTAATATCTTATTTTTTTTTCTTTTAGAATTTTGTTTCTAATAAAGAGCTTTGGTAAATGGAAGAAGCATCAAAAATAGACATTTCTCATTATCATTATAACATGGAAACATGTTGCCTGATTTCTTTTTATTTGATAAAGTCATGAGGAAGCATATCTCTAATCACTCCCTATTCATTCTTCTCCAAAGGCTAGTTGTCATGGAGCTCATGCTCATGCCAAATTTAATTTCTTTTTAATGCATTTTAAAAATTGTATATGGTTATGTAACATGTAAAAATAAAATAAAAAGCTATCTGGGCTATGCCAGAGGACTTCAGGTAACAGTGATAGTTGACATTTACTGATTTAGCACTTTGATGGCTCTTAGGAGATCATTAAAATTGAAAGGGACCCTAGAGGTCATTTAGTCCAATCACTTATTTTAATGATTGGGGCACTGAAATCTACATAGATTAGATAAAATATCTATTAAGTGCTTCTTATGTGCCAGACAGTGAAAGTGCCAAGAAAATAGCAGTCACTTTTTTTTTTTTTTTTTTAGCCAGAAACCCTAAGGTTCTTCCCCTCCCATATATATTTATTTATTTAGATTTTTTTTCTCCCCTTCCCTTCTCTTTTCTTTCTTTTTTCCTTTCTTTCCTCTTCTCTTTCTTTCTTCCTTCCTTCCTTCTTTTTTTTCTTCCTTTCTTTTTTTCTTTCTTTCTTTTTTTTTGCTTTTGTTCTTTTTTCTTCCTTCCTTGCTTGCTTTTTTGTTTCTCTTTCTTTGTCCCTTTCTTTCTTTCTCTTTTTCTTTCATTCCTTTTTTGTCTAGGTAAAAGAGGCCATTCTTTGCCTCAATTTCTATTTAGCCTTAATCACTAAATGAATATTGCTTCAATTAAACTGATACATATTGAAGACCTGAGCTTAAAAAGGCCAAGATTTTCATTGCATCCAGAGCCATCTCCAGTATCTTGAGCTATATCTTGCTACTGATTCCAGATGGCTCTAGAGGAAAAAGTAAGGAAGGTGACTCTGTACAGCCCTCTCTCACTTAAATCCAATTCACTTGCATATTATGGCATCATCTCCTTGATGTTATGCTTCCTCTTGGAGAACAAAGGACAAAAAACATCAAGGAATACAAACATAAGCAGAAAGAAGGGCAGCCTTCTTCCTCTGGGAGCTTACATTCTAATGGGGGAAAGGCAGCAGGTAAAAGAGTTAGAAAGCTGAGGAGGAGTAAAGGTAACTGTATGGGACAAAATGGAAAGGTCTGGAGGTTTGGAAGAGTCAAATCAAAGGTCTTACATCATAACAGGGTAAATACCATGTACATAAATAGGTTCATACAAGAAACATGTATAGTGGTTATAATGTAACCTAAGAGGGAAAATAAAAGAATCTGGGGAATGAGGAAAGACCATCCACCAAAGCAGCACTTCTGCTGAGTCTTGAGCAAAAAGGCTGAAATAAGAATAGATTATTCTAGGCTGAACAATAGCCAGTACTATAGCTACAAGAGATGCTGTGTTGTATACCGAGAAGAGAAAATGGGCCAATATACTTGAACCATAGAATATGTGGAAGGGAGTAACATATAAAAAGATTGAAAATTTAAGACAGGACAAATTAGTAAAGAGCATTAAATGCCCAGCAGAGATTATATTTTATCCTTGAGGCAATAGGAAGTCACTGGATTTATTGAAAAGAATGATGTGATCAGATCAATCCTTTAGGAAATGATAATAGAAACTATTTGGAGGATGGATTGCAGTGAAGATAGATTTAATGCCAGGAGCTCAAGTAGGAAGCTATTTTAAATTCTAGATTGAGAGGTGACAAATGACAACTAGAACTAGAACTAGAGGTATGTGAATAGAGAGGAGAGGAAGTATACAAAAGAAAATGAAATTATAAAGTTTGGCAGCTGGTTGGCTAAGTGGGCAAGCAGTATATAATGAGGGAGTTAAGGTTGACACTATGATTATGAACATGAGTGACTTAGAAGGATAGTGGTACCATGTACAGAGAGATAAAAATTCAGAAAAGGATTAGGTTTGGAGGTAAAGAGAATGAGGTCTGTTTTAAAGATGTTCATTTTAAGATGACTTTCAATTAGAACAATTCTCCTAAAGACAAATTATGATTTAGGGTTGGAGGTCAGGAGACAGACTAAGCTTGGATATAGATATGGAAAGAAACTATATAGAAGTGATAAATGAACTTCAGACAGTTAATGAGAATACCAAGTAAAGATAACAAATAGAAAAGAGAACTCAGGATAGAGCTATGGGGTAAATTCACAGTTAATGTGTCTAATGTGAATAATGATTCATCAAAGAAGATCAATGGTCAGAAGAATAGAAAAACTCCAAGAGAAAGCTGTGTGCTAAAAAAAAAAAAAAAAAAAAAAAAGCCAAAAGGGAAGAGAATATACAGAAATAGCTTGTAGTCAGTAATGCCAGATATCACAGACAGGTGAAGAACTAAGGCCATTAGTGTTTGCAAATAAAAAATTATTGGCAACTTTGGAGAAAACATCACACAAGTCAAATGAGAGAGAAAGTATGGGGAAAGATGAAGGCAATGTGTGTAAGTTGTTTTTTCAAGGTGTTTAGCTGAGAGAAGAAGAAGAGAAATAATTAGCAGGGATGGTAAGGTCTAGTGAACATTCTTTGTTCACTAGAACAAAGATTTGGTCATATTTGTAGGTAACTGGGAAGAGAATAGTATATAGAGAGGTATTGAAAATTAGATGTGAGAGAGATGATAGTGGAGATAATCTTTTGGAAAACATGGGAGAAGATATTATTAAAGGAGGATGTGAAGAGGGACTGGCTTTGGCATCCTCATAATCATAGACTGGATTGCAAGAAGAGACAGTAGGGTATAATAGAGAAATAAGAGATTAAGTGTAGGCAACTCAACTGAGAAGGACAGGAAGGGATGCCATGGAAGGTTTGAAATAAAATACTTGAATTCCCTAGGGTTATAGAAGTAGCAAGTGACATAGCTAAGACTTTTTATTCAGAGTTTTTTGTTACTATATACCCAATGATTTATTCCATTATATAATATTGCCATATAATCTTGATTATGTAGAGCTCTCAAAATAGATTGAATCTCACAGATGCTCAGTAGAGGGCTCCTCTTTTAGTTCATTTTAGTTATGTTTAGTTGGCATCCAGCAGCCTTGCTCTTATTTGTAGCTCTTTATATTGTCCTATGTAATTCATAGCAGATGTCCTTATCACCTCCTTTCACTACTCCCAAAACTACTAGCAAAGGGCAACCAATGGTTCATTCTTGTTGTTCTTTTTACCAGTCAAAGGTAATTCTTCATACCCCATACCATTCAGCCAGAGAAAATTATTCTTTGTCATGTGTAGCCATATTACCATTTCAGAAAGAAATATCCTAAAAATAACTTCTACAGGTCATTCCTATTTGTAACAGAGTCAGATGAGAGAATAAGATTTGGGGAATTTCCATCTTCATGTTATACCTGATAATTTTTTTTTGTCTCATAAAAATTCACCTAGGAACTGGGAACATTCTGCTTCATTCATCTCTAGTTGGGCCACAATGGATCTCCTGGGGACAGCTATGTAATATTGTTCAAATTATCCTAGGTGATTAATCCGCCACAACTCTCATGAAGGTATTTAGGTGTTTCAGGGGGAAAATTGCTATACTCTCTTAGTTAATTTGCTTACCAGGAAAGGAGAGGTAAAAGTAGTACAAGTCTTAGATGTATAGTCACCTGATTGCACATTGCCTATTTTTCATGTCTGTATTTGCAAGATCTGGACAGCAAGGAAGCTATTCTGCAATGAGCCATCACTTGTTAGTTAATTCAAGAAGGTATATGATCCAGGGGCAGCTAGATGGCACAGTGGCTAGAGCACCAGCCCTGAAGTCAGGAGGACCTGAGTTCAAATATGGTCTCAGACACTTAATGCTTCCTAGCTATGTGACCCTAGGCAAGTCACTTAACCCCAAATGCCTCAGGAAAAAAAAAGAGAGTAGGTATATGATCCAACATCTTTTCTCTTCATTTCTCCCCCAGTCCATTGTAGGGAAGAATATGCATATGCATATATACATATAAACAGTAATATGTACATCTATAGATGGATCTCTCGATATATTTTTCTATTTTTTTTGCTCAATCTCTCTATGTCTCTCTCTGTCCCTCCCTATCTTTCTCTCTCCTCCTCCCTCTTTTCCTCTCTTTTGTTCTTTTTCCTCTGCCCTTCATTACTCATCATTCATTTAATTCCATATAATGTCTTCTTTACATGTACACACATTTGCTTAATCTCAATCTATGATCCTTGTGAAAAAGTCACAACTAATACCAGTTTGCTTCAGGGAAGCAAGGAAGAAAACAGGAAACTGTTTTCTGTCTCTTATCCCCTGTTTCTCTCTTATCTTTTGTCAGGAGACTCAGTTTTTTCATCTGTAAATTAATAACTGGTCTGAATGACTTCCAAATTTCCTTAGTACTTTTTCATTCTTTGTAACATTTTAGCTTTGTAAATAAATCAATTATTTCCTAGCAAAAGGTTTTTTTTTTCTTTCAACACTGAATGAGCATTTTTCAATGCCTTATGGTAGAAAGCCAAAAGCATTTATATAATGCCTACTTATGCCAGGCACTGCACTGGTCAGGGTGATACAGTAAACAAATTAAATCTTTCTTACTCTATGTTCAGTGCACTATCCACTGTGCCATCTAGCTACTTGCTTAGACTACAAAGAGAGAATGACAAAATCCTTATCCTCAATGAGCTTTCATTTCACTGGAAAAATGAAACATTGATATAGCTGTGAGTGCAAGAAAATTTCAGGGGAGGTACTTGGTGGATCACGAAAGACTTCAAATAGGAGGCTTTGTTTAATTAGGCCTTGGGAAAGGGAATATATTCTAGGCATGGGGAATAGACATGTAGAAACACAGATACAGAAAATGTAATCTTGAGTTCAGAGAACAGCAAGTTGGCATTTTGACTGCAGCATAGAGTGAAGAGTTATGTGCAATAGCTGTAATTGTAGTTTATAACTGAATTGAAACATGTTTTAAATTTAAAATTGACTTTGTAATTTGTTCTAGAACCAATGCTGAGCTATCAAAGATTCTTCAACAGGGATGCAATATGGTCAGACTTGTGATATAGGAAGACAATGTTGATAGTTCCATGGAAGGTGGGGTAGGGAGAGGAGAAATAAAATAATACCAACTAGGAAGCTGTTGCAATAGTCCAGATGAAAGGTGATAAAGGCTTAACTTACCTAGGGTGGTTGACTTAGGAATGGTGAGAAGAGGATGGGTGTGAGAGATGTTGTGGAGGTAGAATGCATACCTCTTGGTCATTGGCTAGATGAGGGAAATGGTGAAAAGTGAAAGATTAAGCATACCTCTGAGATTGATAATATGAAGTGATTGGAAGATGGGGGTACTCTTGTCAGAGGCACTTTAACAAAAGTAAAAAGTTGATGATATAGTATAGTAATCCTGTTTCAAAAATTGTCTGGCTTTTCCTTATAATGTGTTAAATATTACACATAGATTATCAATATATTTCATTCAAATGATTGAATTAACAGGTTGTTTTTTGTTTTCTTTTAGATATCATTAATTTGATCCAAGGTCTCCTGTGACTTCTAGTTGAAACAAAGGTAGGTAAAGATTACTTTAATCTACAATTAAACAGAAAATAACACAAATCACATAATTGGTCATTAGAAATTCCAAAAATGGAAAGATTCTTTTCATAAGTGATAGAAAAATGGACATAGGAATGAGAGGCAGAACCCTTCATGACCTATGACTATTGCTGATAGATTTACAATTAAAAGTGTATAGATGTTCAGTTCAAATAATTTCTCATGCATAAAATGTTTTTGTTTTACCTAAAATATTAACATCATTATATATGGTGATTATTAAAAAGATAAATTCTGGCGATGACATAAATGTGAATATATTCTGCTTTCTGTGAAGATGAATTTATGTACTAGTATTCTAGGGAAAAGAATTTGAAAGAGTGTTTACTGAAGAAGAAAACATCATTTTTTGAAATTACCAAGTGTTTCTCTTCCTGTATAGAGAATTAGTCAGTCAGTCAATAAACATTTATTTAAGTACATACTATGTACCAGGCAATATGCTAAGCAATGGGAATACAAAACAAGAGGAAAGATGATTGTTTGATAGAAGAGACAGCATGCAAACAATTATATACAAAAATATATTCAAAGATATCCGTATCTATATTTATCTATATCTATATATGTATATACTGGAAATACATTATATACTGGAATATACATTATATATACTCTCTCTATATAAACTAGAAATAGACAGTAAGGAGTAGGTACCAGAATTAAGAGATTGGGAAAGATTTCTGCAGAAAGTAGGATTTTAACTGTCTTGAAATTGTTCCATTTTCTTAACTTTGAAAATAAGAACAAAAAACTTTGCCTCATCATACTTTTCCTTAGCATCCTTATTCCCAGAAATCTCACAAGAGCAAAGTAAATGAGCCAGAACTCTTCACCACCAGAATTCTGACTTAAATGCCACCCAAATTAGAAAAATAGCTATAATGCCAGTTGACAAGGTCAAAAAATGGCATTCTGTTAGAATGCCAACAAATTCAAACAGTAATATTCCCTTCATGTGCATGAGTTATTTGGGTTTCATCTTGTAGCTTAAGGGTAGTACCAATGAAAAACATATTTTCTGGTAAGAAAGACTAGGATTGAAAAGCACCTTGTCAGCTGCAGTTACAAATTCATTTGGCTTTTCATTTGGCTTATATATTTTTCAAATGTATCACAAGTGTAAGGGTTTTTGGTCTGGTGGTCTAGCCAAAGTATCTGAGCTCAATGCGTTAGAATAATATAGAAGATGTTCATGTGAATAGTCTTTAGGCTTGTTTTGTCACTTTTTACTTCTGATGAATACACAGGTAAACTTTACCTCCAAATATATTACATTTTCATCAGCTAAAGTACTTTAGAAATATGGTATAGTAGAAAGAGATATGGCCTTTTAGAATCAGAAGGGCCCATTGTTCAAATTTGACCAGTTAACACATATTAGCAGCATGACCACAAACAAGTCATCAATTAACTACTTTGAACCTCAGATTCATCATCTGTAATACAAGATAATATTGTGGTGCTTGACTTACTGGAGTGTTGTAAAGGTCACATGAAGTATATAAAGTGCCAAGTATCTAAAATAAAGCACTTTTTTAAATGTTAATTATTTTTGTCCTAAATGAACACATTACCATTCACTCATATTCAAATCCCAGATTTGAATTTAAAAGGCTCAGGTTTAAATCCTTATATCTTAACATGGAACTATGTATATGATCTTGAACCAAGTCATTCAAGTCTTAGTTTTCTTGCCTGAAAAATAGTGATTAGAAGAACTTAATAAAATACAAACTCCTTGAAGGCAGGGACTATTTCATTTTTATTTCTATTATCTATTGTATCTTGCATAGTGCCAGGGACTTAATAAGTGATTATTGATTGATCCATTGATAAATGGATGAGGCAACCTACATATGACATAGAAGTAAGCAATGGTTTGCCAATGGTCACACAGTGAAAAAGGGTCAGATCCATGGTTATTATTCAGTTACCAGATTCCTTAAACCAGAGCTCCTTCTATTATACCAAATTGCCCTTTGCATAACAACATGCTTCTTTGCCAGATGCAAGCAGAGTCTGGGAATAAAATTCTTGAAGAACCATAGCTAAATTTTCTTTCTGTTTATTCATCTGCATGTATTATGTAAACTATTATTATGGACAAAAAGACTTTCAAGGTTTCCTCCTTTGCCTTTTTTCTGTGAAGCAGGAAATCAAAGCTATGTAGTATAAATGCAATAAAAACCTTAAAGATGTTGACAAAGCTCATTTGAATCTCGTGTCTAAGCAGAAAATATACAGTACTGCAGCATTTAAGTCACATAGCTGAGGGTAGTCCATTAAGCTTTTCTTCCAAAGTAGAAGGCAGTCACCACAAGAGCCCTTCCTTGTTGGAACATTAATTTAGTCACTGCTATTGTTAATATAGCTGCTTGGCAGCTCATGGCTGATCACTTCCCATGGAGAAAGTACCAAAGGGGACATTTTGAAAACATGAATAAAAATAAAAGAACGAAGGCTTGCATATTATGAAAATCATAATACCAAAAGTATGGGCTCAACAAGGGACTGTGCTTTTTGAGAACCACTGATAAATTATTTGACTTTGATAAACCATGATGAAAACCAGCAATATACAAAATGGTCCCTAATCTTGCATTCCTGCCTTCTCAATCTACATTCATAGTAGCATAATGGTAGAGTACAGGAGTAACAGGTCCTAAGGATGACACAATTTTTCATCTCTCATCTTTATGCCTTTGCTCTCTCTGTCTATATTGCCTGGAATGTTCTTTCTTGTCATCTTTGCTTCTTAGACTATCTGGCTTCCTTTAAGCCTTTAAAGCTTCTAAAAGAAGTCTTTCTAACTATTGATGCTTTTACCTTTAGGATTACCTTTCATCTACTTTGTATGTATCTTGTATATGCCTATATTTGTACATGTTTCTCACATTACAATTTAATCTCCTTGGGGGAAGAAACTGGTTTTATTTTTTATTTGTATCACTAAAAACAGTTTAGAACCTGGCACTTAGAAAGCAATTGATTGATTGATTAGCAATTGGTTTTTTAAATGTGAGATCCTTGTCCAATGACTGAGTGGTCCCATAACTAGAGAAAATGAATTATCTCAAAGTAGAATGTCTTCAGAGAAATATAGGATCAGAAACAAAAAAAAAAAACAGACTTAATCATATAATAGGAATGAAAGGTAACTGACAGATATGCTACTTTCATATTTGCTTAATGTTCAAAGAACCATTTGGTACTTTGCCATTTGGTGAAGCCTCTATTTGGGATTTATAGGAAAACATGGACAAGAGTTGCATAGAATGTTGACCATTCATTGAGAGTGATGCAATCTGCACCATTGTAGGTATTACATGTATCAGGGAGGTCACAAATGTCCTGGGTTAATCCACTGTAACAATAAGAATACATGACTTGTTCCTTTGCCTCATCCTGTTCCTACCTTTACCCAACTATGTCACACTCTTTTTCTAACCTATATATATATATATATACATATATGTATATATATATATACATATGTGATCTCAAATTTGTATGGCTATATGCAGTATGGAAATATGATGTAGTGCCTTCTCCATGCAACCAGGAGCACATCATCAACTCTCAATCTTTTCCATTACTGATTCATATGCTTATTACTACCCTCTCTAAAGATAAGGTAGACATTTGGGTATACTCTAGAATATTCTCAGAAATTACCCAATTTGCTTGGCTCTTGCCATGTAATAAAAATAGAGATGTCTCACCTGTAATGGAAGAGTTTTCCTGTTTTTATTTTGAACCACAGGCTTATACATTATATGAAATTGTTAATGGCCATAATTTATTCATCTCAAGCAATAAACGCATTCAGATATAGTGAAGGCTTGTGAAGGGGAATCCAGATAAAGGAATTGAAATTTAAACCCTAGAAAAGCATGAAATAAAATTTGCTATTGAATGGACTTAACTGATCAATTTTTAAGTTGTAATTTTAGTTTCTAGTTTGGCCAGGTTTTAGCTATAGCCATCTCTTAACTCATGCCTCCTCTCCCCTAGCTCTCCAATCTATGTACTCATTTGCTCACATATTCCATTTACCTCTCTATCTACCCTGCCTGGCATCCCAGATTTTGAGGAAGATATTATGAACTTTCCTTAATGTCTATGAATGGTCTAGCCTAAGGATCCTCTGTCCTACATGTCATCCCAGTAAGATTCCCTAAAATCTCTATAATTCTGGAGAAGTCTTCCAAAATCTTGGCAAAACCATGTCACAGGAATATGGGTCTTTACATGTTTACTAAGACTGCAAAAATAGGGTAGGTTTTCCTATGATATGGCATCATTTTGGAAGACATATCAATTAAAATATATCAAAGGCATCACAGAAAAAGGAACATGATGGAACCTGAGTTTTAGCCAATTTATCCCTAAAACAAAATCATCTCCCCAAATGTGGACAGGCAGTTCCTACACAAGAAACATTTTCTTTTGAGTACACAGATGGGAATGAAATGATCATTTAATTAAATGAGATAAAGTTATCTAAATCATATTTTAGAAGGCCAGTTAGAAGCTGCTGTATCATTCATTAACTTATCAGAAAAAAACAGAAGCTAAGCCCAGTGTGATTTGTAGTTAGAATATTCTCAATTCCTTTATCTCAATAGTATCCATATTTTCAGAAGTATTTCCTTTTATACAGAATGCTCACTTCAAAATTAGATAAATTGTTCTTAATTCTTGGGAAAAGTTTTGGTTATGAATGTGTAAATTAG
This sequence comes from Myrmecobius fasciatus, assembly GCA_023553655.1. Classification (NCBI taxonomy): domain Eukaryota; kingdom Metazoa; phylum Chordata; class Mammalia; order Dasyuromorphia; family Myrmecobiidae; genus Myrmecobius; species Myrmecobius fasciatus. Next base: position 136,608 of record JAJPUD010002048.1, on the reverse strand, counting down.
TTATTATCAGTATTATTTAACTTTGAACTTAAGAAAATTTTACTTAAAAATAAGGTAAATGAAGAAAAGGATAAACTGAGGTTTTGGGGGAGTTTTTTGGGGGGGTTTGTTTGTTTTTTGCTTTTTGCTGAGGCAAATTGGGATTAAGTGACTTGCTCAGGGTCACACAGCTAGGAAGTGTTAAGTGTCTGAGACCAGATTTGAATTCAGGTCCTCCTGACTTCAAGGTCGGTGGGCCACCTAGCTACCCCAATAGAGTTTTAAAAACTTAGTAACCTTGACTAAGATATTTGAATATTTCTTTTAGTTCTTTGTTCTCTTATTCATTATATGTGTGCATATATACATATGTGTATATAGCACACACATGTAAATATGTGTATGTACATAATCACAAATAATTTAAGAAAGATTTTTTTAAACGTGTTTGAATCAATTGAATCAAATCTAGATACCTGATTTTCACAAAAGATTAGAGAATTCCAGAAGAATTCTATGTGTTAAAAATTCATGCTTTCTCCAGTGGGTTAAATAAAGGGATTAGTCATAATCTTCACAGTTGTTTCATAAAAACTGAATATATTTAATAATCAACTGTGAATGACAGCTATTCTCAGCAGTACAATAATTCAAAACAATTCTGGAGGATTAATGTTCAAAAAAAGCTATCTACCCCCAGAGAAAGAATTGATGGAGTCTGAATGCAGATTGAAGCATACTTTAAAAATTATCTTTATCATTCTTTGGCAAGGGGAGAGGGGCAGTAAAGGGGGGGTCCACATTTTTTTTTTGCAAAGGGCTAATATGGAAGAGTTTCACATGACTACACATGTATAATCTATAACAAATTGCTTGCCTTCTCAAAGAGGGGGGAAGAGAGAGGGAAGAAGGGAGAGAAGTTGGAACTCAAAAAACAAGTTAAATATTTTTGTTTACATGCAATTGAGAAAAATAAAAATTTAATGTAACATTAATTATAGTTTTTACTTCCTTGCAGTTATGATTGATAATATTGCCTTTACTCCTTCAGCCTGACTACAATTCAGGTTTGCTATCTTCACACTATTTCATAGACTCCTATGACCCAAGAATTCATGACCTAGTGGTCAATGTACTAATTTTGAGCCATGTATATGACTAGCTTGATCCTCAATTGGCAGAATCAATCTTTCATCCATACTCTAAAGAAACTTCAAAGGACTTGGAAGAATTTTCACTATTCTGACATAACCTTTGGAACCCCTGGGTTTCCTCCAACTACAGGGACATGAGGGAGGAGGGATGGCCTTGTGAAAGAAATTGTTCTGCACCTCCTCTATATTCCAAAGCATGTTGTCTCTAATTTGTTTATAACATTATAATGAGTCACATTTTATTATAGCCAGTTGTGCATGCCCTTTCTCCGTTGTGGATGATAAGATCTACTTTTCTTCTTTTTCTTCCTCAGAGTATATGTACCATATAGTAGGTATCCCTCTCTTTCTCTGTCTCTGTTTCTGTCTTTATGTCTGTCTCTCTGTCTATCTCTTTATGACTGTTTATCTTTGTCTCTGAATGTCTCTTTCCGTCTATATCTCTCTGTCTATATGTGCATATATATAGACAATGGATGTATGTATGCATGCATATACATACACACATATCGTGTATGTGTATTTGCAAATTATATATATATATATATATATATATATGATATCTATAATAAATATGTGCTGAATGAACTAATAGTGTTGTCATTCTCATCTGTATACTGTATGTTCCCTGATGAGAGGGAAGGAAGAGAATGAGAAGAGAAAGAATAAAATTACACCCTCAAAATTCTCAAAATAATAGATTGGCATTAGAAAGAGTATGTGGTATAGTAGGTGGAGGTCTGGGTTTTTGCTTTTTTGTTTGTTTTTTAAGAAAATCCTGTTTATTAAATTTCTATTTGGGTTACCAATGGGCAAGTCACTCAACCTCTCTGGGTCTATGTCAAATGTAAGACTATTATTTAGTTATAGACATTATCTTTTTAATTTGAAGAATTTAGGAATTTAGGTATACAGAAGAGGTTATAAATAATCCCTTTAATTTATACATTGTACAGGTTCCAATTATATTTGAAAATGTTTACCACTTTCCAAATTTTTGAGTGTAAATACAGTGTAAAGAAAAAAAATGCTTCTGTGGAACTTTGCTGACAATCTTGTCATAATCCTGGAGGGATTTTTAGAATCCCCAGTTATCTGTTTAGCACTTCAATCAAGAAGCTCAAGTATAGCTATACTCACATATCAGACTGGAAAGACCAGTTAGTGCTGGAAGCACTTACATTCATCAGTGTAGACTCTGAAAAGAAATACTTTTTGTTCACTCTGGTTTAAAAAAAAAAAAAAAAAAAAAAGAAATTTTTTTTTTTTTTTTTTTTTTTTTTTTTTTATATCTGGAAATTTGCTTCTAACATTTCTACAATGAGGTGGACCAGAGTGGAAGGAAAAAGCAGGCTCTTGTCTCTCTAATTGCCTCTTGCTCTAAATACTTCCTTTTCTCATGTGACCTAATAAAAAGTCCCAGAAGGGAATGTTTTTAGAATTGCAAATTTACTTTCTCACACAGATCTGCTAACACACTGAGGAAGTAGAGGCACTGAGGAAATACAGAATAGGTAAACACAGCCCATTGGAAATTTCTTAACATTGGCTTGGGGTTGCAGACCAACAAAACAAATGTGCTCAGCTGATGATTTTCTTTTCTATCCAGTCTTGATACTATCAGATAACTCCAGCAGGCAGCTGCTTGGGCAGCCACTTCCATGCTCGCTCATAGAACCAGCTCTGAAGAATTAATTCACTGAGTAACTAGCATTGATTCTTATTCGGTATTCAGCTGAAAGATGGAATGCCATTTTCAATAATAGTTCAGCTGGTGATCTCTTTGAAACCCTTTCTATGATTTAAGAAATAGGGTTTTCAATTCAAGTCTGAAATATTCTAGCTGTAGCGTTTTTAATTCTTTTTACCATCAGCTCAGCTTAAGGTAAGAATTTTGAGAAATTAAAAGGAAGAATTCTTTCTGGTTCTTCAACCTTCACAAATCAGCATGTAATCTGAGATTTCAGTGGAAGGTATGTGGGGGGGAACAATACATGAGTTACAAAGCATTCAAAATGCTTAATAAATTTTTTATCATTGCTAGTTTTGGAGCTTGTCTGGGTTAATGGACATGCCACAGAGGGTCTGTTTTCCTTTTTAGTCAGACTCCCTGGGGACATTTCTGCTAAAGAAAGTGAAATTGTCTAGGAGTCTAATACCTGCCAAATTTTAGGTCCTGTCTCTGGGAGCTGCTGAGTAACTACAATTATTAGCTCATGGAGTAGATTGTAGTAAAAAGGACTTTCATTTAGCTTCATTCATGTTAAAACATGAATCTTACTAGGAAGGAGTTGAATTTTAATGATTAAAAGCACATTTAATTAGCAGTCTGGTAAGTAGCTTCTAAAGATGATCTTATATATGAATGTTTTATCTGGCATACACACACATGTGCAAATAATTTCTTTACCACTAGGCTTATGGTATGCAAGTATTTTCCTGCAACAAACACATTTCCCTTTTCCAAAACAATTTCCTTGAAAAACAGAGGAGAAGCAGAACCAATTAAATTCCCTTTCTGCTTGTAGTTTGATTTCCATTAGGGCTAAATCACATTTCTTTTAGTTATGTAGTACCCAAACAATTAGATGGATCTATGATCTCATACATATTTGAACTTACTTCAGTGATGCAGATTGCCACCTATCCATGCCTGCTAATTCTATGAGAATCTTATTCATGAACCATTAAAAGTTCCAACAAGAAGATTACACCCAATATGGTGAAGAATTTTGTCTTTTCTCCTGACTGTCTGAGGATACCATGGATTATTCTGGCTGTTGGTTCACCTGTCATTCTTCACTCTTACCATCTGGTCAACTCATGGTTTTCTTTCCTCATACTACTCTCTGATAACATCTTTTACCCCTGCTTTTTTTCAGAGTTTCATATGGGTTATATTCCAATACAAGCTATTATATTTCAGTATCATGGCAGTCCACTTCTATCCATTAAGCATCTTTTCATTGTCCTATGCCATATTGTAGTGATGTTCCAGGTCTCACTGGCATTAAAGTTTTAATCATTTTGTATAGAAACTTTTCTCTACCTTGATGACATTAATGATTTTTATGAACATTAATATTCAATGGTAAAACACAATGTTGTACCAAGGGATGCACTGAGGCATAAAAAAAAAAAAAAAAAACTGTCATTAGCAATTCCAAAAGATTCTTGATGGAAAATGTATGCACATCCAGATAAAGACCAATAGAGTCTGAATGCAAATTGAAGCATACTATTTTCACTTTTTTGTTGTTGTTTTTTCTTTCTCATGATTTTCCCCTTTTATTCCAATCCTTTCAGAACATGACTAATGTGGAAATATGTTTAATATGATTATGTATGTAAAACCACTAACAGATTGATTGCCATCTTGGGGAGGGGGAACAAGAGGGAGGGAGAAAAAAATGGAAATCAAAATCTTGTAAAAGTAGATATCAAAAATAAATAAATAAATTTTAAAAAGAAAAGAACTATCTGTAAGCAAACTGGCAATTTATGATGATATTTCCACTTACAAAAAAGCAATATCTGATATTATTAAGTAGGTTTTAATATATCAGTCAGATAGCATCCTTAGTGAATATCTACCATGAATTTGCCTCAGAATTGTCCCTTCAAGTCATTTGAATCCTCAACTTAATTCTTATTTGAATTAGTGAAAAGGTTGAAATTTTTATTTCTCTATTGCTCTATTATTTTTAGTTACAGTACATATAGTAATAGATGTAACGGCTCACCATATATCAAAGATTGATGTTCTACCTGACCTGCTTTATGAGTAAATAATAAAAATAGTTGGCTTTTATAAAGCATTTAAAAGTTGCAAATCATTTCACAATATGTTTTCATTTTATTCTCATATTCTCTTTGCTCTTCGTGACCACATTGGTTTCTGTGGGTTTAGTTATTATCTCTATAGAGAAGCCTGTGCAATCTTTATATTCTCTTCTAATCTCTCTCCTGAGTTCCAATTCAGTATTATCACCTGCTCATTGGTTATTTCCAATGAAATATCCTATAAACATCTGAAATACAACATATCCAAAACAGAAAGAATTGTTTTGCTTTTGTCTATCTTTCTTCACCCCTATAAAAACACCTCCCCTCCTAGAGTAGTGCCTGCAATATTTTGTTGTTCAATTGTTTTGCAGTTGTATCTGACTCTTTGTGACACCATTTTGGGTTTTTTTGTTTTGTTTTGTTTGTTTGTTTGTTTGTTTTTTTGTTTGTTTGTTTTTTGGCAAAGATTCTGGAGTAGTTAGTAATTTCTTTCTCCAGCTCATTTTAGAGATGAGTAAACTGAGGTTGAATTTAAACTTAGGAAGATGAGTCTTTCTAACTCCAGGCCCAGCACTTTATTCACTATCCCATTTAGCTGCCCCAATCTGGCACATAGTAGGCATTTAATGTTTATTGACTGCCATTTCTAACTTCCCTATTACTATTAAATAAAAAATTATCCTGCTAAATTTTGGAATTTTCCTCAATTTCAAGTTGTCCCTTCTGACTCATCCCTTTATATTCAATTACAAATTCTACTGAACCTCCTTAGCAAGTCTCAGATGCTCATCACCTCTCACCAAGAAAGTTTCAGTAGACTCTAGATGTTCATGCCTTAAGTCTCTTCTGCAATCCAGATCCCCATCTTTCACACAGCTGCCAAAGTGATGTCCCTAAAAGAGATGTCTGACCATATCACTTCCTTCTTCATAAAAGCTCCAATAACTCCCTGTTATCTTTAGCATAAAACATAACCTCTTGAGTATGGCACATAAATGCACTTAGAAACTTTGACACTAGCCTGTCTTTCCTGACTTTTAGACATTAATCATGTCTAATAATTCTCCATAATTCTGTGGTCCAGCCTGATGAACCTACTTGTTATTCTCTGTCCATGACATTGCATTTCCTATCTCCATTCTTTTGATGTTTTGTCTCTTACCTTTGCATCCTAGAAGACGCAGCATCCTTCAAAATTCAGCCCAAGTGTCATATCCTGAGTGAAGCTTTTCCTAGTCACCTCAGTCACTGGTCCCTCCTTATTAAAGGTAAAGATAAATTATCTTCATTTATTTTGCTTGTATATATTTTGGGTTTTTTTATGTCTTTTCCTCTGATAGAATGCAAGCACTTCAAGGTTTAGTCTTCATATATTCAATACCTAGGACAGTTGCCTGACATATTTTAGGTACTAAAATATTTATTGATGTAAAAACAAAAAAGATCAAGAAAATACATTCAAAAAAGTTTTGCCATTTAAGAGCTATGTGATCCTAGACAAGTAATTTTACCTTAGCCTTAGTTTTATCATCTGTAAAATGGGGGTATGAAAGCATCTGCTTCTAACAGTTGTGGGAATCAAGTAAAATAATATTTGTAAGGTATTTAGCAGAGTTCCTGGCATAAGGTGAACCTTTAATAACAACTTGTTTCCTTTCTCCTTTCCTAAGAATTAGTAGTATCATTTTTATATATTCTAGAAAAGAATATTAAAACTAAAGAGTTAAAATACAGTAGAGTAAATTTACAATTTCTATCCCAGTATAAAGCATTCATGGCTGCTTCAATGCCTTCATCCCTTTAATCACTGTCTGTATATTAAACATTTATATACCAAAGCCAATAAGACATAGCCCTTGCCCTACAGCACTTTGAAATTTATCAATGTAAGGGGGGAGAAAGGGATATGACATACAAATATGCAATATACTATCCCAAAACTAGAGTACTAGAGTAACAGGAAGGGAGGAATGTTATTTGAGATAAAAGGAATTGATATGTAAATCACATCTTTCTCAATATCATATTTTTCCTTCATTATATTCTTTTGCATTTTAAAAAAACCTTCCACTAAGAAGAAAACAAACTCTAAGAGTATTTTTAATTCAAAGACTGGAAAACCATGAAAGTTAATTAAGAAGGCTAAGGTAGAATTGTAAAGTTAATGATATTCACTCATCCTGTAGCAAAGCTAGAAAAATGATAAAATAGATATGCAAAACTATTATGCAAGTTTAGAGACAACTTTGCTATTTAAATTAATTTAGTTTGTCCAGACCTGTGATTTTACTCCTTCTACCAATATAGGTTAATAGCAATCTATATTCTTAAAAAGTTGTACACTTAAATCCCTAGAAGACATTATCATTTCCAGACATATCCACTCTACACTGAAACTCTTTCCTAGAAACCTGAGATAATTATTGCATGCCACATTTAGTTATCTAAATAACTATATAATGGAATAATGGAAGCTATTACCTGTATGGGCTGAGTTCCATGGGTTATGACTTTCATGTGAAAACCAAATATAGTAAGTTAGGAAAATTTTCAGACTAAACTTCCTAGTTAGCAATGGAATGCATAAAGTGAATTCAAGAGCATAAAAAGGATTATTTTAGAAATTAAGATAAAATAGGGGAAAAAGCCAAAATTGCATAATTACCTCAGCTTTTTTCTCTGGGTTAGTTTGCATTGTGTTGAAAAGCAAAGGACATACTTTGTGCTAAATATTCATTGTAAAAATCAAAGTGCTTTTCAGAAGTTCTATATGCCAATGAAAATTAGTGGGGGGGGGTTCTTAATTGTTAACTGTTAACTTTGTAAATGGAATATTTAATACAGTACATTGCAAATTCAGTGATTTCACTGGCATGTTGTATCTACCACTGTAAATTAGAATCAGTCTCAGAGTTAGAGCTCTCAGAGACCATCTAATCCAATCATTATCTGAATAAGATTACCTCTTGCTAAAAGAGTCCTCCAATCTTTCTTAAAGAACACCAATGAGAAGGAGCTCAATACTTCTAGATTTAATCTATTTTGGACAGAACTATCTAATCCTCCTTTGAACAAATATTCATTAAATACCTACTATGCACCAGATAGATGCTGAAATTGTGGAAACAAACAAAAACAGCTTGCTCTCAAGAAGATTAATTTCTAATGGGAAGATATTTAAAAAAAAATGAAAAATGATTACAAAGTAGTAAGGAGAGGAGGAGGAGTATGGAGTGAAGATCCTAACAATAGGGGAAATCAGACAAGGCCTCATGTAGAAAGTGGCACTTGAACTGAGCCTTAAAGTAAGCTAAGGAGCCTAAGGTCCTTAGAGACCAGGAGAGAGTGCATTCCAGACATGGGGCACAATCAATGAATAGATAATTTTTCCATATGTCGCTTCACTTTTCTCTTTTAAAGTCAAACAGAAAAAGTGAGCTCCCTCTTCCACATAACAACCTTTCAAATAATCAAAGACATTTATTATGCCCTCCCCTTATGTTTTCTGAGTTAAATATCCTCTTTCCTTTAAGTGACCCTTATATATTTTTGTTGCTCAATCTTTTGTTTGTTGATTTGTTTGAGTACAAAGCACTAGTTTAGCTCATTGCATTGGGGTATAAGATGATGTTGTTTATACTCATAAAATAGAGGTTCTTTTTAAAGAACTAGCATTGTTTTTCTTCAGTAATCATATCCTGTTATTAAATCTTGCAAAAGATGTTAGTTGAGATGCCATTTGGTTTTTCAGACCATTAAGTCAGTAAGCTCTGGATCAGGTTTTATCCCCTATTATTCAATTAAGACTGATCAAGCCTTAGAGGGTATTGTTTAGCTTAAGTTGCTTTTCCTCTTTTCTTTTGTAAATTTTTTTTTTTAATTCAATTGTTGGAAGTCTGAAAAATCTCCAGGTTCTTTTGTTCATTTTGAATGTTAATACAAAGCATTATTAGTACTCCACCTTTCCTGGATGATTATCAAACACCAATTTTTAAATAATGTAATATAAAGGGATTTAATTGTGCCATTAAAGCAGCCAAGTCTCAATACATCCCTGGAATTTTATAGATTTTCTATTTAAAGACTGGGAAATCATCACCTAAAACAGGTCAGAAGAAAATGAAATGAATGTGAGCACCCTAAATTTTATCTAGAGTCCTGGACTGCTAGAATTCCAAGTAACCACAGAGATCATCAAATACAATCTTTTCATTTCACAATTGTGGTCCAGATAAGTGAATTGCCTTTCTGGAAGGGTCATAGGACTAAGCAGTAGCTGAGTTGACATTAGAATAGAGGGCTTTGGATTCTCTATGTTGTCCTTTCTCATATACCACACTGTCTTAAGAGAACACATTTGACCCAAGTGATCAAAGTTATTTTTAGAATAGAAATGTAACAATGCATTATACTTCTACATTTTTCAACCTTGTTATGTCAAATAAACCATGTGTCAAATTGTATTTCAGTAAATTTCAAGGGACTTTCCTAATCCTTTTGCTGTTTTATAAATGCATCGTGTAAAATATTGTTTGAAATAAATGTGTCATCATTTGGGACTTGGAAAGATTTTGGATACAGAGATTTTTTTTGTAACCTTATTAGATTATACTCTATGATTAGTCTCTATGATTATGATTTTTGTGACCTAAATTTTATGGAAGGGAAAACAGATGATGAGTGAGATAACAACCTATTTACATAGATTATTGCTAATTGTCCAAAAGACATCATTTTATAAGGAATAGGGTGCTAGATTTGGAGTCAAGAAGACGAGTTCAAATCTAGTATGTGGGACTTATTAACAGTGTAGTCTTGGACATTAAGCTCATGTTACTTCAGATGTCTTGAAATTTTAATCATACATAAGTTATGAGTTGGAAAGAATACTATAGGACATCTAGTTCAACTCTTCCATTACAGATCAGAAAACTGAGGCTCAGACAACTGGCTTGTCCAAGGTAACAATGTTAATAACCAGAGTGTATAGATCTCATAAAGTTCTTTATAGATTTTCACTTATTGTTTCCTATAGATTTTGCCATATGTGCTTGTATACATCATATTTTATGTTTATCATAATCAATTCTAGATAAAATGATCAAGCGTTCCATGAAATGATGTATTTTATCACCTTTGAATGCAGAGGCATCAATTATTTTGTTTACCTTTCCAAGGAAAATGTTTTTGTTCTCTTTAAATGTGACTTTCTTTTGTCTGGATCTCATCACAAACATTTTTAATATTGATGGGGTATACTTCCAACAGCATGTCAATTCACTGCATATTAGATAAAGATTTCTCAAAGTACCAATAATTAATATGTATTTGCAGTTTAAAATCAGTGGTAATTAGTAAACTCTGTCTTTTTTCCTGCCATTTTCCCCCTCTGTCACAATTACTTATGTAGTCAGCCACAAAAGTCATTATTTCTGTTGGCAGAAAAAATATCAGACACGGTCACAGATTCATCGAATATCTTTAAATGAAGTGAAGTAGCATCTATGTTTGGAAACACATAAAGTATCTTTTAAGATAGTGAGTATCTGTAGAACAGGAAGTCTTTGTCATGAATATAGTGATACTATTTGAGGTTATTAGAATCACTTCATGAAGTTTATAACTAATAAATCCCCCCAAAATAGAATTATGAACTATGATCATATGAAATTTGTATCCCAGAGAGTTATCATGGAATATACTTATTCCTTTATAATTTGTATTCATGAATTTGCAATGATTCTTTTAACCCTGATTATGGATCTGTTGACCTAGGACAATTTATTCATATATTAATTCATCCAATAAACATTAATTAAATACCTGATATGTATAAGAAGATATTATTAAGAAAGAAAAATACATGAATGCAACATACTCTTCTGAGTTTACAATCCAATAAGAAATACATTATAGGCACACACACACACACATACACACACCCAACAAAAGAGAAAGTAAGTATACACAAAAATATAAATGAGGTGAAAAGGGCTAAAGTTTGCGTTTGTTTGGGTGTGGAGGCAATTGGGAGAACTTAGAAGAGATGATGTTTGATCTAGTCTTTGCAGTATAGATGTGATGTTGCTTGGTAAAGACTGGAGACAAAGAGGTGAGGAGACCACTTCTATGGAGATTATTTCATATATAGAAAAAGAAGGGTTTGAGGAATGCACATGACTCTATCATAGCTTCACCATTGTTCAATCAGGAAGGAAATGAAAGACCTAGGTCAAACAGAACTAACTGTTCCCTCTCCTTGCATCAGAATTTTTTGGGTTTTTTTTTTTTAATGTCATGATCCCCTTTTACAGTCAGCAAAGCCTATGCACCCTTTCTCAGGATAGCATTTCTAAATGCATAAAATAAAACTCATAGAATTACAAAGGAAACAAATTATATTAAAATAAATTTATCAAAATGCATATTTTAAATTTATTTTATCTTTAATTTATGGAAAAAGCCAAGCATTTCTATGACATAGTATAACAAAAAGATAAACTACACATCTATTACGTATCACTTGCTATTCCTTTTAAATATATAATAAAGTTATTTTGGAAATTTCTCTTTTTTTTCTTTTTTTCTCTTTTTTTTCCTCCCCCTACCCCAAAATAGCTACCATTAGACACAAATAGATGTGTGTGTGTGTGTGTGTGTGTGTGTGTGTGTGTGTGTGTGTGAGAGAGAGAGAGAGAGAGAGAGAGAGAGAGAGAGAGAGAGAGAGAG
>JAJPUD010002048.1:78879-124950 GCA_023553655.1 Myrmecobius fasciatus | reverse complement strand
GAGAGAGAGAGAGAGAGAGAGAGAGAGAGAGAGAGAGAGAGAGAGAGAGAGAGAGGGAAAGTCATAAAATTATTCTATACATATTCCTATTTATCACTTCTTTTTCATGAGGCAAGTGCGGATAAGTGCCTTGCCTAGGGTCACACACTAATGAGTTTTTTAGGTGTCTGTGGTCATATTTGAACCCTCCTGACTTTAGGGCTGGTGCTCTAACTACTGCACCATCTAGCTGTCCCTTATCAGTTCTTTCTCCAATACATAGTGTCTTTCTTCACAGCTAATACATATTTAAAGAAGTAAGTTCATAGACTCCCATTTTAAAAAACAACAAATTCCTGTCTTAAAATTCCATTGATTAAAGAGAGCTATCAAGATCACAAATAAGGGGACACAATGCAAAGACAATGATAGAAAAATGGAATGGAGGAGATAATTGAGAATAAGAGAAAAAACAAATCTTCCCTCCTTTCCGATTCTGATCTTGTCCTAATTGTTATTATGTATCTTACTTGCCTCTCCCCTTAAGAATGAAAGCATCTTGAATTTTAAAATGTTGGTATAAAAATTGCATTTAGGATTGAGAATATCTAAATTTGCAGACAATCTTTCAGGAACAAGAAATATATTTACTCTCTTTATAGGGAGTTCCTAATTTCCTCCAATTTTTGTGTTCATTTTCTTATTTCTTAAAGAATAGAGAACAAATACAATCACTCTTAGCAGTAATTACATAGTGAGAATACCTTGGAGGCGATTTCCCACCTTGGGATTTACTAGCTATCTCATTGCTTCAGAGATTAAGATGTAAATCTTTGTCTCATATTATCATGCTACCATGTGTGAGACAGTCATGCGAGCTAAATTAAAATGCTGAAAAGGAAAAATGTGTGACTACACATCAATACTGCTGTGTTATTTTCAGATGCTGTACAGTGGAGCCTAGCTAATGATTTTCTGTTCCATTTCAGTTCATCATAGCTGCATGATGGTATGTGAATCCTATAGAATAAAATGAAATGACTTCAATTTCTTGAAACCATTTTCATCCTACTGCATTGGTGCATATTGGCAAGCTTCTAAAAGGAAGGAGCCAGATTTATAGATTGTAGTCATTTATAATGACTAGAACATAGTTGTTCAATAAATATTTATTAAATGAATGAATGCAGGCAAGCAGGAATGACTTTTTCCTATTAAAAAAATAGAGACAGTGTTGCATGGTAGATAGGATGTAGAGCTTGGAGTTAAGAAGAACTCAATTTAAATATCCCATCTCTACCACTTCAGCTTTATACATACATGCCCAATCTCTCTGAGACTATTCATATGGAAAAAGAGTAACATCTCATATCTCCTTCATGGAGTTCTTGGGAAGATTAAATAAGATTGTGCTACAGAAAAGCATTTTGTCAACATTAAAGAGCTATTTGAATGTCAGTTACTCATCATTTGTTTGTGCAATTAAATTATGGCATGCTTTAATACAGTGGTTTCTAAAGTTTTTTTGTTCTATGAACACCTTCCAACAACAATAACAAAAATGTATTCAGAATCCAAGAGTAATTTAATAGACTATTAATAATGTTCTGCAATTACTTTACTGCTTGAAGTGCTATTAATTTTTTTCTTCAGTTGAAACCCCTTTAAAACATTTTGGAAATTTACAGATTCCCAAAGGGCACTCAAACCACCAACTAAGAACTGTTGCTTTTAATAAAACTTTCCTTCTTGTATTTGACAAAATCTTAAAACTAGAATGGAAATGCAGGAGTAACAGTTCAGCCCTCACTGTAATTGTTCTTCAGTATCATCATTTAGTTTTGTCTTGAAAATTAGTGATGCAGGGTTCATTCACCCCCTTCTCCCAAGCTCCTCTGCAAATCTGGAAGGTAGACAGGCACAAATGGAAAGTATCCTGGATTTAACAAAGAATTTAGTCTTGGCTCTACTACATATTATCTATGGGATCTTGCTGTAGTCATTTGACCTCTGTGGGTTTCAGTTTCCTTGTCTATAAAAAATGGTGTTGAACTAGACCCCCTTGAAAGGTTTGTTTGTTTTTTTTTGTTGTTGTTGCTGTTGTTTTGTTTTTGTTTTTGTTTTTGTTTTTTTTTAATTTTATTTTATTTCCAGCTCGGTTCCTTTGATCCTTTCTTTGGGTAATTATAATGGCATGGGAAGGTATTCCTTATATTGAGTTGAAATCTGCCTGCTAGTAACTCCTACCCATTGTCTTAGTTCTGTGCTTATGAAGGTATCAATGGACAGAAAAGTAAAAAAAAAAAAAAAAAAAAAAGCAGTGCTTCTTTATTTCAATTTTAAAAGAAATGAAAAAAAAAATAGCTTCCAAGAAGTTAAGAATCAAGTAGAGGTGGATGTCATCAACATTAACAAAGAAATCCATCAAATTCATTAAATACCTTGTACATGCCAGATTCTTTGATAAAAGCTGTGGACACAAAAAGACAGTCCCTAGCCTCAGGGAACTTACAATCTAATGGAGATGGTATCCAGGAAGATAGTCAAAAGTACTAGAAAGTTCAAAAAGGATAAGGATGGAAAAAGACATTGAATTCATATTGTCAGTTGCAAGGACTGTCAGTTACAAGATCATTGTAATTTTGGAGAGAGCAATTTCAGTTGAATTATGAAAATGGAAGATACACTGTGGAAAGTTAAGAAGAGGGAGGAGAGGTAGAAGAAAGGTATAGCTTTCTTTCCAAAAGTTTGTTTGAGAAAGTAAACAGATGATAACTTAAGTGGATGCTAGAACCAACGTATGGATATGTAATATCAAGCATAGAAATCCAATATACAGCTCAAAGGCTTTGTGCCACCCACAACTGTCCTGAGGGTTGTCCCTAACATTAGTATGTAGTTGAAAAATACAACAAAGTAAAATAGAGTAAAATATGTGATAGTACAATTTAAAACTAAGGCAAAATGGAGCCCACAAGGATCAATATGTATGTTTTAGTAGTCCCTATTTCTGAGTTTGACAACAATGATTAGCTGGCCTTTCTTTTTGTAATTGACTTCCTTGAACTCTAATAAATAAATAAGCTGGAAAGAACATGTAGCATGTTAAATATTGTTGTGAAGGCCAATTGACATAATCTATTTTAATTTCAGTTCTATTACTTACTACTTGAATGACTTTAGAAAGTTATTCTAAATCTTTCTCAGCCTCAATTCTTCCTGAGCTTTTGTATGGACAGCAAAAGACAGGCTTTTTGCCTCTTTTAGTATCCTCAGCTTTTATCCCTGTGCCTGGCACATGTTAGGTGCTTAATAAATGTTGATTAATTTCTTTGCTGATGTTGATGACACTCGTCTTGGTTCTTAACTTTTTAGAAGCTTTTTTCATTTCTTTTAAAATCAAAATTAAGGAGAAGCACTGCTTGAACATTTCTTTCCACTGATGCTTTCATAATAAATGAATCTTTATTTAATTAGTTGCTTTATTTATTAACTAGGCAGTAGAAATAGATGACCTCTAGTAACCTCTGACTTCATGCAAAGAAAGAGTGTCATTAGTGTTAAATCTTCTCCCTTCTAAAATTACAATCCATTTTTGCCTGGGTAAGATGTTATTTGACAAAAAATTCTGTAGGATTCATTTAGTGCTCACTTGAGGATTTATCTTTCCAGAAAGAAGAGGAGTTTGGGATTACATATAAAATTATTTCTTGGTTATTTTTAATGACTTTCTTTTCTTTTCCCAATAAACTTTGTGAAATCTATAGAAATAGAAGTCTGATCTATTGTTCCCCTGAGGACTGTGGAGAAAAGACTACAGCAAAATCTCCACATACAATGTACCTAATCAAAGACTAACTTATGTGGCACAGAGCAACAATGGCCACCTATTTTCAGAGAAAAGGAAGGCAATCAATAGGAAGGCAAGAAGACTTAATGGAAGAGGTAAGACTAGCTGGATTATATTGATTGGATAGAGTATGGGCAGGTGATGGGGAAAGCATAAGGTATTTCAGAGAGGGAACAACATATGGAAGACTACATAGTGAATCAAGGAAGCCAGCCTGTCTAGCTTGATGGGTAGAGTGGAGTAGGGTTCACCTTATCCCAGTGTACAAAAAAAAGATCCTTTTATTAGTAAATGACCAAAAAGACAGGGGAAATATTCCCAAACCCCATCTTTGAGAGCATTTTCTATGAGACTCTCTTATTCTCTACTAAGGAGGGAGGGAAAAAAAAATGTTGGAAATATCCAGCTGACCTTTAGCTTTCCAGTTGAATGATCTCATAGCTGTGTGAATTTTCTTTAGGTTTCCAGGGATATCAAACTGATTGTCATATTGAATTGTTTAAGAGCATATCTAGTCTGCAATGAGAAGCTATAGGATGAAATTTTAGACTTTCAGTAACTGTCAGTTTTCATTCATGTTCCCCACCAGACAGTTCACAAATAGAGGAATCTATTATGGAATGGGAGAGATTGCCTTCTTCTCTAATAAAATAAATAAAACCGTTCATGCTCAAGAAAAGCCAAGTCAGTGTTTTTTAAGTCTACAGGCTATCAGTATTTCCCAAAGGAGAGACAATTTCTGTTTGGGATAAGCAGGGGAAGGATGAGAATGCAATGCTTTTTATCTTCATTTCCCCCCTAACCTCTAAGTAAAATATATGCTGGGTAAATTAAAGGGGTAGGGCTAACCAGATCTGAAGGTAGATTGGCTGCCTACTGTACTGGAGGAAAACAAAAAAGATCATTAGAAAGGTTATTAGAAGGAAATTAAACAACTACTTGAAATTGATTGAGGTACTGCATTCACTGGTTTCTGCTATACTTATTCCTTAGCTCTTTTCACTAAAAGTCCTTCCTTGAGCTGATTCAAATGCTAATGGTTAGCCATCTGCTTTTTTAGCTGGGGCATGCTGATAGGTCACATGACCCCAATTATTTTAATTATAGGCTTTTGGGAACCAGTCATTATATTGCACTCATAGTAAGCATCTGTCTGTGATAAATCAATGAAAAGTTTTGGTTTTTTGTTTTTTTTGTTTTTTTTTTTAGTATTTTCTATGTTATTTACCAAAAACTAATGAAGCTTTGTTTCTTAATACATGTATGTATGTAGGGATTTGGGTAAGAGAATTCTATTTTCCAAATAGTTAGCTTTCTTAAAAACAACAACAACAACAAACAACTCTACATTGAAATGATGGAGAAAGCGTCTTTTGAAAAGGAACAATGAAAATTATTAAGCAGCCTCCACTGGTGAGATATTGACCTTTTCTCACTTAGACAATCTTAATTCTTTACATACAGAGAACAGAAAGAAAAGAAGGGAAATTAAACAATGATTACAGATTTCTAGCAGAATGGTTAGTGATATTAATAACAGTAGTGATATTAATAATTGGGGGTATCCAATTAACATTTATGACCTTGTCTTTATATGATAGAAATTAATGCCAAGCATTTGCTGCCTACCTTCACTTATTTTCTCTTAATAAGTTCATTGTGCCTAGTTTTATTAGAAATAATGGGGAAAGTGGACTCATTGCTTTAAATTATATGCATACATCTATGTGTGTGTAATATACACATACATATATATTATATATATAATCACATATATGTATATATATGTTCCAATAAGACATCTAAAAAGATAGTTATGTACATCTTCTGAGAACACAAACCTAACTTAATCAGTTTCATTCCTGACCATGATTAAAAATGATCCATAGCTCATTGCATAGTGAGCATCTTTCTTTCTTTTTTTTTTCATTTTAAGAGCAGATAATACTGTATAAAAATTATAAAATAATAGATATAGCAGCTAGATTTCCTTAATCGACTGTTCATGATCTGGAGCCTAATATTTATTAGTTGGGTCTTTAAAGCCAATTTTGTGTATGTACCTCTGGCAGGCTTACTTGTTTCTTTGGTGTAGCTTTTAAAATACTTAATGCTCTCTAGGTCAGGAACAGGGTGTCAGATGGATTTGACAGCACCTCCCCGCATCGCTCTCCCTTTTTGTCAGACACTATCAGTCTTTCTGTCTGTCCCTTATTACCCTTTTTAATCTCCTGTCCGCAAAAGAACCAGTACTAGGGATCAGCCTCAGTTCCAGCTGCAAGGGGAGGATAACAATCTAGCCTTTTCTAGATTCACTGGAAGAGAAGAGCAGGGAGGCATCCCAGTGTTTGTGGGGTTATCATCTGGGACCCTGTGCCTTTTAAAGATAACATCAGAATCAGATTCATAATCTAACTGCTCTCCATAGCCTTGAAAATGGGATCTTCGAAAGATCCCATTTAAGAAGTCTTAAAAAGAGGACTTTTAAATACAAACCTCAGATATTTCTTGGATTACAGAAATCAATTTGTGGATTAACCTGTCTAATTCAAATTAGAATTAGAATCAGATCTTTGGGGAAGTAGGACTTCATTGAGGCTGTGCTGTCCTGCTGTGCCCTGCATTTTAAATACAGCACCTCCAACTTTCTCATTTTTCAGGCAGTCCATTTATAGAACTTAGTGAATGAGAATGGTGAGTAGACTTGTTATTCACTAACTTCCCAGTAGAAATGATGGGCACCATCTGCCTGACCAGAAACCATCCTTGTGTGCTGTTCACCAAGAGGGGCCTCAGATGTGACAACAGAGGAGAGGAATGTCTGAAGAAAATGAAGGATAAAAGAGTAACACAAACAGACTGGAGATAATTTGAACAGAAAATCATAGCCCTGACTATGGAGGCAGGGCAGAGGTCAGGGAACATTATAAACAAGGACAAAGCAGAAACTATGGAAATAAATCACAAGGCAAGATTATGAACATGGGCCGTCCTAGGAAGGATAGGATACACAAACAAAAAAGCAATGACCTGGAAGATGTTTCTTTCATAGATGGATATAAATGGATTATATTATAAATTTAACATATGCTCAGTAATTGGACTTCTATTTCTAGGGTCAGGAATTTTCTGTTGCTTTTTATATGCTGTTTAAATGAAGATGGAGATTGATACAATAAAACTTCCTAAAACAGTTAAATGTCTCCTTAGCACTGGGTAGTTTTTTGCTATTCGGTAACTATCCAAAGTTAAACATTATTTTTTACCAAGATCACCAAAGAATTTTAAGAGAAAAGAGAAAATATTTGTGAATCACTTAACAAAGTGCCTGGTATATGTCGTTCAGTCATGTTTGGACTCTTTATGACCTTGTATGGAGACTGGAATAGTTTGCCATTTTCTTCTTCAGTTCATTTTACAGATGGAGGAACTGAGGCAAACAGAGTTTGAATGACTTGTGCAGAGCCATATAGCTATTAAGTGTCTGAGGTCATTTTTGAATTCCGGTCTTTCTGGACTCCAGGTCTAGCTCTCTATCCACTGTACCATTTAGCTGTGATAGTTTTATGAATAGATATAAGTAAATAGTTATATATCTCTTACAAATGCCTAGAGAGATCGATAGATTTTTATGTATGCATTAACCTGTTTTATTCAAATTAGAATTAGAATTGAATTTTTAGGGAAGTAGACATATCTCTATATAGAGACATACATGTAAATATGCACATATATGCCCATATATCTAAAAAGATAGATATACATAAATCTAGATATGTTATATATGTGTATACATACATATCGATATGTATCTATCTATATCTATATCTATATCTATATCTATATATGTGTGGGTTTATATAATGCCCCAATTATGTATAGAAATTAAAAGTACTTAAAGCTCTGTTATTTTAAATCATCTCATAACATAATAGATAAATGATATAACCAAAACAAATAGCAAAAGAACTTTATGTTGTAAAATATCTGTTAAGCTCATTTCCAAGCCCTAATACGTGAAATGAAACTGAATATTATGCAGTTATATTTGGAGCTTATTTATATATTATAGTTAAGATAAATACACCCAGAAAAGAGATAATAACTAGGACTAAAAATCATTTCTTTTCATTTCTGAAGTAAAGAATGTAGGGGAAAGAACATCACCCTGAGAGTCAAGAAATTTGGGTTCAAAAATGGCTTTGCCTCTGGAGATACCAATTGTCCCTAAAAAAAAAAAAAAAAAAAGGATTGAGAGGAGATTCAATTAGAGATAGCCTCTGAGGTCCTTTGAAGCTCTAGATTTCTGATCACATTGAACGTATTTTGAAGCATATTCCAGCTTTAAGCTATTATGGCTTTCTCTAACATTGAGGGATGATTTTTTTTTTTTTTTTTTTAAAGATCACTCCATGCCTTCTGGTATCATTGCCTTCAACATTACCATCATTAATAGTAGTAACTTTCTGCAAAGCAATATTCTATGGACAAAGCACGATAAGCAGTTGTGGACTTTCCAACAAACATGAAGACTTCTAGCAGAAGTAAACCCAGTGAGCACATTGCTCACTGCATTACACATTTGTTAATTCTGCTTCTTTATTTTTATTTCTTTTGCTAAGTGACTTGAGTCAAAGATTGAGTTGCCCCAGATTTCCAGATCTGTCTTTGATTCACACTTAAGCGCCTACTCCTATTCATAATTTAAACTCAACTTTTATAAGAATCTATTTCGAAAAGCCATGACTAAGTATGGGCATTCTTAAATAGAAAGTTAGTGGGAATTAAAGGTCTGCTTTTTCTTCCAATCAGGTTTTTGGGGGTGGATTTTTTTCCTTTGCTTTCCTAGTTTAGAATGGAACAGAGATGTTGTTTTCCTCCCTAAAGAGAATTTCTCTGGTGTTTGCTTTGGGCAGCTTCTCACTGCTCTAAATATATACCATCCTTTTGGCCCTCTTAATTTTTATTTAAAATAGTGAAACAGCTTTGTTCTATGGAAAGCCTACATAATATAATGTCTACTTGGCAACTTCTTTTCGTATCCACAAGAATTGGCATAAAAACTACAGAAGACAGTTTGGGAGCTTACTGAAATATAAAGAGACTTTAATTTTGGAAAATCCTATGATTTACATAATTCTTCAAATCTAATATTCAGTTTAAGTTCACTTTAAGCATGTAGTTTTTCCATAGATTAAGGCTGTTTATCTGATCTTTTTTTTTTTTTTTTAAGTAACATACATTAAATTTGGCAGTGAGAAAAAAGGAAGTGAGAAGTTTGAAGGAATTAATTAGTATCTGTAAGAGTTGGATATGTGAAAAGAAAATCTAGGACTGTGGTTGCTTTGAGATTCTAACCCTCTTTTTTGCAATAGTTTCCTCACCAGTCTTTCTCTTTTGCTACAATATTGTGAAATTAATATTTATTGTTGAACCCTAAACCTTTTAAGGTTTATGAACAAGTTCTCTTGTGTAGGGTGGAGAGAAAGTTGGGTCAGGGCAAGTTGGTATACATTAACAAGGCTGCTGGTCTATATAATGTATAAGCTTCAATATAGGTTTTTCTTTCTCTTTTATACTCTTATTGATTGTTTTTGATAAACACTATGAAATGGGTGAATTTCAAAAATACACACAATTCTGCCACTTATTGGATTGTTATAGATTTAATCAAAGATTTGCTAATTGAATATTAAGAAAAGAATGTAATTAGTTATATTTTAATGTAATTCTTAACTATATGCAGGTTATCCCAAAGGTCTTAATGACATTTAAAGCTGTTAAAGCTCTAAGACTTTGGGGATACCCTGTATAATTTACATATATATAGTATGTATTTTATAATGTATATAATACACATATGAATACATATGCATATGTAATGCATATGGTATATGTATTCCATAATTAATGAACACACAATTTTGAATAATGATTTGGGAGCATTTCTAATTATTTCCAACTTTATATGAATATTCACTTCTGTAATTTGAAAGCATAAAAGAGCAGTCTCATCTTCTACATAGGTACAACTTTCCTGATTCAATTGTTTTTAAAATGCAGAACTTATAATCTAGTTTCAATTTGGAGCAAATTATGTTTATATGTATATGTATATACATTTTTGCACATGTATACACACAAATGTTATACTTACTCTTCAATTATAAATATTGAAATGGTCTATAAATATATTTTACAAAAATGCAAGAAATATTACTAACTTCATTTTTCCTTAGTTTTTTAGCAAGTAAAATTTCATGCAAAAAATATTTTAAAAAAAATCCAAAACAAAAAGTAGTTGTATTTTAAGATCAGTAAATTTTGAATAGGTTACATTAAATGAGGCTTTTTTTTAAGTTCTAACTTGCAAGGTTTCATTTTGTATTTACTACAATATAAATTATAATTATATATTAAATTATAAAATGATATATAGCACATCATAATATGAAATATACATTATATGTTATATGTAACTGATTTTTTATATGTTCTTAAAGATTTTTTTTTTCCAATTTCATGTTTAATTTGTATACAAGGCAGGCAATATTTGAGATATTTTGCATATTAATATAAATTTCATGTGAACAGTTTTAGCTTGTCTTAACTATCCTCTCTTACCTATATTGCTCTACTCTATTCCCTCTATTATTCTCTTCCTTTCCCTTCCACTTCTACTCCCTTCTTTTCTGCCCTGTTGCTGGGATAGGATAGAGTTATTGGTTTGGGTTTTATTGTTGTTGTTTTGTTTTGCTTTGCTTTCCCATTGAACCTTAAACCCAATCAGAATGGTCATGAATGGAACCAGGCCTGTTCAGGAGTTCAACAGAGATTTTTTAGGATTTAAATATTCCATCACATTCATTAGGGTTACTTAGTTTTCATTTTCACAAAGAAGTCAGTCAGAAGAAATACATTATTTTAAAAACTCACAAAACAAATGTATTGTGAGAATCAAATGAGATAGTGTTTAAAGGATTTTGCCAGCTGAAAAGTGTGATAAAAATATAAAAGAAGATAATGGTAGGTAGTGATATGATTCTCTTTAGGCCTAAACTTATTAACATCAGTGGCTGTTTTTTTGTTCCAATTTTATAGTGCCCAGAGCAGATTAATACATCGCAAGCAGCAGTCTCATAGTAAATATTTGTTCGATTGGATTGGATTGGATCTTAGTTTCTTAATCTGTAACAGTAAAGAATTTGGGTAACATGAACTCTAAGGTCTTTTCCAGTGGTGATTTTTCTGCTTCTCCATGACTAGATGTATAAAATAGGGGATCAAGTGACATCTGTCATTAGCAAGCCTCATGACCTTTGACAAGCCCCCTAAACTAACAGTCAGTCCAGTGTGCAATCGCCTGTGTGGTTAAAAATGTTCAGTGGCAGCACCTGCTCAATGTCAGCTACAGCTGCTAGGCAGGAGCTGGTTCTGCCAAATACTCTTTTTTTTCAGATTTAGTGATGGGGATGCCCAGGAACAGAGAGGAAAGGCTTTTTGGGTCTTTTGAACCATTGACAGAGATTGTCCCCCTTCTAGTGTTTCTACCCCTTCCAGCTACACAAAGCACTTAACAGGAGAGCTGGGACAATTACAATAATTCATAGCTTTAATTTGGGAAATTATACATAAGCCCAACTATACTCAATAGACATGATATAATGTTGAGTAGAATGCTAGCCCCTTTTCTGTGAAGATACCCCAATTATTTCTGAATGAATTGATTTGAATTTAAGTCTTGCATAGAAACTGAAAACCCTCTAAACTTCTGATAGTACAGTTTTCCTTAATATCTAAACTCCCATCTTGCTTTCTGACAGCATCCCCACCCCCACCCACCCAGTCTGGGGGAAAAAAGTCTCCACTGGAGTAACTGATTCGTTCCATTTCCTGTAGGGACTTCTTGTGGTTTCTGGTTTCTAGCCAATTCTATTTTTGCATTCAATTTTCTCCCTGTTACTTTCTGGTTTCCAAAAAGATACTTCTCTTTGACATTTTGTTTAAGTGGAATTTCTCTTATATTTGTCAAGACTGTAAACTTTCAAAAGCCTGGAGAAAGACATACAGGTGACAGGTAAATGGAATTAAATTTGACAGAAACTTTTGAGTTCCGAGACAGAGTAAGCAGTGGCTGGACATATATTGTTGTTATAATCAGTACTGAATCCCTTTCCACATGGATACTGGATTATTCTCTTTACTAGTCAGTGTGATATATGCATAGTGTGTGTGTGTGTGTGTGTGTGTGTGTGTGTGTGTATGTGTGTGTTTATATGTATATATAAGATACTATAATATATAGTATAAGATACTAACATTCTAATTTTGTATATATATGTATATATACATGTATGTGTGTATACATATATATATACACATTTAGAAATACATACATAAATTGTTGTTCAGTTTTTCAGTCTAGTCCAATTCTTTGTGACTTTGTAGATCATACAAACCATGGGCTTTTATTGGCAAAGATACTTGAATGGTTTGCCATTTCTTTCTCTAATCAATTAAGGCAAACAGTTTAAGTGACTTGCCTATGGTCACACAGCTAGTAGGTGTCTGAGTCCCGATTTGAACACAAAAGATGAGACTTCCTGATTCTAAGCCTTTCACTCTATCCACTGAATCATCTGGCTGCCTATATATGTATATACAGACAAACAGACAAACATAGAGACAGAGACAAAGATTCAGAGACACAGAGAGAGAGAGAGAGAGAGAGAGAGAGAGAGAGAGAGAGAGAAAGGGGGAGGGAGAGAAGGAGGGAGGAAGGGAAGGAGGAAGGGAGGGAGAAAGAGAAGAGAGAGAAAGGGAGACAGACACTGAAAATATGAATAAGGAATCTAGTAGTCCAGTGAACAACCTAACAGGTGACACATTCCCCAAATAAACTGGGGAATTATTATTTTATATAAGGTAGGAAATAGGTGTTTAAGAGAACTCTCATGTAGGAGAAAAATTTAACCAAAGGAATGTACGAATGACTCAGAGTCCAAATATGGGCACAGTGAGATCCTAGAATTAAAGAAAAATCATTCTTGAACTTTTTTAAGATAAGAATTTCTAATTTTGTTTGCTTAAGATATGCCAGCATTTGAAATTTGAGAAGCAAGCAATCCACATAGAATTTCATGAAATTTACTGTACTCTCTCAGCAGGAAATTTATGAAAATAATAATAAATAACATTTGTAGAGCTTTAAGATTTCCTGTGGCAATAGATTTAGAGTTGGAAGAAACCTTAGAAGTCATATTGTCCAAACCTCTTGTTGAAGAAACTGAGACCCACAAAAACTAAATGACTTGAACAAGATTAAATACATTTTTTCTTCTTAACAAACTGATAAAGTAGAAGAACCCACATATTATTTTCTATTTTGAAAATGAAAAAAAAAATGAGGCTCAGAAAGGTTGACCTTATTGGTAAGTGATGGCAGTGGGGCTGGAATTCAAACTTTCTGATTCTCTGACACTATGTACTGATTCCTAGGAAGGATGAGTGATGCAGTAGAAATGTTTTGATGTTTTATCAGTAACCCAAGTTAATTATTATGATTAGTTTGTCTTTTTTCCTCCGGCAATTACGAGATTCCAGGACTCTTCCTAGGACTTAATATACATATGTTTCTCTTTCCTATAAAGTGGGCCTTTCCTTTGGAATCCTTGCCAACTTCCTAGATTCCGGAATTTGACACTCCCTAGAGGGAGTGATAGGATCTAGACCACACCCAGGGAGAGGGACATTCTTGGGAAGAAGTGAATAGGCAATGATAATAGAATGCTAGACTAGGGTCTTGGAAAGACCACAGTTCAAATTTCATCTTCTGCGTTCATTGGGTAGGCAAACTACAAGCAGTTTGTTTGACCCCTAGGAGCCCTGGTTTCCTTAAAGTTGTCGATAATAATACCTTATGGTACTTGCCACATGAAGTTCTTAGGTCACTTAAATGAGAGAAAATTAGTTATTTAAAGTATATTCAGTGACATTTTCTAGAGAAATGACAGTGCTGTCTAGGGGGCACCTAACTACCATATAGATAGAGTGATAGATCAGGAAGACTCTACTTCCTGAGTTCCAATCTGACCTCAGACATTTTCTAGCTATGTGATCCTGGACAAGTCATTAAATCTTGTTTGCCTTAGTTTCCTACTCCTTAAAATGAGCTGGAGAAGGAAATGGCAAACTGCTCTAATATCTTTGCTGAGAAAACCCCAACAGGATCACAGAGTCAAAATAATTGAAAAATGATTGATCAACAAGTGCTGCCTAGAGTAATATGAAAGATGGACATGTGAGAAATTTATAGAAAAGCACTTCATTTTTGCCTTGATTAATTTAAGTCAATGCAAGGAAATCCAATTCAATATATCACATAATCAAAATTATTTTATTTTTAAAATGGGAATAATTATAGCACCTAACTTACTATATATGTTGTGTGTATCAAATAAGTTAACTTATGCAAGTGTTTTGCAAGGTTAAAGTACTGTGTAAATAATGATTGTCATTAATGTTATTATTGTTATTATTACTATTTAGTGACTAAACTGAGTGAGGAAGTTCCCTAGCAGACAATAGGTGTATATCATCTACAAATGGACAATAATTAAATCATAAAGAGATATTGCTCAAGATCAAAGATAAAATAAACAAATACATATGCATATCTATTTTTATGTAAACATATACATACATACATACATATATATGCCTAAATATTTATTTTTTACTAAATCTACTGATTACTGGATTATAGAAAAACTCTTTTCAAGAAAATAAGGTTTGACTTTTGGGGAATTATATTATTAGGTCTGCAGATGGACAGTAAGTTCAGGCTAGAATTGAATAGGAGGAAGAAAGCAGTTTGAATTGCAATTGAAAAATTACATGAAACTTTAAACAAGCCCAAGTTGCTACATGGCACAGAAACCCATCTTTTTGACACATATTCTTTTAGCAAATCATAGCTCCAGATTGTCCTCTCCTTGGTGTTCTATCAAAAATGCATGTGACTCAGAGAGAAAAATTGATTTGGTTGGAAAATTTAAGTTGGATACAATATATTACCCCTAACAATATATCACAAATTATTTCTATGAAAAAGTGGCATATGGAACCAGAAGATGAAGCAGATTGGTCATGTAGCAAGAGCCTGAGTGTTGCAATAGTAACCAGACACTACTGGCAGACCTAGAAAGCCTCTAGCAAATTGGGCACTTCTGTTATGAAGAACTTATGTGGAGATATGGCAGTATTTGTACAATATGTGCATGGATTATATATGAATATGTATCATAGAGGATTTCTTACAAAGATGAGAAAGATCTGTTAAAGCATTCGTTATTATACCTTATTCTGTTCCAACATACACTATAATCCCAATATATTTGATCCCAAAGCACAAGTCTCTTTGAAGGAAACTCTCCTGGAAGAATAAAGCTTGTATGACAACACTTAAAAAAAAAGAAAAAGCAATCTTAATGAAACATAGGCTTCTTTATGCTACCCCAGAGTCAATCACAGTCAGATTGTGTGGTTTGTTGTTTTTTTAATTATTGATTGAATTGAGGTCAGCTATCTTGTGATCTCTTAGACATCCTTAACCATCAGTTCCTTCTTAACTTTACCCTCCAAGAAAGGGGTCCTTCAGTTTGTCTCCTTCATTCCATATCCTTCAGGTGCTTTCCTCTTTCTCTTTCATTTTTAGAAAATCTCCATTGAACTGGCTCCTTCTCTGTTGCCTATCAAAACATAGTCTTCCCAATCTGAAAAAAAAAATCAAAATAAAAAATAAAATTTCTTGGCCATACTGTGCCCCAGAATAGTTATCCTATAAAAAAAAAAATTGTCCATCCATGTGGCCTTTGTTTCACCAAGACCCACTCACTTCTCAACTTCCTGTCACCCCACTTCTGACTTCACCATTTAATTGAAATTGCTTTCTCCAAGGTCATCATGCCTGTTCTATATTTCCTCATCACTCCTCTGGAATTCCTGGTTTTCTTCTAGATTCAGATCTAGCATCACCTTCTGCACAAACCTCCAGCTGCCTTCCTTCCCCAAATTACCCTGTATGTACTGATATGTGAATAGGCTGCCTTTCCCATTAAAATACAAACTTCATGAAGAAAGTAATGATTTCATTTTTGCCTCTATCTTCCCATGGCTTTAACACAGTGCCTGTAATACTTATAGGTTTTGGTACCATTTTCTTCTTCATCATCATTATTACTGGCATAATACTCTCAGGTTTACAAAGCATTATATGTGTATGTGTGTTTATATAATATCTACATATATGTGTCTGTGTATCTACCTATCTCTATCTGCCTAAAGAAATGAAATCTCACTTGATTCTCAAAACATCTCTGTTGTTTTGCCATTATTACAAATGAAAAAACCAAGGCATAAACAAGTAACTTTTCTAGAGTGATATAGCTAATATCTGAGGTGGAATTTTAACTTAGGTCTTCTTGGCTCCAATTCCACCACACTCTATTGTAAAATTTATAAATTAATAAATTCTTATTTACTAACTAATAATAACAATATCTAAATCATAAAATCTAAACTGCCTTTTTTTAGTCCCTATAATTCTGCCTTCTCTGCAGCATTCAATACTCTTAATCATTTATTTCCTTCTTCAAATTTTCTTCTCCTGAGTTATTACACAGCTCCCCCTTAATTTTTCTCCATACTGTTGGCCACTTCTTTTCAGTCTCTTCTTTAGATTCTATGCAGGATCTTCTTTTTATACATTCTTCTTCTTGTTGTCTTCTCTAATTCTATAGGTTTTATTGCCATTTATATGAAAATGGCTTCCAGTTTAATGTATCCATCTGAAATCTTCACCTTGAATTTTAGTTCAGAATCTGTAACTACTCACTGGATATTTTCCTCCTGTCTGGTTCCTAAGTATCTCAGACTGAGCATGTATAAAATGAAAAATACCTTCCACTTAACCTATCCTTTTTTCCTATCTTCTCAGTTAACCAGGTTCAAAACTTTGGAGTCATTCTTGGCTTGCTTCTATCTTTCCCTTGATATTTAATTTATTGCCAAACAGCATATAAAATGTTGCACATCTCTCTCTTGTCCATTAACATGAATCTCATTCTAATTCAAGCCCTTATCACATTTTTGACCATGAAAGTGACACTTAATTGGATGCTCTATTTCCATTCTTTTCCTTCTCTACGTATCTGCCAAAATAATTTCATATCTGCCTATGTCATTACCCTGTCCCAAAATCTTTTGTCCCCATTACCACTAAGATAAATATAAATTCTTTAGTTTGGCATAATCTGTCTCCTATTTTTCCAAATTTATTTGATGCTACTGCCTATCAACAACTATATAGTCCAAATCAAAAGGAACTTACTAGCTATTCCCTGAATTCAATAATTTAAAACTTGTCAATGGCTTTCTTTTTAATTTAATAACTAATAATAACAATATCTAAATTGTAAAATCTAAACTGCCTTTTCTTAGTCCCTATAATTCTGCCTTCTCTGCAGCATTCAATACTCTTAATCATTTAATCATTTAATACTTAATTTAATACATATTTGTACATATACCCACCTTTGCATACAAACATGCATATTTGTTGTTGTTCAGTTGTTTCAATCATGTGCAGTGACAGATAATCTAGCAAGGGAAATAAAAAAGGAAACTGTTTTAAAAACAAACAGCCAGGCTCCATCAACAATTAAACTCCCACTGAACTTGGTATAATGAGACAATTGAATTTAGACTTTAATTCTGATCCTTACTGGGTTTTTTCATCTGTTGGCAAATCTGTAAGATTCTATGAGTCTAAATATCCTTATCTCTAAAATATCTATGCCTACATTAAAATATCATTGTATAGAAAGCATGTTGTTAACTATAGAATAATAAAAAATGTGAGTTACTGAACATTAAACTATTTGCCAGCATGTCTATCTAAAAATTGATGAGTCATAAGGAGAAGAAAATCTGTCTCTAATAACTCCTGAGAAATGTACTAGTTAATATGACTAACTTGTCAGTGTGACTAAGAAAAATGATTCCACTCAAATTATAAAGTATTTATTTTGAAAAAAAAGTCATTACCAATTTTTTTTTTCATTTGAGTCACATTCTCATGGATCATCTTCCCTGCCTCCAAAACACTTTTTAAAATTCAGTCATTACAATATTTTGGAAGCTTTGATTTGCTTTCATGGTTGTTGTATAACTTATCACCTTAGAGGTTTGCCTGGGACACTGAAAGATTGAGTTGATTGTCCAGGGTCAGAGACCTCATATGTGTCAGAATCAGGAATCAAGTTTTTTTCAGATTCTAAGAAAAGTATGCAGTCCATTTGGCATATCATCCCTGAATAGCAGCCTGTTTTGTTTTTCTCAAGCATAGAGTGAGTTTGGAAAAGTTTACTTCAACTTTGCTGCTTGTTTCTAAAATTAAAATACAACTTTTTTTTCCCCACTGGATTAATTAGAAAATGGGATTGTTAGTTTCAAATAACCACCACTCTCATCTCCAGTTGAAGGCTATTTTCGCTAATGTGAATGCTACTATATCCTGCTTCTTTGATCAGAGGTGACCTGCAAAGGTCAGGTTTGTACAAACTTGTTCAGATTGCATATTTTCAAGATTTGTTGACTCAGAATTCATGTAGCAATACATATTTTTAGCAATGCTAAAGACCAGATTGTCTGGTGTTTGAACCCAACTGGAGCATCAGGAATACCTAAAATTCTGCCTATACTCAACTATTCATTATTTGAGGCTGACCCTTTTGAAACTTGACTCAACTCAAACACTGTAACTCGCTGTTAAAAATATTTCATATTTCCATTTTTCTGATGTTCCAAAATCATCTGGAGATAGTAATTATGAGGATAAAACATTGAATTGGGGTCAGGAACAACTGGATTCATCATTACCTAATAATGACTAGCTGTATGATCATGAAGGAAGTCATTTCTATCTTCTGAGCTTTAGATATAGGTGGAAAGATTTCCCACTCTAAGGAAGTCACAGTTCCCCAAATTATATTTGCAACATCCAAAGAGATAATTTAATTTTTTAATACTGAAATCTGTGTATACCTTTTTAAATATCTCTTAGTCAATCATATTCAATCAATTTATCAAGCATTTATTGGGTTCCATGCCTATTGTATTTAAGACACTGCAAAACTGTGAGAAAAACACAAAGATTCCTTACCTATAAAGAGTGTATGTAGACAAAGAGATAGCTTCTGATGTCACTTTCAACTTTAAGATTCTATAACACTGTATTTATTTAATATCTAATGTAAATGTTGGTTTAAAATTATGTCCTCTAGGTTTACCACATTGAGGAAATAAATTATAAGACTTTTTCTTCTTTTTTAAACTAATCTCTGATTTCACTGGTTTTTAATATATACTCCATGCTTTTTTTTAAATGTCCTCTGCCAACACAGAGCTATACTTGTGGTTTGTGTCAGGTCACTCAGCCAAAATGTGTCAGAGGTAGGACATTTACCCAAGTCTTCCTGAAAAGCTTGCACTCTATTCAGTATGTCAAGCACCCTCTATTAATACAGGTACCAATCGAAATCTACTGGAAATTATAGTATTGATCCAAATACGAAAAACAAAACCATGTGTTGGGACTTGTTCTGGAAAGATAGAAACAGTTTTCCTGAATTTTAAATGTATTTGGAATGACCAAATTCACTCTTAACTGTAAATATGTTAATATTATATGATATTAAAAACCTAATCCTCTTCTTTCTCTTATCTTTACCCTATAGGCCTGTGACTGTCTGAAAGCAAAATCATTTTCCCATTTATAAAAGTTAACAGAATAACTGAATTTATTAAAATAATTGGCTGATGAGGTTAATTGCTTGACAAATATTTACCCCCATTAACTGACCAATAATTTTATTGGCTCAACCAAAAGAAATGGTGGTTTTAGCATTTTTAATGTTTTATTTTTTCTTTTTTTTTTCTCATGGAAGCTCCTTGGTGAAATTATAAATTAGGTTAAAAAATTTCCAACTTTCTCTATTAGAAACTTTAGTTTCAAGAATTCCCTATCTTACCCTAATGACTTCATGGTCCCCCATCAGAAATAGCTCTCAAGAAAATACATTTATGAACATATTCACATTGAAATGCAAATATCTGTTACAGTTTTAAGAAATGTTTGTGACAATTAGTCTCTAATGATAGAATGTCAAGCTTCAGTGATGGGCTGGTGGGGAAGTGACAGTTTTTTTTTTTTTTGTTTTTGTTTTTGTTTTTGTTTTTTTCCCAAAGGTCATGCCTCACATTATAACTTTATTTTATGTCATAATCTTCACAATCATTCAGACCTTGCTTCTCTATCTTCAAGTCATGCATGATTTCATTATACTTACTTAGCTCTTACCTTACCTATTCACTCTGGGAAATTTCCTGCAAGTATAGTCTCAGTTTCTATAAAATCCACTTTCCTCCTTTGGCCTTGAAAACATTTATTTTGCCAGTTTAAGTTTTCCAAGCAACACTTCAGCACTTTCCACCACTTTCTGAGATTTTCATGTGACCCTTGAGAGTGCAAGCTTTGGACCTTGTTGTAAACAGATCTCTCTGCTTTTGCTAAACTGCAAGAACATGGTACTCTTTCAGCCTATATTATATATACACTCATGAGCATCATTTTGTTCCAGAGAAAGTCTTTGATCTCTGGTGAATGGTTTAGCATGCTTTTCCTTTGTGGCCTTATAAAGTAACATTTACTGAAAAAAAAAAAAAAAAAACTAAACAAATTTTAAAATGAAAAATTTATATATGTATACATACTTTTGCATGTATGTAAGATTTTATATCTATGTATACATATATATATATATATATAGGTACACATTTTAGCCAAATGATTGCAACACATATAGTTATTAAAATTCGTAAAGACTGGGTTGCTTAGACTTTTTTCCTCCTGAGAAATTCATGGGTGTGGATGCTAGAGCAGAGTATACATGGTGAGACATATGCATGTCATAGTGTAGACTCATAAACTTGTTCAGTTATACAAGGAGAAATATAATTCCTGGTTGAAGTTTAAATGAAGTAACAACTAGTACATGTTAAAATAAACACATTACTCATTCAGGTCCTCAATATTTGCTCTCATTTGTAAAATGATCTATTGTAATATGAAGGTGGAGCAGAGGTTTTATTCTCATAACCCTTGATTTATAGTCCTTTGCTTAATTCTTCATGCTTGGAGAACCTTGCATGAATCTCTTTATGGATAATGGTTATATTTGATTAGTTTATGAATTTTTGTTATGAATTTTAAAAGACCTTAGAGAGAGCCCAAAAAATTCTCACATAAATGGTTATACCATTTCTGTTTTACTGTTTAAAAAGCAAAACAAAACAAAACAAAAATAAAATCTAAGGTCTAGAGAATTGAATTTCATTGCTCATAGTCACACAATGAGTTTATAATGAGTTTAATGAGGGAAGCCTAGAACCCAAGTCTCATTCATTCTAGAAGAGTGAATATTCTGCTATGCAATGATGACACCATAAAATACATAAAACACAAATAAATAGATGATAGTTTGTATGGCCAAAAAAGTGATCAAAATCCTAAATCTACTGATGTTGGTATGACTGATCGGGGAGAGAGAGAGAGAGAGAGAGAGAGAGAGAGAGAGAGAGAACACAAGTTTTATGGTTGAGTCTCAGTACCATTGGCATCAATAGGGAGATTCATTCTGGAGGGGAAGTTGATTTTAGAAGATGATGAGTCAGTTTTTAAATATACTGAGTTTGAAATGACAACTGGACTTCTATTAGAGATAAATGAATAACTTTGGAGATATGAGAAATACAGCACATTTAGGAGAGAAGTTGAGGGTAGAGATACCCATTTGGGAGTAATCCACAGATTGAGGTAGAAATCTTAAATATCATGGCTCCTGAAATATAACTATTTCCAACAAAGCCCTATTATAAATTAGCATTGAGGTATGAGTCCTGTTCTCCAGCCCTACAATATATATCACAATTTCTTATATTTCTTTCATTCTTTAAGATTTTTTAAAGCACTTCCCTTCCTCACAACAACTCATTTTACAAATGAAATATATTAAGCTACAGAGAAGCTAAATGAGTACTCAAGTCAATCAGGTAACAAGTATTAGAGTCGACATGTCCTGCCAGTCAGTAAGCAAGTATTTTATTAAATGCTTAATATATACCCCAGACTGTGTCAAGTACTGAGTATTCAAAGAAAGACAAAAAAACAGTCCCTGGAAAGTAGCAAAGAGGGCAATGTCACTTGCTTGTAGAGTGTATGGAAGGGCATAAGGTGTAAGAATACTAGGTCACCTGTTAGCTACCTAGGTGTACAACAGATACAATCAAGAGCATGAAATGTTATACAGACCATTCTTTTCTTAAACTTCTCATGACACATTGCTAGTGGCCCAGTGTATACAGTTTTGGGCCTGGAGTCAACCTTCCCAGAGATACAGTCAAGATCAAATGAGATAATATTTGTAAATCATTTATAAATCCTTTATAAACCTTTCTCAGAATGCAAACCCTGACAGTGGAATACAGCTATGTTTTAGGGAGCTTTCTATGTTAGTTGTTTTAGAATGAATATCAGAAACAAATGTTTCTGGAAAGCCAATGGGTTTGCACATTTACTAAACAAGGTGCTTGATGATAAGGATATGAACACAACATTCTAGCTACAAGTCCAGTATGTACTATTTTTCTCAGGCTGTGACCATTTCAATCGAATCAAACAATTATTTATTATGTCCCTACTCTGTCCAAGGAACTCAGCTTTGTCTTAGAGACACAAAGATAAAAGGAAAAACCAGCTCTGCTCTTAAGAAGCTTAGATTTTCCTGAGAAGATATGTCATGTAAAAAGATATGTGGAAACATGAAAATGTGAGCCATATACATACTCAGTGAGAACACTTATAAGGCATTTGAAAAAAGGTTCCTATAGAACATGGCCCCTGGCCAATCCCTTGAAGGAACCTAGGGATTCTAAAAGGCAAAGGGCAGACAGTCACATAATGTAGCTTCTTGGGACTTCTTCCGTGAAAAACAGGCAAGAAAATGGCATTTGGCGGTAAGGATAGAAAATTTATATAATGTTGATATCTTTAACATGAAAGGATATCCAAATACATAAAATACCATTAAGAGAACAAAGTGAAGATAAAAAAAAAAAAAAAAAAACGAGAGAATAAAAAATATCCGAAGGTATCTTAAGTGACAGTAATTAGAATAGTATGCCTTAAGTCAAGAAGACCTGAATTTAAATGTGGTCTCAAATACTAGTTGTATTCTCCTGCAAAATAATGTAGCCTATTTGCCTGGATTTCCATCTGTAAAATGGGGATAATAATAGTATCTTCTTCCTAGGCTGATTGTGAGGAGAATATGAGATAATAATTGTAAAGTGCTTGGTGTAGTGCCTGACATATAGTAAGCCCTTTAGAAATGTTAATTATTAATATTATTAGTTATTATTAGTTAGTTATTGTTATTATGCATTAGTAGTGATAGTAAGAGACTTGTAATTTTATGAGTGAGGAAGTTCTAGTACAATAGCTTCTCCCTTTATGCAAACTACAAAGTGTTAAGCACTAGGGAGTTTTCGAGTCACATAAGAAGATAAATGTCAAGAGGCAGGATATTCCTGAATCAAAATCCAGAAACTTATCGATTACACCACAATCCTTGTATAAGAAACAAATATATTTTTTAAGATGGTAGATTCTTGCTTGTTCCCCAAATATCTCTTGACTCTTTCTTTGATAGTGATGCTTCCTTGGAGGACAATTACTCTACTGCCCAAATGTCCTTCATTGCTACTGTCAATGACAGATACTAATCTGGGTGAATCATTTGTCTGACTCAGTACAGCAGTTTGGGCAATTCAGCTCATACTCCCAACTCACATATCCAGATAACAGGTCTGTCATTACTAATCATTCAAAAAATGCAAATACAAATAGTCAATTGTTGAAATCATCTTTTTTTTTTTTTAATTCTGTTTTTAAGCAAAAGTGTAATTGGGTAACAGCAACATCAAATGTGAATGTACTTCACAAGAAATGACTGTTCTCTTTTGTTTCAAGGAGAAAAGGGGTTTTAAAAAGCAAAACTGTGAAGACTTTAATAATTATCATTTTTATTTATTATTCCTTTACATGATGACTTGATATTTATTATTCCTTAGTTATAGAAATCCAAATCACAAAGTCAGCACTTTAATTAGCACCCTGATGCATAATCACTGTATGGATGACAAATTTTGGCTCTTATTTTTTCCTGTGACTGAAAAAGAGGAATTATATTATATTAGAAATAGCATTGAACTAGAATGAAATAAGGCTAGATTCTAGTCTTAGTTTTAACATTAATCAGCTCTGCAACTTTGGGTTAAAATAAGGGTTCTTAAACTTTTTGTGTATCGTAACCATCTGGTAAGTCATGTTTTTAAATGCATAAAATAAAACATGTATGATTATTAAAAATCAATTATATTGAAATTTAGTTATCAAAATACTAATTTTATACAAATTCATAGATTGCAGGTTAAGAACCCCTTGGTTAAGGGGTTTCATTTCTTTTCTTTTCTTAAAACTCAGTTTTCTTATCTAAAAAATGAAAGTGTTAGACTAGATCAACATTTTTCAAATTCTCCATAGAAACCTGTAGCTTTTGTAAAATAATAATATTTCCATTGAATTTTAAAATTTAGAAATTCTTTAAATTATCTTATTCACTTCCTACAGAAAGCTCTGTGAGGCAAGTACTATTCTTATCCTCATTTCATGAATAAGAAAATTACAGCTGAGAGTTTGTCTGAAACCACATAACTAATAAGTTTATAAGGTATAGAACTCAGATTGTGTTGATTCCAAACCCAGAACTCAATCTACCATACCATCTATCTGCTTTCCAAAGAGAGGTATCACAATAGATAAGCACAAACACAAAACCATAATCTGCTTTTGTTGTCTGAGTTGCTTCACAGAATGTATGTATTCACATAAGAGATATAGAATTTGCAAAAGACATGATGCAGGAAAACAGGGCAAACAAGAGACTCTCTGATTCTGTTAATGGTAGTCAGTCAGAACCCACTCAGCAAAATTATATTTATCACTTGCTCAAGCCAGGCAAGGATTATGGCTTGAACCTCTTTTCTTCTATTTTCCCAAGACCCTCTTCCTTTACTTTTAATAACTGCCTAGGGACATACCATGATTTTCTAGATTGCATATCTAAGAGCAATCAAATTAAAAGAAGGCTATCTTAATTAGATTCTATGAAGACTTTTTATGAATTAAGTCAATGATTTTGGAAAGTTCCTCCTAGAGGTTTGGTAGGGATTTTTGCCAGCCTAAGCTCCCTAATTTAATCTTTGTTCTTTATTATTCTTAAATAAAAATTATTTTTGCTACTTTGCTATGGTACTTATCATAATGCTCCTACAATTCAAATTAAGGCTTTCTTTGGACTATGTTACTCAATCCTGAAAACCAATAACAATCAGCCAAATTAATCACAAGACTAAAAGGAGTTCATTTACTTTGATTTCATTCTTTAAAGGAGCCCAATAAGGCATGGTGCAGTCACTTAAGTATTCATTGCTCAGCATTATTTACATAATAAAAAGTGTCCATTTATATTTTTATTAGATTTTATCTCACTATAACTCTAAACTAGTGATCATTATGGATAAGTAGATATAATTGGGAAGTTTGAAGAGATGAGAGCAAAAGTTATTAGTGACTAAGGAGAAGGTAATGAAAGAAACATTTGTGGATTATGAATACCAAGTGTCCAATAATAGAAAAAATGCAAATATTAACATATCTCAGGCTAATGTGTATTTGTATAAGATACTGATTCAATACTGTGATATTATCACGTTTTGGGGGTAATAGATCTCTGGTTCTAAGTAATCATAAGACATTTACAAATTAAAAAAAACTAACTTTAAATAGAAAACATTCAGATTTTTTGAAGGGAAATATTGATAAATTAAGACAGTCCTCCATAATGCTGTTGTCTACATGTCAATGAGAAAATTAAATTTTAGTAAAATATCTGACATACTAATTTATTATGTCCAATAGCCATGTAATACTTTTTGACTGCAAATATTCAAAACCTTAAAAAAATAAATTGCTTGTTATTTTGTTGAATCTAACAGAAAATCAGATTTTTAATATATATGTATATGCACATATGTGCTAGATTATATATGTGTATGACATGCATATATAATTATTTCTATAAAATAATTATTACTTATACATATATGTATACATATACATATACATACTAAGTCAGCCTTCTATGATTTTTACCTTTAATACAACATTTTATAAAATAGTTTAAAAGCTTTTTCTGGAAGGGTTTAACATAGTCTTGTTTAATATGAAGTTTTCTCCTACAACGAAATGTTTGAAAACTGAACAGTATGATTTCTATGATCTCTTTCAGTTCTAAAAGACTCTCTTTTGTGATTCTTCAGTTGCCAAGGTGAAATATATGCCTTGTCACATGATATATTTGCAATATGACTCAAATCATTACTACCTCCCTTCTAATGATATGTCAAAATGGGTGCTAAAATGAATGGTTTGATCTTGAGGTGAGTATTCTAAGAAATTTTTTTTAAAAAATATATTAGGTATCTCCTTCATGAGGAACACTGGTACTAGTTAATAAAATTCAAAGTTAAATAGGAATCTCTCCCCTCTTAAGATGAATGCTTCAATTTATCTGTGTTCTCATTCATATGGGTCCCTCCCCCACATCTTCCCAAACATCAACAGCACTAAGTATTTTGTAAATTATATCTTTTGCTTTTTAACTTGTTATCCTAATGCAGGGTAATTAACTGGACATTCTAGAGTCCTGTGTCATTCTAATTATTTAAGTGTGGCTCTTTTAACTAAATTAATGGAATGAACTCATAGTTATTTGTTTGATCATCCAGTGGATTTGGCCCTTGGATTTGAGTACAGTTAAGGCCTGAGCTTTCATTTTCTTTCTGCTACTGCCAAAGTTGCAAAGTCCCCACTATGGAACCTTACTTGGACTTCTACTTAGACCATAGAGCTTACTGCTGCCATCTTTCTTTTTTCCATTATTGTCAGATATCTCTTTCTCTCTGGACCCAGCTCTACTTTCTATCCAGTAAAACTAGTGTCTAATCTGCGTTCTCATCTTTTTCCTTATTATGCAAATCATCCAGCATGCTAAGTACATTGTCTCCTCAAAGACAGAGTTCTTAAAACAAGATTTTCTGATTCCTGCACAGCAGACTAGGAAATATAGACATCTGTGTCTACACTTTGTGCCATTTGCACAATAGCTTTGTTCTTTTAAGAGGGGCAATGCTGACTCAGTTTTGAAATAGCAGAGGCTTAAATGAAGTGTCTGCTTGTGATTTATGCTGAAGAAAACCTTATATGTATGTGTACATGTATGTATATACTTATGAATATACTATATATACATATACATACAAATAGATATTTTGCTGCAGTTTTAAGTCATAAATCATAGTGGTGTTTCTTGACTATCTGTATTTAATTGAAGGAACATGAAAATTGAATAAAACAATAGTAGATCATACTTTATGTAGATTTGATTAATTCAGCATGAACACTGAGGGAAACAATTCATTATTTATGACATTTTTGACAGTTTTAGATTAAAGGAACTTTTAATAAACACTTTAATTTAAAATATACTGTACATTTTCAGCTTGTATCATATTTTAATATAACTTTATTAATTACCATTTCCTTTAATGTCCAGTGTCAGATTCAAAAAGCTAAACATATATTTCCCTGTCCATTTTACCCAACCTTATCCTACCCCACCAAACTTTATATTCTTAAGTTCATAAATGCTTCTTTTATTATTGATGAAAACTTAAATCAGTACACAGTTTAATTTTTTATAATTGTTTTGGGACATTTTAACAGTTTCTGGATCAATATTTCAAATGGTTTAGATAGCTGCACACATGACAGAATTGTGAGACACCAACAGTTCTTTCAAACTTCCAGTCAGTCAACTTTAAAGGTCAAGCAGAAATATCTATCCACCCCCATCTTCCTGTGTCCCTCCCACATTCTCTATCAAATTATGGCATTTAAAGTTAAAGGATCGTAATTCTTTTTCTTCCTTCCTTCCTCCCTCCTTTCCTCATCCCCCCTTTCTTTCTTCTTTCTTTCATTACTTCCTTTAAAAAAATTTAACTTATATAACCCACAAGAGATCATTTCTTTCCATGCAACAAACCACAGGATTCTATATGAAATCACAAATCTTTACTTCTCCTTTTTAAAAAAAGTATATAATAAATTCTACATATCATTCTTAAAACTGCTTTGCTTGTTGGTACTTGTTCCTGAGCTTCTTTCAGTACATTTAACAGAATATGTTTTTGGACATCACTATTACCATTTTTTTTTTCTCCTGTCCTC
Source organism: Myrmecobius fasciatus (assembly GCA_023553655.1). Lineage (NCBI taxonomy): Eukaryota > Metazoa > Chordata > Mammalia > Dasyuromorphia > Myrmecobiidae > Myrmecobius > Myrmecobius fasciatus. Next base: position 96,592 of record JAJPUD010002048.1, on the reverse strand, counting down.
ATCTTCTCCCAATTAAAAACAGAGAAAGAAAAGCAAGCATCCTTCTGACAGATAATCACAGGCAAGCAAAATGGATCCACATGCTTATTAGCCATGTTCAAAAATGTAGGTCTTTTTCTGAACTCTGAATTCATTATCTCTTTTTTGGGGGCTCTGTAATGTGATTCATAAAAGGGCCTGTGCTTTGCCATTTCACTGAAGAGTGTTGTTCAGGCTTCCCAAGGGTTTTGTTAGGTTAGCGCTTGTGTGTGTGTGTGTGTGTGTGTGTGTGTGTGTGTGTGTGTTTTAGTTTGTGTTTTTGTTTTTAGGTAAATTGTTCTCCTGCTTTTATCTACTTTACCTTCAATTTATGTTACCTACTTTTTTTTGAAATCATCTCTTTCATAATTCTTTATGATGAAATAATATATCATTATAAATAAACCACAATTTGTTTAGCCCTTCCATGTCTTAAAAGACAATCTAAGGCACTGCCTTGGATTTCAGTTATTTGGTTTTCCTTACTTCTTTTCCCATTGTATCATTCTGTTTCCCTTATTTTATATTTCTTTGATTTTATATTTGAAGCACACTGATCAACTTTTCTGACATATGGCAATCAAATATTATTAACCTCCCATATTTAAATTATTTGTAAAGCAAATTTAGAAGTCCTTACACTCTTAAGTTCATTAAGCTTTAAGTTCAGCAACTAGAGGAAAAATGGTCAAACTCAGGTGTTTTCTCTCAACCCTTTTTGAGCTGGACTTGCTAAGTGATTTTTGTTGCTCCCTGATTCTTCTCTGAAGAAAACAAAATGCCATAAAATTCAAATTGCCAGATTTTGTTGCCCTTTATTAGTTGGATTGAAAACTGAATTTCATGACTACAAGTAAAGAAAGAAAAGGAACTTATATAAAAATGTCAAGAGATTCCTGCATGAGAGCAGAAGTTGGAAATACCAATTATGTGACCATAGAAAAATTCCTTCAGTTCCCTTTTCTTTAAATGGATGAGGTTAGAATAGTGATCTCTGGTTTCTTCCATTTTTGACAGTCTATGATCTCTTGCAATGCAAAAGTAATATTGATCAAAGAACAAGGAAACAAAATTGCTCTCAATTATGTGTGGAAGGATTTACAGGTTGGAGCCTACAAAGAAGGTGCTATTTGATCAACAGAAAAATGAGGCTATGAACACCTGACAGGCCATGCTTCCAGTTTCAGGTTCCTTTCTGATTTCCATTCTGGATTGCTTACCTGGAAGATGACTGGTTTTATTCTTGAGTAAAAGGCACATAAATAAATTCCCTCTCTTGGAGCAGCTAGGTGGCACAGTGGATAGAGCACCAGCACTGAAGTCAGGAGGACCTGGGTTCAAATCTGGTCTCAGACACTTAACATTCCCTAGCTGTGTGACCCTGGGCAAGTCACTTAACCTCAATTGCCTAAGCAAAAAAAAAAAAAAATTAAAAAAATAATAAATTCCCTCTCTAGCCTTGCCTCCTCCTCAGGTGGCTCATATCTTGACAAACTTTAAAAATAAATTTCTCCTAAGTGTGAATCAGTCTACATCTGATTATGTTTTCATCATTGTTCTAAGTGCTATTCCAGTCCAAAAGAAGTGTGAAACATGGTTATTTTCTTCAGTCTACCTTGAATATTGATTTATGTAAAATAATGACAATAAAACAAGATAGTGTACATATTAATGTGATGATATGGAACTAGGACAGCTAGATGGTGCAGTGGCTCATGTGCTAGTATGAAGTCAGCAAGACATGGCTTCTTCAGTTCTTGGACACTTTCTAGCTGTATGACCCTGAATAAGTCATTTAACCCAGTTTGCCTCAGTTTTCTCATCTGTAAAATGAGATGGAGAAGGAAATGGCAAATTATTCCAGTGTCTGTCAAATTCTAAATGAGGTTACAAAGAGTAGAACAGTACTGAAGCAATTGAAGAAAAATTGGGAATGGACCATTGCGGCTGTCTGAAGATCATTTTAACCAAATTCAAAGAGGTTCATCATCAGTTTGTCTCAAAGAAAATGAAACTTTTGGCTCTGGTAAATATTTGTTTAGTGAACATTAGTTCACAGAAATCTACTTAATTGCTGAGGCATTGGGATCTATATTAGTGGTATGAGTACTCACACAATGAAATAAAAAATTCTTGAATTATTAAGGGTTATGTGGAGATACTTGAAGGTCCATATTCACCAAACCATTTTGTTTAACTGTAGTTCAAGTATGGAATTTCCATTGCTTTAATTCCAATTCCTTCCCTAATCCACATGAATCTTTTCAGGCATGAGTTAGTCTTCATTTTTATCAAATAATGTCTTCGGTTCTTTCTGGGATTATTTCCTTCAATGACTTATTGAGAAATTAGATTGAGTTTCTCTTAGTTTTTTTTGGCCAGACTTCGACATTGATATATAGTATATGAGCAATCTTGAAAATCTGAAACTTTGCCTGTATTTTAGCTTAGCCCTAGAATTTCTGAATTCTGAATAGTATTGTATATGTTTCAACTTAAGGAAACTTGAAACAGCTTATATAACTGACAATTAGAGGATGAGAGATGTTTTTTATCTGCTAAAACAGGATCCTGACTGTGGTCCTTAAAAGGAAGAGCTGTCTTTTGTCTTTTCTTATATCCCAAGATCTAAAAGAGTATCTGACATTGTTGATTGAATTAATGTTATATTTATTTATAATTTGTCTTAATAATAACTGATAGGCAGATAGCACACACAAATTTGCATAGTCCTTTATAAGCATTATTTCACTTGAGAATACTACAAAGTTGGAACTGCAGGTCATAGAGGTTACATGTTATATCTAGGGTCATACTGCTGGATGGTACTCGAGTTAGGATTTCTGATTTCAAGTCCACTTTTCTATCAATAATTCCACTCTATCTTTCTTATCAGTCCCTTCTTTGTTGTCATTATTTTTATTTACCATATTTTCTTTAAAAAATATTTACTATAAAGTAAAAAAAAAAGTTTCCTACTGGGTACAGTGAGAAAGATTAGAGTTTGTGCCCTATGGCATTTAAAACTCCTATACGAGGCAGCTAGGTGGTGCAGTGGATAGAGTACCAGCCTGAATTAAAATCTGATCTCAGACACTTAACACTTCCTAGCTGTGTGACCTGGGCAAGTCACTTAACCCCAATTGCCTCAAAAAAAAAAAAAAAATCTACACATATATAGCCAATAGTATGATAAAAAAAATCAAGATAAGACTATAAAATTTTATCATATACTATAGTAAAATTATGTCCCAAATTCTATATATCTATTGTGTTCTATATATCAGTTATACAAGAAGCCTCGATATATAAAGTATATACATATGTAGAACATAAAAAATACAACACTATAATATTATCCATTTCAACTACCTAAATATACTAGCCATTATAAATTTCACTTATATTTTTATTAATAATCAAAAGGTTTCTTAAAATTTGGAAGCAACTGTTTTAAGAAGAATGCGCATAATCCACATTCTTTTAGTAAACTGGTATGCAGAGAATTTGAATTAAGGTTTTTCCCCTTCAGATTTCATTATGGCTTGTCATAAACCACTAGGTGGCAGCAAATCAAGTGTTAATGGCTGACAGCTGTAGCCATGCTTAAAAGGACTGGGACAGGGCCATAATCTTGGGTCTTGAACAACTATTTCTTGGACAAGACTTGGAGCTTAGTATTATAACTAGAGATTAAAACAGAGCTTAGGAATCACCACTAAAAATAAGGAAGTATAAATAGACACATTATTGTGTTGTATATAGTTGGAAAACAATTGTGGTTTTTTGTTGTTATTGTTGTTGTTTTTCTTTTTAATGAATAAGAGAAGAAGAAAATGGAGTGGAACAATAAAACAGAAAGTATCAAAAATTAGAGGCTAGTTATATTTACAAAACATGTCCCAGGACCTTATTAATCTAGTATACTGATAATACAACTTGTTTCTCAGCATGTACCTAGTGAAGAAAAACTGCATTTTCTGTCTAAGTTGATATAGATTACTCTGTAAAGTTTAGGTAACCAGAGATAACTGTTATTGTATAGGGTATGAGTAGCTAGTTTGTGGATTATGTCAGCAGTTTTTATCCAACTCAAATATTTGTCTTCTGGTTGTTTCCCTGTCCACTGGAATACCTAGGGGATCAAAAACAGAGAAAGAAAGTGAAATGGACGTCAAACTATTTTTCTCTTTCTATATGACTAGTATAAGTAGTTTGCATATTAACAATAGTGGCTTATAAAATTTATATAAAATGTATAGTCATGGGAAAGTATGAACAGAAAAGGTTAATCAAGTAGTGAGAGAAAAGAATATGGATAGTCCAAGGTTTGCACTGATAACCATTAAATATGAAAAGAGCAAAAAATCACAAGTTTGTTAGTCTACTTTATATATGAGTAGTTCTTAAATTGTGTGTGCATGTGTGTGTGTGTATGTGTGTCTGTGTTTGTGTGTGCAATGAGCCTTTTGTCAATCTAGTAAAGCCTAGGGACCCATCTCAAAATAATTTTTAGATGTATAAAAGAAAATACCTAGAATAATAATGGCTATCAATTTTGTTAAAAGGTAATTATCAAAATATATATGTATCTCTTTCTGTATATATTAAAATTTTCATAGATCCCATATAAAAGACCCAATTTATAGAATATTTATGGAAGTAGATGACTAAAAATTGTAAGAATAGGTTACCATCTATAACTCAAGACACAATACCCACATCATCAAGGTCAAAGATCTGTTAAAGAATCAAAAAACTTTACAAAATTGCTGGTCATGAATAATTGTGACACAGAATGGTGAAATGGGTGGTAAAACAAGGGAGTCAAAATAGTTTTATTGAATCCCTTAAGATGTAAATTATTCTTGATCTTTGAGTAATCTCTCTTAGTTGATTTTATTGAATGGTACATTAATAAAATGTGCATTGATCACTAAAAATTGATTTTAGTAGATTTTCTTGCTCAGAATCTCCATTATAAAGGCATCAATAAATTATTACAAGAGCCTCATCTTTATGTATGTCCTGCTTTGCAAATCTAGCTAACCTTTATCAGCATTTTCTTATTTCTAATATCAGATGAGATATTTGAGAAGTATAACACTTATATTAGTGCTGTGTTTTTAACTCTAGCAGGCTTTGTATATTTTTTAGGACAATAGAGCTCAAAGTTCTTTAATATTGTTAGTCAAGATAAAGAGCAAATAACATATTAACTCAGGAGAGTTGTTTTCTGTATAGATTAATTACAGGCTTTCTTCTGCAAGACTCCTAAAAAATAAAACCACGCAGAATCTTGTTCATAGCATACAAATTATTATGTTCTGGTGACAGTTCATATTCTCAAATGGAAATCATAACAAAACCAAAAAAAATTCTTAATTTCTGAATTTTCTCTCATATTGTGAGAGCAATTTGTCCACAAGTATAATTAATATTATTCTTACTTGGGACTGTAAGTGGGAACATGAGTAGTACGTGAATAAAATAACATTTGTCAGTGTTATTATTGGGAATTATTCAAAGCAAGGGATTTTTCATTGTTTTGTTATGTAGAAATAAAAACACTGACATAACTTCAGTGGAACATCTAAAGTCAAACTTATGTGAGTTCATTTCTGCATTTAGATTATATCCAAATTTTATAAATTAATAAAAATGAAAGTTAAATGTCTTTTTTCAGATCGATTAGTATTTAGTGAAGAATCCATAGTAATGCATTTCAATTAATCAATTAATTATAATCAATTATATTTTGTAAAAAAATTTTAAAGCAAAGTAAAATGCACATTTTATTTAGAAAATTATAGTTCACTTTCACATAGTTTCCTTTAAATGTTTACCAAGTTCTGGACTTAATACAGTAACCTTGTGACATAGGCAGTTTGGTTATTTTTACCATTACTTTACAGGTAAACAAAAAAGAAAAGTTACATAGCAGGTAACCATAGATGCCGTATAGGTCTTGTCATTTTAAAGTTAGGAATCTTTTTCAGTATTGTAATTTGTCTTTTGGAGGTACTTTATTTCAAGCTTCTTCAATCATGTGCTCTATACATATTTTGAGAAGCTGATCAACCATGAATCATATTTATATCTACTGTCACTTATGATTTTGTCTTTGTTATAAATAGCAAGTGATATAACCCTTAGCATACCCTCTTTCAAAAGTACTCTTGCTGCTTGGAGATAAGGCCTGTGAGCTGCCCTCTTTCTCCTTAATGTGAAGAGGGACACTCTACCTTGTAAAGTCCTTAAAGCTTTACTCTGTAAGGAAGATTTGAGGGATATATTTGAGATTGTTGCTATTTGACCTCTGTTTGTAAAGTATCAACCAATTATAAGGCCACAAACAGGGCAAAGGAGAAAGTACTCTAGTTATTATAATGCTTTCACTTTACATATATAATAATATACCCTAACCATATTGCCTAAATCTGTGTGTGTGTGTGTGTGTGTGTGTGTGTGTGTGAGAGAGAGAGACAGACAGACAGACAGACAGACAGGCAGACAGACAAAGAGACACACAGAGAGACAAAGAGACAGAGACAGAGAGACAGAGTCAGAGAAGAGAGACAGAGACAGAGAGAGAAAAAGAGAGGGAGGGAGGGAAGAAGAAAGGGTGGAAGAGGGAAGGAAGGAGGGAGAGAGAAAAGGGAGGGAGGGAGAGAGGGAAGGAAACACACACACAAATACACACACAGACAGTAATAGAGAGACAAAGATGAACCGAGCGGGGGAAAACCCTAAAATGAAGAGAATTCTTTCACAAAAATTAGCTCTGTGAAGATTCTTGTAAATAATTATATTATTGGATATTAAGAACTGATGCTCTTAAAAGGAAAAAAGAAAAATAACTACATGGTTTCCCCTCTTTCCCCATTTGTTTTTTTTTACTCGAAGAGTGAAATTTTCATTTCTAAAGATGTCCTTTTTTAAGAAAGCAATTAGAAAAAAGGAAAAAAATACTCTTTATTAGCTGAATTGAATATTTTCTGATTGCTGAAATTTGCCTTTTCATGTAAATCACTAAGTATTCCAGAGTAAATTGGGCTGGGGGGGGGAAGCATCACTCATAAAGAATTTCCCGAATACATTCATAAAATGATAATCATCATCATAATAAAAATACAACTAATAAAGGCCTCCTCTGAAATCAACCATTCAGAACTTACACAGGGAGTTCTATGAATCTAATGTTTTTATTTTGGTACTAACATGCCCCCAGAGGGATAAAGAAAATGAGTCTTCCAAGAAATGTTTCTGAATTTGTTTCCTCATCTTTTCCAATCCTTCCAGTCCAGATTTTGCTTTGCTAAAGAATTAAATATTCTTAATCAGTTAGAATAGCATATGACATCAGGAATTATTTTGGAAAATCTAGGAGAAAAAAAAATTCTGAATTTCATAGGATCATAGAATTTCAGAGCCAAAAGGGACTTTAGAGGTTATCTAGCCCAACCCTTCTCATTTAACCAATGTGGATAGTAAAAAACAATGTTAGTTTAGTAATTAACTTAATTAGAGCCACACAGATGATTGTAAATGTGAATCTAGAACCCCAATGTCATGCTTCTTAATCCAAGACTCTTCTTTTTCACCAAATGGCCTAATCTATTCTTTCAAAGAACAAACATTTATTATATTCACATATGGAAGGGCCTAATCTAGATAATGAAGGCTGCACTGGTCCTTATTCATAAGCAGTTCACAGTTTATTAAAGGCAATAAGAGAGATACCCAAATACCTACCACACACAATTCATTGCATATAAAATATAAGCAGGCCATAAGAATTCATTGGAAGGGGGCAGCTAAGTGTGCAATGGTTAGAGCACCAGCCCTGAAATCAGGAGTTCAAATCTGATCTCAGACACTTAATATTCCCTAGCTGTGTGACCCTGGGCAAGTCACTTAACCCCAATTGCCACAACAACAACAACAAGAATTCATTGGAAGAAGAGATGTATGGTAGAATAAAGGAAAGCTTCATAGAAAAGGTGACAATCAAGATGGTTATAGACTACTAAATTTAACCTATGCACTAGGAAGAATCAGATGCCAGATGTTTCTCATCCTTACCCTGGTAGCTCTGATAGCAACTTATACTGAGCATAGTATCTCATGGGAAAGTATCAGTCTTCATGCTTCTCAGAAAGTGGCCATCTTTATATCCCTCCCAATTCCTCATCTTTCTTGGGGTTCACAGACTCATCCTGGAAGTGTAATTGGTGTAACTTTATCCAATCAGTAAGCATTCTGTCTACTAGAAACCCCCACCTCCTTGGTAAATTGACTATAAATTAATGAACCCTAGTCACAAGGCCTGAACTTTGATTCCTCACAAATAGAATTGATTCCTCACAAAAAATGAATGTCCCCACTTGAATAGTACAGTGTTTTATTCTTGTGATAAAATCTACGAATGTAATAAAGTGATACATAATAAAACATCTACTCTATTACTGCTCTCCTATAGCCTCTTTCAGTCAGATCACCAATAGTGCATAGGATGCTCAGGTCCCAAAATTTCTAGGAAAAAATCTGATTTGATTTTTAAAAATTCATTGGTTGTTTCTCCTGTGAAATCAATGAAAGCATGGTTCCCAACTGCTGTTTGATACACATCATCCAGTGGAATCAGTTGTTATTAAATAATGACTCAGGAATTCTAGTTCCAAAATCCTGATGGTCCCCAAATTAAACTCCTCCTTCTCAGAGGTAAAGGGGATAGACTCAGAGTCTGGTACTTTACTGAAAGATCTTACTTGTCAATTCCATCTCACTCTGTCTACTTCTTCAGTTATAGAGCACAGGAAGTAAATTTGATGGCAGATTAAACAATAAAAGCTTGTTGCTCCTCCATTCTAGCATCCCACAGACATTTTTTATGGTGCCCCCTCTCTTGCTGCCACGTCATGTCCCCCTTCTATGCTTAAATCTTTATTTTAGCTTACTAATGAGAAGTATGACTCATCTGCTCTCAGTTTATAAATCCTTGCTTTTTGTCTGTGGTACCTCTTTGACCTGGGCTTGACAGGTAGCAAATTACTTAATTTTTTAAGTCTCAGTTTCCTCATCTGTAAAATATGGTTAATAACATCCATGGTGCTAGAGGAGGCAGATTCTGCATAAGCCAGTTGAAAGTTGGTTTATAAGAAGATTTAGTAATAGCTACAGGTTCATCGATATTCATTTGCTATACATGTATCCCAGTTTCTGCTTTGTGGAACATTTTCAGAGCTGTTATTAGTGCCCTCAATCTTCTTTGGAAAGCTCCAAATTTATTATTCATTTGTAGTTCACATTCTCCGTCTGGTTCTGACTCTTGTCCTCAGAAGGTTACATGGGCCAATTTTCCTTTTTTTCCCTCTTTTCCAATTCTGATATTTTGGCATTTGAGTTTGACCAAGTGAAGGAAAACAAAGTTTGGTTGTTACTCTTAATTCCAGAGCAGTCCCATGAATATTGTTGGTGGAAAAAATAACACATATTCTCTTTTTTAAATTGAAGCTAATGATGGCTTGCATTTTAATGCTCACAAATTTCTTTCTCCATAACCACCTTCTGGCCTAATTAATAAATATGTCACTATATATATCCACTCAAAGTTGGGAGAGGGGAATCTGCTTCTTTAACAAAGTTCAATGACGTGTCCCAGGTCACAGAAGGAGCTTCGTTGGCTCCCCTTTACTCAAGTTTTTCTTCTATCCAATCCATTCTCCACAAAGTTTGACAAAGTGATTTTTCTAAAGTGCAGGTCTGACCATATCATTGCCTTATTCAATAGCCTCCAATGACTCCCTATTCAATCTAGGATCAACTATTTCATCTTTACCTCATCCTTTTAAGTTGTGTATTGTTTATGTAAATTTTATGCATGTGTGTAGATTTATACACATGCATATGTACATATATAATTTTGATGACTGATGACCCAGTCTTGCTAACTAAGTTGGTCTTTGCAATATATACAGTTTATTGCTAGGCCAAAGTGAAAGCCTTTTCATTTAGCATAGTCTTCTTGATTAAAAGGTCACAACCATTACAACATGATGCGGCATTGGAATAGGACTTTAGCCAGAGAGATAAAAGATTTTTATATTACTGAAGAAAAGAACAGGCAAATTTGATTTGGATTTCATTTGTTTGAAACTGAAAAGATTAAGTTCTAATGACTTTCATTTTTGTTCAGTTTCTTACCAACAGTTTCATTTAATATATTTCTATTGTTTTGCCAGTTAAAATTAGAAGGCCCAATAAAGCCTCTATTTTTAATGCTCTCTTACATGGTAACTCATAATATTCGTATGAAAAGCCCACATATTAATATATATTCCCAGTAGGAAGAAATAGAGTGAAATTTGCAAAGCCATGCGGAAAGAATCAAATGTTCATTTCTAACTGAGCTGGAAAGCTTCCACCTACCCGTGCTGTTTTAGAAAGCACTTAGGTAATTTCATTATAGGAACAATTGATAAAGTTAGACTACTTGATGTCATTTCTCATCATGATTTGTTCAGAGATAAATGGTAATCTCTATTTTGAAGTTTGGGAAACAGGTATGGAAAATTTCGATGACTTCTGCAAGGTCACAATGATTGGAAGAGTCTCTCCTTACTGACTTCTGGAAAGCTCTTCTTGGCAGGACTCTAGCTTGTCTACTAACTTTAGTATTTACAGTTGAGAAAGATGCTGCATAGAAATATTGATCAGAGAGGCATCCTTGCTCTGGGACTTATTTTCAGATATTATACTAAGATGATAGAAGGTTCTACTTAGAAAAAAAAAAAGGAAAATTTTCTTTTTAAAAAAGATTTTGGGGAGCAGTCAGGGTTAAATGACTTGCTCAGGGTCACACAACTTGTAGGTATCTGAGGCTGAATTTTAACTTAGATCCTCCTGATTTCAGAGTCAGTGCTCTAGCCACTGTGCTACCTAGATGCCCCCAAAATTTCTTAAAATAAATTATTTTTTATTTATTCTTCAAGATTACTCCATTCCTGACATTATGCTATGATTCTGTGAGACTTAAATGTTATATGGGGAACTCAATCAATATTAAGCAGTTACTAAGTATCTACTATGTATCTCTACTATTCCAGTCATTGAAAATACAAAGCATAATCCAATGATGATTATACTTGGTAGGGTCGTGTGACATATTTTTAGTATTTGACTGGTTTGGGTGAGCACATCTCTCCTTTTAAAATAGTTGTGTGTATGTGAGTGTGTACATTCATCAAAAATTAAATTTCATTATTACATTTTGTTTTGAGAACATGGGGGGAATTATATCACATTTCTTGAGAGAAACTAGGATTATCACAAAAAATAATGTTTGAAGTGACAATTCTGTGTTGATGGTCTCTTCTAAGCCACCATTTGGAAAGATCAGAATCCTAGAGCAGGAGGCAAAATACTCAAATTCTACTTCTGGCTCTTCCCCATGGTGGCTGTGTAATCAATGGTTCAGTCACTTGAGTTCTCTCTTTTATTTATCTCAACTATAAAATAAAAGGTTTAAGTTAGATGATCTATATAATTCTTTTCAGTTCCAAAATTCTGCCATTTGCTTTGTAATATATATCATCCACATTAAGAGTCATTATCTTGACAATTCAATTGATCTATATTGTTATTGATGTGAGCTGTCTATCATGTGCCATACATTGCTCTAATTCAATGCAACTCTTTTATCTCCCCTCCCTTAAATCTTCTAAAAGGTATTATTTAACTTATTGAAGATAGTGGAAGAATACCATCTTTCCATCTGTTTGTTATCCTCCATTTTGTTACATAATTTGTTCATGTTAATATATAAATATATTTTTCTGTATAATACTTTTGATACTTCTCCTTTATAAGTTTTTTTTTAAATTAGAAATATGCTACAATCTATACATGCCTTCTGAGGCATTGCAGTCTGGGTTACTCATATTGAGAGACTGGTATTCTATTCTTAATGACCATATAGGGATAAGGTTCAATCCTTTAAAAACATGGTGGAATTTCCTATGTTTAGTTAAACCTATTCTCATATTATAACAACTGACATTAATAAAGCATCTTAAAATATAGTATCATTGAATTTTGAAATATTTTGGGATATAGATAGCATTGTTAATATTATTCACATTTTATGTATGAAGAAACTTAAAGCAAAGGCTAAATGACTTGCCTATGATCCTACCTATCACAACTAAGTATTGGAGGAAAAATTTGAATTCAGGTGTTCCTGGTAATAAAATAGTACTCTACTATGTCATGCCTTCAATCAACTCATTTTTATGTGTGGTACCTGTCAACATACACATACACATATCCACATATACACACAGATGCACATACTCATATAAACACAAAACCTGGTCTTGACAGTAAGTATCATTTACTTAGGTATTCCTGTGTAAATAATTAGGGCACCTTCTTGTGGATAATTCTGAAGCTCATGTACAAGACTCCACATTATCCTTGGCATAGTGCAATCAGTATGTAGTAGTCCATAGATAGGAGACTCTATGGTACCTCTATGGATTTTTTCTTCATTTTGGACTTGATATCAGATATTCTTGATAACAATTGAAAATACTTTTGACAAGCATACAATTCCTTAATTTATACTTTGCTTGATATTTCTACTCCAAGGTCATCAAAGTCATTCACAACTGATCATCCCACAACTTTGCTATTACTTTGTACACAATACATTTCACTTTGCTTGAGTTCATAATGGACTTTCCATGTTTTTTTGAGAGCATCCTGCTCATCATTTCCTATAGAACAATAATATGTCATCATAATCACATGTGACAATTTATTCAGCTATTCCCCAATTGATGGACATCTTCTCAGTTTCCATTTTTTTTTGCCCTGAAAAGAGAATTGCTATAAGTATTTTTGTACATATTAAGTACTTTAAAAAAATCTCTTTTGGGATTCATTCCTAGTAGTAGTAGTTAGGTCAAAGGACATGCATTATTTTATAGCTCCTTGGGCATAGTTTATATCTTTTGATCAATTGGGGCACAGCTCTTATTTTTTTTTTATAAATTTGACTCAATTCCCTTCATGTTTGAGAAATGAGGCCTTTTCAAAGAAACTTGATTCAAAATTCTGTTTTACAATTATTTTGCTAACTGCATTTCTCCTTATTCTATTCTTTTTCTCCGTTCATTTTGTCCCTCCTCAAGAGTATTGTGCTACTGACCACTTCTTCCTCCAATATGGCCTCTCTTCTATCTCTCTTCCCCTTTCCCATGTCTCCTTCCTTCCTACTTTCCTGCAGGGTAAGGATAGATTTTCATACCCATATTAAGTGTGTATGTTATTTATTCTTTGAGCCAATTCTGATCAGAGTAAGGTTCACTCATTCACTGAGGAGGAGAGTTTTCAAGGTGACATTTTGAATTACTGAATTAATTTTTTAAGTCAGCAAACAGTGGGATCTTGCATTCTCTTCACCTATCCATTGGTCCTGTGACTATAAAGATATAATGCTATTGACTGTAATTGAAAACCCTGCCTCCTATTTAATAATTTTATAAAGAACCTCTTTGACATGTATATAGATTATTTTACAAAGATTTTATGAAGATTATAAATAAGTTATATTGTTGCTAGCCATTTTTAATAACCTCTTTTCTTTTCCTCTCTGGTAATTATTTTTTTTTGTTACCATCCTTTCTTTCAGGTATCTTGAATATAATATCCCTATACTGAAATCATGCATGCTATACAATTTCTCTCTCCCCATATAAGCCATTAGGTTCTGTAATGTGAGAGTCCAAATCTGGTAGCTTTACTTGTCACATTGATGGGGAAAATTGTTTGTTATAGAAATCTTGAAAGACTTTTTTTTTCCTTTCCATAGCTTACTGCTTGTCATTTTTCTTACAGTTTTATCCTTAGACACTCTCAGGATGAAATGACTTCACTAGATTCTTGTTTTGTCATGTTTTCCATAAATTTATTTTTCTCACTCTTAAGTCTTAAAGTTTTATGAGATGCCTGCCGGTCATTAGCTTCCAGTTTTTTCTCCTATAAAATTTTGTACTTGGATTTATAATCTATACTGCTGTGTGGCCCTTAGCTGTCATATGTCTCTTCTTGACAAGGAAATAAAGCATTTGGTGGCTGAGATGGTTTCTGAGTTGTTTTTAAGGAACTTAAACAATTAATATATATTTTTAAACTGTGGGAAGAAATTGATCAAAAATAAAGAAAATGAAGAAAATAAACTGAAATTATTAAAAGTATATTTTTCATTCTCAAATAAATGAAATCCAAATCAAAATTGACTGTTATTTTTTACAGTAATAAAAATGTTTTTCATCTCTTCTGCTAAATTCCTGCTCCAATACTTCATTTTATAAAACTAACCCTTTATTCCAAAAGGCTATGGTGTATGAAAAGGCTTTGATTGTTTCCTGGCAATCAACTGTCTGTCTATAATCCAAGAACTAGTTGGCAAGGTTTATGAACATAGTCCATTACCACCTCCTAAGGAAGTTTAACCAATTAAGTGTTCATTTGGGTAAATCAGAAGAACAATCTTTCAAAAATCTCTGGAAGATTTTTGAAACTATTAGAAAGTCACACTTTACATAAAGTCACTAAAGTTGTAGGGGCAGCACTGTATGTAAGAAAAGGCACTAAGATAATTAGATTAGATAGGTAGATACATACATACGTACATAGACATCTTCAAAAAGACAGAAAGGTTGATCTACCTACTTAACTACCTCACTTGTCTGTCTGTCTATCTATCTATCTATATTATCTTTGAATCCTACTTCTGGTACTTAGTAGCTCCTTGACCATGAGCAAGCTATTTGATGTCATTGAGCCTTAGAATTTGAGCTTCTTGAAAGAAAGGATTCAGATTTTTGTCTTTGTCTACCCCATGTTGAGCCCTGGATATTACAAAAGAGTGATAACAGCTTCTCCAACTGAAATATGTAAAATGGCAATCTCTCTAAGTGCTTACCTCAACAGTATTGTTTTAGGTATAAAATGAGATTATCTAATGAAAGAACTTTGAAAACTTCAAATTACTGCTATTTTTGATTTAGTGATGTCAGAGCTAAAAGAATAAGGGTTTGTTGTTGTTGTTGTTGTTGTTGTTGTTTTGTTTTGTTTTGTTTGTTTTTTTTTTATTCAGGAGGCAAATGAAGTCAGTAATTTTGGAGCCTAGGCCACATTGTGGGCTAAGCAAGTCCTGAGTGGTTATGTCAAAATTTCCCCATTGGGAAACTGGGGTTCTAAGAAGAAGACACTAGGGCTTTGGAGAGAAATATGAAAAGGAAACTATGAGGAGAGACAAAATTTACCAATCTCAGTATTTTTGCCAAAGGTCTGGAACTTTGCAAAAAGGAGAAATTTTCCTTTTGTTCCTCCTGCATTTGGTTCTGGACACAGAGCTCAGGTTGATATAATTAATAGCTTGAATTTACTAAATTATAGGTTGAACAGGCCTATGTGGGATAGTGTAGATATATATTTCAACTTTAATTTCTAAGAACACCTGTGATTTCATTGGTGAAGTTCCCTCCATTGATTCAGAATACTAGTCTTTCATATTTTGATAGATGGTTGCATGAATTTCCTTGCCACCCTATCCTCTACCCCCAAAGTCATTTTCCAATAGCCATCATTCTGATGATAGATCTCTCTAAACTTAGCTGTATTAGTCTTTGAATTGTAGGCACACAAAATCTTGAACTCTTAAGTTGAAAATATTCTTTCCTGATAGAATATGACAGAACTGGGAAAGTAATCACCATTTATGATTTTTCTATATATAAAATTTCTATGTTTAAATGCACTCTGAGTTCTACTTAGAAATGAATTTTTGAAACATAACTAATTTGCATCTTGAGGACAGACTAAATTTTATATCTAATCTCTTAGAACTCAAGACCGAATCCTGTATATATAAGCTATATAGTTTCTCTGCCACATAGTGGGACCTATTGAGCCAGACTGGTCCCACTGGATTAGACTCTCTCTTTCCAAATAGATTCATTCTGGTTATGAGGAAATGAAAAGAAGAGAGGATTAAAGTACAGAATAACTATTCTCAAGCTTTTCTATCTTCCATTATTAGGAATCTCCTTTACTACAAGAAGCCAATAATCTCAGAAGCCAGTTAAGCACACAAAAAAATTAGAATTGTCTAAATTGTTCAAACAAACATGGCATTTCACAAGGACCAAAACAGAAAGGAAAATATTTCAACCAGGAAAACTGGCACAATAATGTTGCTGTATAGATAGGTATTGCCAATTTTCTAGCCCACTAAACAATGCTTGAAGTAAAAAGTGATTGCAATTAATTTGACTATATTGTAATAGTAAAAATGATTTATTCACTCACTGTCATTCTTTTTATTTATTTATTTATTTTTTGCTTTTTGCTGAGGCAATTGGGTTTAAGTGACTTGCCCAGGGTCACACAGCTAGGGAATGTTAAGTGTCTGAGACCAAATTTGAACTCAGGTCCTCCTGACTTCAGGGATGGTGCTCTAACCACTGCGCCACCTAGCTGCCCCACTCACTGTCATTCTTAAAAGAAATTGCTTACTGTAGAGAGATGCTTTCTGCATACAGAACAAGAACTGATAGATTTTTGTATAGAATAATTTTACATACATACATATGCACACACACACACATATATATAATATATATATATATATATTTGTGTTTTATAGTAATCTCTCCAGTGATTGGGAGGGAAGAAAAAAATTAAATAATATCTTTATTATATATTTGAAAGTAATATCAAGTTGTACATAATAGATTTATGATTCATATGATTCATATTTTTATTATATTATGTTGTGGAAATACTTTATTCCATGAATTAAAAATAAATAAATGTGAAAAATAAGTGATTGCAAGAGCAGTTAGTTATAATATCTGCATTTGAATCAGTTATAAAATTGTTACTCAATATAATAAAAGATAGGAAAATTAGCATAGTCCTTGTCATTTTAAGAGAAGTGCTGTTAGTGGTTTTAAATGTAGATTATTCATCTAGAAGAGATAATTACTTGATGGGCCAAAGAAAAGGATGTTGATCTTTATATTCAAGCTAAACCAGTTTGTGAACTGCATATCTTTTAAAGTATCCAATTTCCTAAGAGATCCAACCCTTTCTTTTAAGCTTTTAAAAAAATTATGAATCTAATGTGGTCAGCAACATCTAGTAAGCTTTTAAAATTTGTGATCTCATATTGTCTTGGTCACACTGTCTTCAGTAAAATACAGGTCAGGGACAGCCAAGGCCTTGGGTCATATGACTCTTCTTAATTTAAAGGTGTACTATATTATCAAGATGTGTCACCTCCTCACTTTCTGACAAGTTATGAAGGCCTTTACTAGGCTAAAAAGACTCAGAGCAGATCCATAATAGCCTATTTAAAACAAGTAGTTAGTTCTAAGTAATTTACTTAGAACAAGTTTCCTGGATCTGTATTTTAAGAGAAGGTAACCAACCCATATTTTGTGGGGGACCAGGGGTGCTTAGGGACCAGAGAAAATAACTGAAGATTATTCTTCTTAGATTTTAACATTTAATTTTAGATTATAAGACCTAGAGCTGAAAAGCACTCTGTAGATAATTATATCCAACTCTCTAACAAATGAGAAGACCAAGGTCTTAAAAGAAATATATTCTCTCTCTCTCT
>JAJPUD010002048.1:44950-67793 GCA_023553655.1 Myrmecobius fasciatus | reverse complement strand
AATAAACATATAATAATAATCATAAAATCACAGTAATCATATGATAATAATCATAAAATCACAGTAATCATATCATAATCATAATGTAATAATCAATTCATAAAATCAACCCTCATTCTATAAGTATCTATAACATAAATATAGTTCTCAAGAGTTATTTTTTCTTGTTACCTTTTTATGTTTCTCTTGTGTTCTGTGTTTGTAGATCAAATTTTTTGTTCAGTTCTGGTCTTTTCAGTAGAAATAGGTGAAATTCTCCTATATCATTGAAAGACCATCTTCTTCCCTGGAAGATAATGCTCATTCTAGCTGGGTAACTTATTCTTGGCTGTAATCCAAGTTCCTTTGCCCTTCTGAATATCTGATTCCAGGCCCTTCGATCCTTCAAAGTAGAAGCTGCTAGGTCCTGTGTGATCCTAATTGTAGCTCCCCGATATTTAAATTGTTTCTTTCTGGCTTCTTGTAATATCTTTTCCTTGGTATGATAGTTCTGGAATTTAGCCACGATATTTCTGGGGGACTTAATAAGAGATATTTTCTTGATACTGTTGAGACAACTCAAGTATTTTCAACAGTAGATTAATTGCATCATAATAAACATTAAGTGCTGCATGTTATTCACTTTCTGAAATGTTCACATTTGAAAATTTATTTCTCTTCATGAAAGACTTGGGATTCAGAGCCTAAATGCTGAGTTTGGATCATTTAACCGGTTTTCACAGGTGTCTCTGAAAGGATTATCCAAAATTAACAAGCTTCTTGCAAGTAACCAAGCATTTTTCTTCAAACCAAAAAGCAAGCATCCAAGAGAAATGAAATGTTTTTTTTTTTTTTTGTTTGCCTCTCTCATTGTTTCCCTACTCAGACTCTGTCTGCCTCTTGTGAAACTTCAGGCTGCAAATATATTGTGGGTGACATTCTCTCTTTCCAAGATAAACCCCATGAAGGGTATATTTAATTTATGCTATTGATGAGATGGAACTGGACTGATTTGCAATCCAACTTGAGTAGAAGGGCCAGCTATCTGAATTTTAAAATTTTTCTGTCAAGCCCTTGTTGTATATTAACCAAGTTAGAGAATAATGTTGATTGCAAGTGGTGGGTGAATATTGATGCCTCAATGATTTATAAGGCAACATTGGAGGGCAAATGAAGTTTAAGATTTGTTTAGAACAATGCCCCTGTTTAAAACTACACTTGTTAACACCCAGCTGGACATTTAGCAAAGCTAGTGACTGAATGAGATCTTTCAAATGCCCTCAGTCTGCCTCACCTGTTAGACTAAGTCTCTGGTTTTTAATAAATAAAACTCTGTTTCTTTCCCAAAACTCTTGCACTTCTTGCACCTCCTCTTTTCCCATCACTCATTCAGGGTCTTAACCATCCGAGTATCACACCTCTAGGTGATCTATTGTTTTTTTGTTTTGTTTTGTTTTTGTTTTTTTTTTTTTACCAGCAGGGATGCAGAGAATTCTGGGGCCATTTTTATAATAGATGTTCTTCTCTATTATCTTTCTTTGCAAGCCTTTTCTTTAGGCTTCCCAACACCCCAGCTGAGATAGTTCTTATACCTTCTTAAATGTCACAGCTCTCTGTTTTTTAAGATTTGATTTTCAACCTTTCCTTGTTGAAGGCCTTCACTTTTCTTCCTTTATAACCCCCAAAGTCTACTAGTTAATTAGTCCATAAGTATTTACTTAGCACTTGGTAAATGTCTAGCAAAACTTCAAGGATGTAAAGGGATTTTAAGAATTAATTCCTGTCTTCAAGGAATTGACAAACTAGTTGGGAAGATATGAACAACACATTAAAAACAAAGAGATTTGATTAAGCAATAAGCAGTTACTATGCTTCTAATATATGTCAATGATTGTGCTAAATAGTGGGGATGCAAATATAAAAGTGAGTCAGTTTCTGCCAAACTGATTCAACGAGATTTCATTCTACCATTAGAAGGCAATAAATAACTTATTTAAAAAACATTCCATATTTTGTTCTAAAATGGCAAATATCCATTGATTTTCTTGCAATGTTATAATACCCAACATTTATAGAGTTCTTTAAGTTTTTCACATCAATTTAAATACATGGCACTATTTGATCTTCATAGTAACTGTCATATAAGACAGAGATATCATGATCTCTATTTTATAGATAAGAAAATTGAGGCTTCAAATAGCAGAATGACTTACTCTTTATGCAGTTGGTAAGCACTGATGGCAGAATTTAAACCCAGATCTCTGCAGATTTCAAGCTCAGCTTTCTTTCTACCATGCCATATTGTCAGAAGGTGCTTATAAACTATGTAATTCTTTATTTTCCTATAGATTCACACTTTTTCCTTTCTTCCTGGTGTTGGCCCCATAAAATAAAAAGGATTCTATATATTGTGCAGAAATTACATTTTATTCCTTTCTCTTCTCAGTTTTGCACCCACAAAAATAATTAGCATTATTATTGAGAGCCTTATTGGTAAACAAAAACAAAGACAATAAAAAACAAAGCTAGCAGAAAAAAAGTAAAAACATGCATAGTTTTTAAATCACGTTTTTGAAGTGGGAAAGAAGTTACCTTGAATAATTTGCCTACCTCCTACCCAAGCCAGACTATTGCCCTTCATCCCTCATCCTTAACCATGTCCTCTTTCCCAAAGAAATTGAAAGGAGAGAAAGAGGATTAGTTAGAAAAAACAGAAGAAAATAAAAGGCAAAAAGTGATGGAGATAAATGGACAGGAATAGATAGAACAGGAGGAGCATTGTAGAATGATAGTATATTTAGAGCTGTCAGACAATGGGCAATAGTCCCCTCCCTATTTCTGTACCCATTTCAGGCCCTTTTATAATCTAATAAGTACTTTAGTGCACTGATGGGAAAACTGAATGTTGGTATGTAAAAGAAGCTTAAGGGCATTTCCTTCATAGGCAGTTAGATCAGAGTCTTAATGCAGTTTCCTCAACTAACAATAGCTGACATGTGTAGATTGCTTTAAGGTTTACAAAGTGGCTTACATACATGATCTCATTTGGTCCTAATTTGGCCATGGAACACTCGGAGCTTAAAATATGTTCATGAAATCAGTCAGTGTTGCTAAGAGCATGTGGAGCAATGGAGTGAATAAGACTGAAGATGGAAACTGATTACCTGATAGAAACGCTTATCGGGGTCCAAGTAGAAGGGAGAGGGATTTGGGGTTGCGAATGTGAGTTATTCAGTTACAGAAACTTAGTTTTCATTGGACATGTATGCTTTCTTTCAGGAAATTAATGTAGGATAGTATTTACTGTCAAATTGGTTAATAGCTCATATTCATTTATCACTATAAGCTTTCCAGGACACTCTGTTCATAACACTCCCCCACTCACCTTGAAGTAGTTAATAAAAGTTATTATCAGTTCTGTCAAGCTAGGATAGTTAACTACTGGATATTGTCCCCAGTGACCAAATTTTAGAGGATGCTGATAGCACTTGCAGTATTGCAGCAACATAAACAGCTGAGTATAACCCCTACTCAAAAATCCAAAACAATGTGACAAGAATTATTAAGTGCCTATTGTTTTTACTTGAACTTCATTAGGAATTAATTAACTTTTTATTTTATTTTCAAGAATAGCTTATTATTTTAAAAATACATGCGAAGCTAGTTTTCAACATTCATTCTTGAAAAACCTTGTGTTCCTAATTTTTCTCCCTCCCTTCCCCCTACCCTTCTCCCCTAGACAGTAAGTAATCCAATATAAGTTAAACATATGCAATTCTTCTAAACATATTTCCACATTTTTTAAAGTGCCTATTTTCTTGAAGAACAATTAATTTAAATAAATCTCCTATCACTTCCTCCTTGTAGTTTTAACCTGTTTTGACAATGGTATCCTCTCTCTAGTGGTTTAAGGTTAGATATATTCCTCCCCATCATGATCCTTATTCTGGATTATCTCCTGAAGCAAAAAAATTCTAGTTATACCTCTCTTAGTATTATTATCTCTGCTTTTCACAGATGAGTAAACTGAGACTCAGCATAATAAGGACTTGTCCAAAGTTATGCAGCTAGGAAATAACAGGAGCCTATTATTTCTATCCTGGTTTCCTGTTCACAAATGTAGCACTACACTATTCCTCATTAAAACATGAGAATAGAGGATTTCAATGGAAACAGATAGGCTAAACATTAAGAATGAAACACTAAAGGAACTTGTGGTTAGAATTTCTCTGAAAATGCTCCAGAATGTGCAGCAGAAGAATCAATTAGATGGTTTCTACTGTCCCTTCTAGTACTACAATATCGACAAATAAGACCAACGTTTCAAACTTAAAGTAACTTTTAGAACTTAGAGGGCAATAAGCAAAAGGGGAATTGGGGAGGGGGATTGCAGAGGGGAATTACAGTCTTTCAAACAGCTAGCTCTTTAATTTTCATTCATGAAAAATTGATAGTTTTTGCTGAGGAAAAAGAAAACCAGTAGTTAGAACAAATGAGCCTTTATGTACTGAGCTCTTTCTCTCTTTTCCCCAACTTTATGAAAGACCAAATTGACTAGAATCTCTCTGCTTTTAGTCAATACAAATAAATTAGTGGGTATTTAAGAGAATCTATGGCACAAAATTCTGCAATAAGAGATTTAGATCTCTATGACTCTTCCGGTGACCTCTTGGATAGATTATATAAAGTCTTCTGCAGTTTCCTTTCCTAGAAAAATAGCACTACTTTTATTTTGTTGCCCATCATGCATTTATCTATTGCATGCCATTTATCTTTGCTGCTAAACTTAATATGATACTCAAGGGAAAAATTCTATTTGTGAGAATGCAAGGATAAATAATAAAAACTAAATCTGAGCTAATCATTTGAATCTGGAGAGGAATACTTTTTCAATTTTAGAAAGCATTTTTTTAAACAAAAATAAGCATAAAGTTCATATATGATTAAAAATAAACTTTTTAAAATAGTTTTTCATACAGTTGACTTAATGCTCAGAAAAACTGTATGATGGCTACCATCACACAGAATTATAAACTTTCAGAGTTGGAAGGAATCGCAGTCATCATTGAGTTCAAATGATATCTGAAAAAAATCCTCTAACCCTACTTCCTACCTCTAGTCCCCCATTCTCTTCTTCTCTAGGTTAAATATTTCTTGGACCTCTTGAACTAATTCCCATTTATCACAAACCGAAGACTTTTTAATTATCCTGGCTCACTTATTCCTCAATTTATCAATGTCCTTCTTAAAATGTAGAGAAGTAGATTAAGTAGAAAAAATTTTAAATTGCAACACTTCTGTCATTAATCAAAATCTTTGAGTTCAGTTTACTGTTACTATCCTTTTTTTCTCTCTCTTACCTACAAAAAAAGCCTCTGTCAAAGAAGGATAAAGAAATATACATATCTGTGCATGTGTACATCTTTGTGTAGATACCCTTATATATATATACATATTCATACATATATTGCACATATTTGTGCAAGTTTATGTGTGCATATGTTAATATATAGGTATTTATGTACATAGACATGTTTGTATACCTATACATTTGAATGCAACTGCCAAATGGTATATTAGTGTAACCTACTATGTCAACTGTGTAAGATTGATGTTATTCTGGCAAAATTATTATCCTTTACCATCCATTTATATATTATGATGATGATAACAACAGCAAAATGTCTTTAATATCCTTGCCTCCCTGTTGACTTTCTACCCTCCTTCCAAGCCCAGTTCAAATATCATTTCAGTCAGGAAGTCTTTTGATGATCCCTCTACTCAAAAATGGCCATAGAGGTACCTTGCTTCTACTTTTCTGTAGTTGCCATATCTACCTACTAAACTATAAGTCTCATGGGGCAGGAACCACTTACCTCTCTACCATATTGTATAGAAAGCTCTTTATATTAGCTGAATGATTGCATATGAAAATGAATGAAAAAATGGTTCTTGGGGCAGCTAGATGGAGCAGTGGATAGAGCACCAGCCCTGAAGTCAGGAGTACCTGAGTTCAAATCTGGTCTCAGACACTTAACATTCCCTAGCTATGTGACCCTGGGCAAGTCACTTAACCCCAATTGCCTCAGCAAAAAGCAAAAAAAAATGGTTCTTAATGTAAGGAAATAAGATCTGAGTTTGGACATTTGGAGATCATTATATTAATTATACTAATATAATAATATAATAATTATCAATTGTTAATTAATTGGAATATCAGCTATTCCTAAGTCTATACATTACTCAAGATACCTTGATTGTTTAAAAAATGATTGGAATAATTGACTTTGGTGAGAGGAAAAGAATGGGATGAGATTTGGGGCCTCAAAGGTTCCTTGTCAAGTGTGGATTTTATAGTTATACTTTGAGATTATACATTTTGATGAGACTGAACTTTACAAATAATATCATCTTTGGCAAAATGCTCATATTGTTTTATTTGCACCACCAACAACTTCACTCATCATATATCAGGTGCTATTTTTTCCTATGATTAATGATTTCACTCATTTTAGAGTATCCTGTCTACTCTATTTTGGGACCAAAGAACTAATGGTATTAATAAAATAGCAATATGAATTTCTTCAGAACTCTCCCTTCAAAATGTATATAATCACCTCCTAACTACTTATACTATTGGAAAGTGACATTGCAGATCATCCATAATGATGTATACTCAAGACAGTATTTCTCTTTGTTCTGGTAAGTATTTCTTCACTTTAATTTATTTATTTACATTTAATTATCAGGGTATTTAGTATGAGGGAATTTATAATTCATTAAGTAAACAAACAAAAATTAATCCATACTATGAGAACTAACTCAAGGACTTAAAAAGTTGTGTAGTTCCAAAACATTTCACTGTTACTGAAGAGAAAATATAGCAAATAAGAGACAGCTTTTAGTCTCCTTCAATATTTAATATATTGTATTAGATATTGGGTGAGATAAATATTTTAGAGAAAAAAATGTCCCCTTCTTCACGATGCTTATAGTCTAGCAGAAGAATTAATTAAGCATAAATATAATTAAGATAAACTACATTATGTGATTAGTAAATAAAAATATAAAATAAAACAAAGTAGATCTTTACCAATTGATGGGATCTAAGACATGGTTATAGATCCTGGTGAGGGAGCAGGAAGAAGCACACTTCTTGGGAAAAAGGGCTTTTAGATGACTATGGATATCTCTGCTAAGATAGTGGCAATGAGAAAAAAGAGCAGCAAAACAAATTTCATTGACTCTGCAGGTATGGAATGGACAAGACTTACCAGTATCTGATAACATATGAAAAATAAAAATAGAAAAAGTTAAAGGTAAGCCCCATTGTTATAAACATGAGGTGAAGAGTGGGTTCGATGTACATAAATTATCAAGTCTATGCTGCCACAGATAGAAATAATAAAGAAAGAATTGGTTCATGGGCTAGCCAAGTGATTGATGAAAGACCTGGAAAATAGATGAGTACTATAGTATTGGAAAAGGTACATATTCCAACTTTCCAACCAAAAAAAGAGTAAAATCTAAAAGATATAGTTGGATAAATTTCAAAGCTTGACAAAATTCTAGAATATATAATCAAAAGGATGATTTGTAAACATGTAGTAAGGGAAGCCATTAATATTTACAAAGAGTTTTGTCAAAAACAGACCACACCTAACTCTCTCTCTCTCTGTCTCTCCTCTCCTCTCCTTTCTTCTCCTCTCTTCTCTTTTCTTCTTGTCTCTTCTTCCCTCTCCCTCCCTCTCTCTTTCCCTCTCTCTTTCTTTTTCCTTCCTTTTTTCTCTATTTCTTCCTTTTACTCTCTCCTTCCCCCCTCCCTTTCTCATTCTTTCCCTTACTTCCTCCTTTCTTCTTTTCCTTTCTGTCTCCCCCTCTTTCCTTCTCCTTCCCCCATCTCTTTTTTTCTATCTGTCTCTCTTGCTCTCTGTGTCTCTGTTTTTCTGCCACTCTTTCTCTGTCTGTCTGTCTGTCTGTCTCTCTCTCTCCTCCCTCATTGAGATCACTGCACTACACCATCATCATTTTATACACATTGCTTATTTCCAACAAAATATTTAAGACATTTTCTTAAGATAAGCATCATAAAATATGTCTGAGAATTAAAAGCAATAAGGGAGATAAACAGATTTAGATTCACTATGAGGAAAAACTTCCTAAGAAATAAATTTATTACATGCTGGAGTAGTCTGAATTACAGAATAATCATTCCCCTCTCCGTAGAAGTCTCTAAAAAAAAGCCTTGTATAATTGATTGTGGTTGTTTTGTCAATAGAACTGGCAGTCCTTTTTCTTTGCAAACACTGTGCCTGACATCTAGTAGGTATTTAATAAATACTTGTTGATTAATTGATTGCTGAGGTGAGGGGTTTAGCCAATCTTTTGAGGCCCATCCCAGCTGTGATTCAATGAAGTCAAAAGGAGGTATGGATTGGAGGGAAGGGGATGGAGAGGAAGAGATAAGGACATCAATTTAGACATGGAAGTCCCAGTTTGACAATGCCCTTTAGATAGTTAAGAGATTCAAGTCTGCCAGTTTAGCAGCAAAGTTAGAACTGAAGATAAAAATGTGGGAGTTATATGCTTAAAGATAGTTATTGAAATATAATGAAGGAGTAAATGAGATTGCCAGGAAGAAGGGCATAAAAAGAAGAAGACAATATATGAAAGCCAGAGACAAACCCTTGGAGAACACCCTCCTTAAGGGATCTGGAAGAGGATAAAAATTTAATGGGGACAATATTTATTAAATCTAAATTTTGGAAATTGCTACAGATGAGCTATGCCCCAATTATCTTCTCTTCCTCTAATTTTTTTTCTCTTTCTGATTTATATCTTCTCTAATTCTGGAAGAAATAATTTAATTAATTAATTAGTTAATTTTTACCAATATGTGTTTTTTAATTTATTAAAGCTTTTTATTATGAAGAGATAATTATTATTATTTAAAATTCTTTCCAGTGGATTAAATCTCTATGGTAGAGTAAAAATAACTAAGAGATAATGTTTTATCAAAAATTAGATATAGTTAAATTCAATAGAAAATAAGCTTACTGAAGGGAGGGATGTTTTGTTTTTGTTTCTATAGATCATATATTTAACATATCATTCTTTATGTATGTATATACATATATATGTGCATCTGTACATATGTTTGTGTATTCACACACACACACACACACACACATATATTTAATTTGGTCAGGATCTATGACTTTACCTATGGGGAGAGGTCCCAAGCAAAACCCTTTCTGCTGATGTAGATCAGCAACTGATTTGTAATTTGTAGACTTAGAGAATTGTCTACAGCATTGAGAAATTGAATAGCTTGTGTAGGCAGGAGTTGGAGCCAGGTCTTGTTGACTCACTGAGGAGGTGGCACCTGAATTAATCCTTGAAAGAAGATAAGAATTCCTAAAATCCAAAAAAAAAAAAAAAGCAGGAAATAGACTACAGTAATGGGAGGAGGCTGTGCAGGGAAAAAGGAGGTGGGAGATGGAATGGCAAGTTGGGGAAACATCTAGCAATTTCCCAAAGGATACAAGGGAGTAATGTGAAATATAATGAAAAAGATAGGTTTGAGTAAGATATAGAGGATCCTAAGACTTAGACTGAAGAGTTTGTATTTTGTTCCAGAGGAAATGAGGAACTGCTGATGAATTTTAAGCAAAGGAGGGACATGATCAGATTACATTTTAAACAATTTTTAGCACCTGATTGGAAGACAATGTGAAAGATAGAAACAACAATTGGGAACAAATTACATTTTAGGTAAAAAGATAAGGAATGCCTGAATTAGAGTGGTAACTAAGCAAGGGTAACAGTCAAAAGACATGTTTGATATATAGAAACTACCTTGGCAACTGATTGGATATAGAAATGAGTGAGAGGAAAGAAGCTAAGGGAACCATTAGATTATGAACTTCAGTGATTGGAAAAATTATGGAGGTCTCGAAAGAAGCAAATCTTTCAGGGGAAGGACAGTTTTAAGGAGATAGAATGTTAATTTTATTTTCAATATGTTGAGTTAGAAGGGTCAATGAGGCATCTAAATAAAGATATCCATTGTGACTATTTGGAACTGTCTAGAGATTATATGTGTGTGTGCATTATACATGCACACACACACCTGTAAATATGTAGATTCACAATGGATACATTTATATCTTTGGCGCTGTATCTAGAGACAATGATTGTAAATAAGTGATTCATGCAAGATTTATGTTCTAAACACAGTGAATACAAAGAAAGGCAGTGTGTATGTATATGTGTGTGTATGAATGTGTGTGTGTGTTCATTCATAAGATAAGTACATACAAAAAAGATATGTAATTAGATGAAAATTCATCTCAGAGAAAAATATACTAGCAGGTGAAAGGACCTGTCTCTTACAGAGTACAATTTGAACTCAGTCTTGGTGAAAGTCAGGGAAACAAAGATGGAGAGGTGGGAGAACACACCAGGCATGGGGGATGGCAGCACAAAGGCACAAAGAGAGAAGGTAAAGTGTCATATCTGACAATTGCAAGTAGACTAAGGTAGCTGGATCATAGAGTGAACAGAGGGGAGTAAAGTGTGAGAAGAGTGGACATCCAGCGAGAGGTAATGTTATGAAGAGCTTTAAATACCAAATGGAAAAGTTGATATCTAATCCCAAAAGTATGATGGTTAAGTCAGGTGAAAAAAATTTTGAGAATGGGTATGAGATAAATTTCATCATGAAGAGAGCACAATTCAGTTTTTACTTTTTAGAATAATCTAGGAGATAGAGAGATTGAAGTTGAGAAGAATCAGTGGTTAAAGATGGAAGCTCATAGAGAGCTTCTAGAGCTCACTGATTAGGGTGGAGTGACATGGTAAGACCAAGTTCAACTGAGTGGAGGATGGATTGAAATATGGAGAGACTTGAAGCCAAGGAGACAAAAAGTTAGAAGACTGGAAAAAAAGGAAGTTCCAGTGGGATAGAATAACCACTTTTTGTCAGCAAGAGGTGGGCAAAGCTCTAGCAGAAGAGATCAAGAAAGAGAAAGCTTATTAATAGGATAAGTGCCAGGAGAGAGTGGTGTCAAGGAAATCATAGGAAGGAGAATATCTGGGACAAAGTGCTCACTGATATGAAAAGATACAGAAAATTCAAGAAGGATGAGGACGAGAAAAGCCATTAATCATTTATCAATTTAGGCATTGATAGTTTTTGATTTAGCAGTTTTGTTAGAGGTTAAATTTGCAAGAGAGATTTCAAGGGTCTGTGAAGTGAATGAATTGTGAGGAAGGAAATTATTCTAAATAGTTCTTTCTAAAATTTGATAGTGAAAGTGAAGGAGGAAATAGATGTCTTTTGTTCAGTCATGACAAACTCTTCATGATTCCCTGTGAGGATTTTTTGGGAAAAGATACTGTAGTGGTTTGCCATTTCCTTCTCCAACATATTTTACTGATGAGGAAACTGAGGTAAACAAGGTTAAGTGACTTGTCCAGGATCACACAGCTGATAAATGTCTGAGGTCATATTTGGCTTCAGAAGGAAGAGTCTTCCTGACTCCAAGACTGGCATTCTCCAGTGAGAATGTTGTTTTAAATTTAAAATCTAAATTTAAATTAAAGTTGAGAAGAATCAATGGTTAATGAAGGGAAGTGATAAGATCAAAGTTAAAAGTAAATTGATGAGTCTTAGTAAAGATCAGAGGAGAAGGTACCCTTCCTCAGTGTCTAGAACAAACATGGAAAATTATGCATGAAATTATAGAGGAGTTTTGAGGTATGGAGTGGAAGACTCATAGGAGATCTGAAGATCTAATCTCAATTTTCTTCCAAAATTAAAAAGCAACTTCATCTCTTGAAAAATAGCATGTCAATCGACTTGAGGAAGGAAGAGAGTTTGTAAAAATCACTTCTATGAATATATTAGGGCATCAATCATGTATAATAAACTTCCTTGCAGAAATAAGGTCCCAATTCAAATTAAAGAATATAGTTTTATAATCAATTTTGTTGCAGGACTTCTTTCAGCAGCATTTATCATCTTGGGAAAAATAGTGAATAAGGAATATACTTATACTTAATGATTGATTTAGCATGAGTAAAGAGGATCAGGAATAAATGACAGTACATGGTTGAATAACTTAACTCCAGCATCAAGACTATGTAAGAAGAGGACCACCTAGGGAATTTGGTATATAGAGCACCAATCCTAAATCAGTAGGATCTGAGTTTAAAATCAGCCTTTGACACTCACTAGTTGTATAACCCTGAGCCAGTCACTTAACCCCCAATTGCCCCCAACCAAACGCAAACACACATATACAAAGACTATTCAGGATTGGGAAAAATTGAGTATTTGAGAGATTAAAGGTTTGAAAAGGATTCCATTTTAAGGAAATATCTGAAGTAGAAGTAGATATGGAAGAAGAGGATGTTATGATTAGAAATAAGAAATTTTATAGCTGAAAATCATGAAGGTTTTGTGGTGGTGCTGAGATCTAGAGAATGGACAATCTGTGCCAAAATGTGTTCTTATCTGACAGACATCTACTTTTTTGTGATGGTGGTAATGATTATTTATTGACTGTTTGAAAAATATAAAATGGACACATGGATAGTTTAAAGAAAATTACCTATATAGATACTATAGTTTTTTAAGCTCTTTATTTGCCATTGTTAATAACCCAGTCCTACATTATGCTGCATTTTAGAGTGGCTTATTTTGCCCCATTTCACCCATGCTTGTTACTTAAAAATTCAAAAAGTCAGCATTTAATTTGAATTTGTCAGCGAATGCAGGAAAGAATTCAGGCAGTTGTGTCTTCAGGCCCTTGGATGAATCATAGAGTATTGCTTCCTATTAAATAAGGCTTCACACTCACCCACATATACTCTCACATACACTGGCTCAGTTGCCCACTCAGGAACATCCACCCACCCATAGAGGATAGCCCTCTTTACAGAGCATATGTGCTAAAATGTCCAAAAGAAATGGATGTAGGTATTTGTAAAATACCCGCATTCAATTATGTCAGAAGAAAAAACTCATATTCTCTCTTCCAAATTCTGGAAATAAGGTTTATATTTAAGGTATCTGTTTTCTTACCACCCATTCTCATTTTTCAACCCAAAATTCTGTTCCTACCACTCTATGGAAATTGTATTTTCCAAGGTCACTGAAAACTTTTTTCATCAGCAAATCCAAGCCTCTTTTCTTTAGTATTCAGCCTTCTTATCTTCTTTTTAGCATAACCCAGAGAAATGGTTATAGTAAATACTGCTCTAGACTTCACCCAAGAAAGAAGTATACATCTCTTCTCTAATACTGGTTTACTATGATAAAATCACTCAGTTTCCTTATCTTTAAATGGAACGAAAAATGGTTTTAAGGCCTATATCACAGGGGTATTGCAAAGGAGTAAAAGATAACATATGTAAAGTGTTTTATAAATTTTACAATGTTATATAAATTTCAGCTACTTTTTTTTTACATCATCTCATTTTTTGGATTACACAATACTGCATTATCATGATATTCTTCCAAGATTATCGCTCACTTTTCAATTCTTCATCCTCTTTTCCCCTATATATATGAATATCCCCTAAGGTCCTTGACCTTTACCTCTTCTCTCTACAATCTGTTTTGATAATCTCATATGACTTTTAGTGATCTATTTCCATATCTATATGTTCATCCAAACTCTCTTGGGAATTTTAGTTAGATATTTCCAATTGCTATTTGTAAATATGTTAACCTGGATGGTCTGCTGCTGACTTAAATTCATATTGAAAACCAAACTAATTATCTTAATTTCACAATCTCTTTTTCCAAAACTCTCTCTTTCTGGTAATGGTGCCACCTTCGTCACATCACTCAGGCTTGTAGCTTCATAATTTGACTCTTAATTTTAATGTAGTCCAGAATAAAAGAAAGAAAACTCTTCTTAGAGTCAGAGAATCTGGTTTGAAATAACATATCTCTTCTTGTATGACCTACCTAGTCCTCAGTTTCCACATCTATCTATAGAAGGGGTTAAACTGAATGACTTCTGAGGTTCCTTCCACTTTAAGCTCAATGATCATATAATTCTGTGAGAAGGAATTGAGCTTATTTATGGTTTTAAAGTAAATTTTTATGTTACTGTCATACTAAAAAATATAACAATCCAATTCAAATAGCTATATAAAGATGGTGGCTGTAAAGTGATGATGGTCTCTTATGAAGTACTTGTTTTCTTGATTTAAAATTTGGATCATAAAATGGTAGGATTAAAGAAACAAAGTCAATGTTTCCCTAGCATGTTTATAAAATAATCTTGCCTAGAAAGAAGGATATGAGATAGAGGGAGTGAAAAATAAGGATTATGGCAAGGTTTTTTACCTTGGTAACTGAGACAATAGTATGCCCATCAGTGATGTTGGGAAAGAAGATTAGTTTGGAGATAAGTGGCAAAAATGTGACTTTGCAAATGATATGTTTCAGATAATAGTAGGACCCCTTCAGACAAGATGCTGAAAAACATTTTATTGCTCCATTAATCCCTCTCCTACTCCTCACTCCCTTTCACCTTCTACCAGTTAAAATACCTAAGAAAAGATGACAGGAAAAGATAATGATGAATATTGGAGGGGATGTGAGAAAACTGGGACACTGATACATTGTTGGTGGAACTGTGAATGGATCCAACTATTCTGGAGAGCAATTTGGAACTATGCTCAAAAAGTTATCAAACTGTGCATACCCTTTGACTCAACAGTATTTCTACTGGGCCTATATCCGATAGAGATCTTAAATGAAGGAAAGGGACCCACGTGTGCAAAAATGTTTGTGGCAGCCCTGTTTGTAGTGGCTACAAACTGTAAACTGAATGGATGCCCACCAATTGGAGAATGGCTGAATAAATTATGGTATGTGAATGTTATGGAATACTTTTGCTCTATAAGAAATGACCAGCAGGACGATTTCAGAGAGACCTGGGGAACCTATATGAACTGATGCTAAGTGAAATGAACAGAACTAGGAGATCATTATACATGGCAACAACAAAACTATATAATGGTCAATTTTGATGGACATGGTTCTCTTCAACAATGAGGTGATTCAAGCCAGTTCCTATTGTTCAGTGATGAAGAAAGCCATATATATCCAGAGAAAGGCCAGTGGGAATTGAGTATAAACCACAACATAGCATTTTAATGCTTTCTGTTGATGTTTGCTTGCATTTTGTTTTCCTTCTTAGGCTTTTTTCTTTCTCTTTCTAAATCCAATTTTTCTTGTGCTGCAAGATAACTGTATAGATATGTATACATATATTGGATTTATTTATTTATTTTAATATATTTACATGTAGTAGACCACCTGCCATCTAGGGAAGGGGATGGGGGAAAGGAGGGAAAATTTTGGAACAGAAAGTTTGGCAAAGGTCACTGTAGAAAAAGTTACTCATATGTTCTGTAAATAAAAAGCTTTAATAAAAAATAGAAAAAATATCTAAGAAAGATATAGACATAGTCTAGATATATAGATTTTTGAGTCATTGGCAAATAGCTAACAGTAAAAGCCAAGGCCATAGATGAGCTCTTCCTAGGATGGAGGTTTATTAAAGGATAAGAGACAGATGCTGAAAGAGTACCATAATATTTTAGTGTTGTAGAAGTGAAAAGGTGAGTTTTAAGAAAAGCACAGTGTCCCATGTAGCAAAAAAATTAAAGATATATGACTCCATAACACTGGTATTGCATTCAGTAATAAAGAGATCATAGGTTGTCTTGAAATTTCCTTTTTCATCAGAGTAGTGCAAACACTGTAGCCAGAAAGGGCAACCCAAATACAATTTTTCTTTAAGCTACAGGTTATCTATTTTATGTTTCAGAAAAGAGTGTGAAGAGTCATTGATAGTAAAAACAAAACTGTTGAAGGCAAAGGCATATGGAGATTCAGGATCCCTTAGATTCTGAGAAGAGATAGAATTCAACCTTTATACTTGAACGTAATAGATGTTTAATAAATGCTTGCTGAATTGAATTAAGGTATAAGCGAAAAGGATTGGAAGAAGAGAAGAACCAATTTGCCCTCAGAAATCAAAAAAGAAAATAATACATTATTTGCATTCTGTTTACTGTTGCCAGTCTATTTTGCTCTGATCATCTTATTTTAATTATCAACATTTTAAAGTACATGAGCTTAAATTAAATCTTTTTGTGTGAAACTGGAAAAGGGAATATGAAGACCTACATATGTATACGCTTGAGTATTATTAAATACATACATATTCATGTTCAATACTTGAAGAATTTGTGATTTCATTGGTGCTATTTTTATGTAGATGTGTTTTAAAGCGTTGCCTCTGGTTGAGTAAAGTTAATTGACTTAACCACAGTCCCAAAGCTTGTTACTATCAGAGGCCATGATTTGAACTCATGCTTTCTTTTCTCTAAGCTCTAACAGGCTCTCTCCAAACCATCATGTGTCTTCAAGACTAGTTGAAAGATTAAATTCAAAAAGAGCTGATCTAATGTTGTGCTACAAGACTCTACTAAATATTTTGTCAGTGTCTGAAATGAAATTATAAGTGGCATGTTTCTATAAATCTCAACTGATATGAACCTAGAAAAACTAGATAATATGTTAGATGACAGAATTAGACTCCAAAAAGATTTTGACAGCATGAAATGATGGGCTCAATCTAATAGGATGAACTCTAATAAGAATAAATGTAAAGGACCGCATTCAGATTTGAAAATTCAACTGTATAAGCCCAGAATTGGAGTGAGGCAGGCAGATAAAAATCATGGGGGAAAGATTTATTATGGCATTTAGCAGATGGTAAATGCATTATAAATCAACAATGTGAAATGGCACCCAAAAAGTTAACTTAATCTTTGCATATGTCTTGAGTGTTATGTTCAATTCTGGACAATATATTTTAGATTGGATATCGATGAGTTTAGGGGCAACTAGCAGAGAGTGACCAAGATGATGCAATCTTGAAACTAGAGGTGTGCTGGAGTCAGCTCATTCAGGTGTAGATTGTTAAATGTTCAGTGTCAGCCATTCTGTCAATAAGCATTTATTATGTATTTTCAATGTTTCAGGCACTGTACAAAGTGCTGGGAATACAAATTAAAGATATTTGCTGCCATCAGGGAGCTTGTGTACTAATGGGAAGACAACATATAAAAAAAAACTGAAAGGATAAATGGAGGAGGGAGGAATATGTGCAAGAGCATGGAAAAAGAAAGTCCTTTTAGAGATGAATCAGCAATTCAATATGGAGAGAGAGGAAAACATCTTTGACTTGGGCCATTTCTTTAAATTAAAGAACTTGGGAGGAATCAACCAATTAGAAGATGAGGTCTCAAGGGAACAAAAATACTTTCAAATGTGAAATGGTCTACGTGTGGAATGATCTTCCAGGTTGAAGAGTTTTCTATATGATGACAGAAAAAGTCCCATGGAAATAGGTAGGCAATTCAGTATAGAGAACGATGAAGATATCTTTCTCTTGGACTTCTTTAAAACTTCTTCTTGGAGGTATTGAAAAAATTAGTGAATAAGAAAATGAAAACACAGGAGTGAAGAATACTTTCCATGTGTGTTATGGGGAGAGGGGAAGAGCACTCACATAATTACCTTCAGTGGTTTAAAGATTGTGAAATAGATGTTTTCCTTAACAGAAATCAACTGTGGAGTAGTAATTGAATTGTATAGGTTGGTCTTGCCCCAGAATGACAGAACTTCCAAAAAGAGCTATCTCTCTGAGCAGTCAAATGAAGTCAATCAATATTTATTATCTGCTCTATTACAGACATTGAGAATACAAAGAAATGCAAAAATAGCCCCTACCCTATAAGAAACTTACAGTCTGTTGTAAATATTACTTAAGATGAGAGGCAACCTTGTATGAAAAGAGCTGTGAAGCTGTAGTTCAGAGGACTTGAGTTCAAAACCAACTTTACTTCCTATTTCCTTGTGACATTGAACAAAATAATTTATCTTTTCTGTGCCTCAGTTTCCTCACTGGTAAAATGATGTTATTTGATAAGTTTATATCTTCTAATTCTTAGTTTAGTAGTATATCTACTGCATACCACTTCCCAGGATAATAGGACAATAAAAGTTTATGAGTAAAAGATTCAGTGTTTAAGGACCTTACATATCTGACTATAGATGGTAATGTGCCTTCCTTCACTATATCTAGATAATTTTCTGTATCCCAGTCTCCATGCTTTCCACTAGATCGTATCAAGCACATTTTTTGAGGATTAGGAAACTGTCTTGTCCTTTATATATCTCTGCCTTGTATCTTTTATCTCTTTAGGGAGAGAGATTGCATCTTACCATATACTGCTAACAGTGCTTATTTCCAATGGTGTGTATTGTTAGATTAATAGCAAGACCTTTCCAAGTCAGTAGAATGTCTCACAAAGACAGCTGGCATCTGAAGAAGAAAGAATTACCCTCCTTCTAGAATTACAAGTGTAATTTCTCCTTCCATCATCCTCAGAAGTTAGTACATCAAGATCTAGTTAACAATGTATGAAAAGAATGAGAGCAAATGAGATTAGTTTGCCATTTTCCTGATTATTGAGCCAGGAGTTCCCACTGAATTTCTTTGGAGAAAGAAAGGCATTTTTAAATTCTTTGCTCATTCTTTCAGCCTTTAGTCTTCATTGTAAGAATAGATACCTATTTGTATCATATATTTGAGTGCAGAAATGAATTCTAAACTAAAAACATAATTTTGCCTAAAAATCTGATTTGAAAAATAATTCTTAGTGACAAAAATAAGCCAAGAAAAACTGAGAGGTCTTTAGCCATAGAGATCATGCTTTGCTAGACTTTTTTTTAATGTGTAGGATTAGTAGATGTTGTACATGCTTGGGGAAGTTCTTTCACTGTCTTTTTACTATATCTAAAATTTCCTATGAAACATAACAATGATTCCATTCTAAAGAATATAACTGAATTGAGTCTGTACTTGAAAAATAGGGACAATATTGAGATTTTAGGAAGAATTTTAAAAGGTAATGTTGATCAGCTTGTGGATAAACTAATCTTAAAAGTATCGCATTTGTGAAGAGTCTTGGGGAAGACACTCAAGTGTGTAAAACCAAAAGGTTGAGTTTCCAGTCTTACTTATGGTTGGGTTTCAAAAAGCTTTTACAAATATTGTAAGATCAGGTGGTTATGTGAGTGAAATAACAAGTCAATGAGATAAATAAATGATCACTTTTCGGGCTAAATCTAATATCAATTCCCTGGCACCATTTATTTTAGTCACTGGAGGCAGGCTCACGTTGTGAACAACAGAGGAAACTTTGAGGATGCAGGTATAAATTTAATTCTAGGATTTCATGTTAGCAAAAGGGACTATGTCAGGGGTAGTTGAAGGGTCTAGAATATGATGATTTAGTTCAGACTCAACAAGAACAGTTCACAAAAGGTCAGTCATGCTTGACTATCAGAATAGAAATAGGAGAATTAACGGGAATCAGATTTGATCTAATCTAACCTGTCCTTCACTGTCCTTAAATGGAATCCTGAACTAATCATAAATCAATCTATAAAATGAATATGCTGCTGCTTATTTTTTCCAATAGTATTTTATTTTTCCAAATACATGTAAAGATAGTTTTCAACATTCATTTTTGTGAGACTTTGTGTTTCAATTTTTTTCCTTTTCTCCTTTATCTTTCCCCTCCCCAAGACAGCAAGCACTCTAAGTTATATATGTGCAATTTAAACGCATTTCTCTATAAAAGAGCAGTTTTTTTAAATTTTATTTTATTTGCATAACATATGTGTGGGTAATTCTTCAACAATAACCCTTACATAGCTTTCCGTTACAAATTTTTCCCCCCAACTCCCCACCCCTCCCCTAGATGGCAGGATATCCACTACATGTTAATTATGTTAAAATATTGGCAAATCGAATATATGTATACATATTTCCAAACTTATCATTGTTGTGCAAGAAAAATCTTATCTACACAAATGATATATCAGATAAAGGAAACACAATGTAAGCAAACATCAATCAAGGAGTATGAGAATGTTATGTTGTGGTCCACATTTCGCATCCCTCTCTCTGGATGTATATGGCTTTCTTCAGTGAACAATTGGAGGTGGTTTGAAACATTTCATTGTTGAAGAGAGCCATGTCCATCAGAATTGATCATCATATAGTACTGTTGTTGCCGTGTATAATGATCTCCTGGTTCTGCTCATTTCACTCAGCATCAGTTAAAAGAGCAGTTTTCAAAGCAAAGGATATTCTTAAAATTGACTTAGAATGTAAATGGGATAAGAAAAGAAGAGTAAGGGGATAGCAGCAGTTTAGTATGATAGATAGAACACTGGACCAAGGAATCAGAACACATGTTCTCATCAAAGATCTACTGGCTATGTGGTTTAACAGAATTATTATATATATATATATGTATGTATATATATATATATATATATATATATATATATATATATATAGAGAGAGAGAGAGAGAGAGAGAGAGAGAGAGAGAGAGAGAGAGAGAGATTTACCAAATGATTCTGAGGATCCTTCCTTCTAGCTGTAAAGTTCTGTAACTTGCTGGTCATCAAAGGGTGCAACTACCAGAATGATTTAATGTACTGGGTCATTAATTTGAAAGGAGATAGGTGAAGGTAAAATTTGCTGATGAAAGGTGAGGAGTGAAGGTTGTTTAGAGGAGACATCTAACTCCAACGTACAGTAGAGATAGAGGAACAGAGAGGCACAAAAAGGATTTACGTATTTCAAGAAAAAGAAAATTGGTGCATGAAAATCACAACCTCTTTTTATGTCTCCAAATTTCCTCTTTTGTACTCAATCCACTTTGATGATCTGACTGTTCCAAGTTCCCTCTATCCTCACCCCCACCCCTTATTTTTTTCTTTCTACTTTTCCATTGCTGGTAACCATAGTGATGCTTACCACAAATAGCTCTCTCGGCAATCTCCCCCTCCTTTTTTAATTTTTTTTCCTTTTTACAACCCAATTCCTTTGATATACATTGGTTTGATATTGTTAAATGATGCACTATTATATTTATGGTTTAGAGACTTATTTTATTTACCAAAATTTCTTGTCCATTTCCTTTTAAAAGAAATATGGGGAATTTCTCTCTCATTTAACCTCCCTGAAGGGCAATTTAAAATGGGAATGTGCAACTGTTAATTTCAGTTTCTGGAATAGTGGGGAAACTGATTATGCCAGAGATTCTTCTCCCTATTTGGAGCTTTGGAAATGGAAGAACCCCTGAGTAACAAAGGCAATCATCTCTTTTCTTTAATGTGCAAACTGAATAA
Source organism: Myrmecobius fasciatus (assembly GCA_023553655.1). Lineage (NCBI taxonomy): Eukaryota > Metazoa > Chordata > Mammalia > Dasyuromorphia > Myrmecobiidae > Myrmecobius > Myrmecobius fasciatus. The sequence continues at coordinate 46,502 of JAJPUD010002048.1, read as the reverse complement.
ATGTGGAAATATATAAACATGATTACCACTAAATTATAATTTAACCTTAGTTTCTAATCCTCTACTATTTGTTGTTTTCTCTCTCAAAAGGGAAATATTTGCCTAATAAATAGTAGTCCCAAAGAGCTAAAATTCTCAATAAGAAACAGGAAGGTATCTCTCTCAAAATAGTGATTTACAGTCAACTGATTAGCTTTAGGGTATAGTTAAAAAATTCTATAATTAATTTTGAGTGTGTACTTTAAAATTCATTGACCAAAATGCCAAGCAGGGAAAAACAAAACAAAAACACCAAAACAAAAAAAAATCCCTATTGTCCTTAGTGTGTATAAAGTCTAAAGTCCCCAGAAAATTTCCTTTAATCAGATGGCAATATTTGAAATCTAAGTAAATATTAAGGTTCTTGTGTTGTGTATGTAAGCCCGTGTGTGTGTGTGTGTGTGTTTGTATGTGTGTATCTGGCACTGGCACAAAAGCGACCAGATGATGACATTCATAGGATTATAGGACTGACTCCTGGGGACACACTTGGTTGGATGCAATTAAAATGCCTGTCAGGCATTTGATACCAGAAGCCCCTTGACAAACTGCTAAATCTGCCAGCAGCGCAGCATCCTATTGTGAGTGAATGATGGCGGAGCTGGGTGGCTTGTCATCATTCTCGAAAATTCTGTGGCTACTGAGCTCTCTCTCTCTCTCTCCCACTCGCCTTATTTTCCTTTTCGCCACTGCAGGGACTTTTTCTAATTTGCAGTTTTCATTTTCCCGACACACATAGACACAAGCTGGCGGCTTGCAGACTGCGTCTGTCTAGAGGTAGACGGCAAACCAAGGGATAATAACACTGGAGAAGAATGATTTTGCAGCAGTACTTGAAGAATAGGATTTGGGGGTCTTGCTGCATATGTGCCGGTAATGATTTTCTTTCAAAGGATCTACTTTATCTGATTTAAAGTATTCTGAGGAAAATTCTGTAAGATGCAAGAATTGAGCCTTTTGGAAATTAACTACTGCATTACAGCAACATTGATGAACTCAAGGAATAGCTTTATTTTATGACCGGGAAGAATGCACTTGCTTATTTGTAAGCTGATTAATTTAAAATTTCAAAAATTATCATTCTGCATATGTATTTTTCTCTTTTTTTCATTTTATTTTTATAGATTCTACAGCCTGCTGTCATTAACGCAGGAAACATTGATTGGAAATTACTCATTCAGAAAATTAAAAGGTACCACATGTTATTTTTTGTTGTGTTTAAGGATGGGGGAGGCAAGGATCCATTCTTTGAGCCATCTGCATGTTTTCATTTGAATCATTCTCTGTTTCCTTAGCTTTTCCTTTGGAGGCTAAATTTGATGAAATTTTACATTATCTGATCTCATATCATCTCTGTGTGTAATCTAAGACTGTTTTGTATTGAGTGAATGTAAAATCAACTGAGTCGTTTGTCTGTCACATTTTTGATCTGCCTATTAGTTTTGAAAGATTGAGAAAACAGTGAAAATCTCTCCATGTTCTCCCTTCTTGTTGAAAATCATAAATATTAGTA
>JAJPUD010002048.1:0-44940 GCA_023553655.1 Myrmecobius fasciatus | reverse complement strand
AGAGAGAGAGAGAGAGAGAGAGAGAGAGAGAGAGAGAGAGAGAGAGAAAATCTAATACTGCATGAATTTTAATGGGTTAAATTTAAATTCTCTGGCTTGCTTTTCCCAAGTAGAATGAATGATAGAGAGTGAATTTGAAAGCACAGGGATGACTCAGTATGGGGTATGGGGTTTGCTAATAAAACCTATTTAACCCTTTCACTGTCACTGTAATTGTTTTTGTAAAGCATTTTTGGTTCAAGAATCTGGTACTATGGATATAGTAGAAATGTGATTCATTCTTATTTCATATGCTCTTTACATCTTGTGAATCCAGTCTTGCAGAATTGCCATAAAAGCAAGTGACTCCATTCTTTTTGTCCCATTTTACCTGAACTCCAACATAAATGATATTATTTTCTAATTTCTGCTTGGCTTCTAGGTGTGTAAGATATCTTAGAGAAAACAAACATATGAGAATTGTTTTTATTTTAACTCTTTAAGGGCATTTTTTTTTGCATTTTCTCCAGCACTTCTGATATCTGTGATCTATCTACTTATCAGAATGATTGACATTCTGCCTTGCTGAAAATCAGATCAATAATATCTTTTTCTTGCTTAGCTGGCATGTTTGTTTTTTGTCCCTGAGATTATTCTATGGAAAAAAATTGACGGATTATTGTCAAGAAACATTTTAACTAAGAATTGTTATTCATTGCTTTGACTTGAAAACCTCAGTGAAGTGTTTATATATGTCTATGCATGTGTGTAAATAATATTTCAAGCACCTGAATATAGTTCCCATGCTGCAGTTGCTTAATTTTCTCCGTGTTATCTAGTCATTAACCCATTCACTGATTCATTTGGCAAGCATTTGTTGAGTACCTACTATGTGCCTATGCCTGTCTCAGACCACCATGTGGTACAGAAATTAAACAGAAGATTTAGTTTTTCTTTTGAAGAGCTTAATTCCTTTGAACAAAGCTCTCTTATCTCTGGGGAATAAATAAAGAATCATAGTGAGGTTTTAAAAGAAAGAAAATATTAATTAAAATATTGAGCAAAATATGGCAAATTAGTCCTACCTGGTAACTTATGAACTACCTAATCACTTTCCTCAAAAATTAAATTCAATTTTACCATGTCTCTGGTTACAACAAAATAATAAGGGCTTCTTTTTCCTATGAAATATTTGAAAAGCAACCAACAAAGCTATAGACCTGCCCTATAATTCACATTTTTATTTGGAGAGGAAAAGTTCTGGGTTTTTATAATGTACATCCTTTTGGTTATTTTTTCCCACATAATTAAAATCTGGAAGTGGCACAAATGCCTAAAAGAAAGCTAGGCTTTTGTAATCCCAGTTTAATTCAGATCATCACAATAAAAAACATCAGAGTGTTTGAGTGAATTGTAAAGACAGTTAAGTTGTCTGTTTAATGAATAATCTAGCCAATGTGCCATTGATAAGAAACCTTAAGGCTTAATAGCATTGTTTCTGAGTGGCAAATAAAAACAGAAGTACTCAACATCATCTCTCACTGGCCTCTACCTCAACTTACTTTATTGATTTTACATTATAATTGGTGAGAATGAATGCTGGTATTATCCTCATGGTAATGATGAAATTTTGTGCCAATCTTTTTATAAACCCCTAATGCATTGTGATTTTTTAGAACTAATTATTGCTGAATAATCAAATATTGGCTGTTCATACTGCTAGAACTTGTAAGAATCAGGGATTCTACATCTAGGCTTTTCTAATCAATATATTATTGGAAATAGCTTAAATTGATTACTAATTCACCCCCAGTTCTTCTTAAGCACTATGCCTGCTTTTGCAACCCTCAGAGGATTTTGGTTGGTCAGTAAGGTTTCAATTTTTCTTTTTATGTTTTGTTTTTTTAAACATATGTCTCCAACTATTTTACTATTAATGTTTTTTGGGGAAGGTAATAGTCGATGTTTTCAAAAGAAATAAAAATCTCACTTCTTTTATCAGTTAAGATTAGTGAGGATTTTCTTTTTGTTTTCATTTTAATCAGCCAAAGGACAGAAGCCAAGCTGCAGCATGAATCTTGCTGTCTGAAAGCTCCCCAAATAGTACTTTAGGCTTTGACACTGTTTACTGGTCTTCACATCTCCAGCCAAGGTTTTGCTGCAGCACAGGAAAGGAAAAGTCCTCCTCCCTTCAACGCCACCCCCCCAACGTTAACAAATAAAAATGATGTCATACTTATTGGCCTATGATAATCAATCAGCAGAGCTGTTTTAACAAGATGAATAATGGTCATTCAAAAATCCTTGAACTTTATACCAGTAAATATCAGCCTTAAATTCCTTAGTAGGAATTCCAATTAGCATAACTTTCAGTATTCCTTGGCACATAGACCTGAAAGGATAGATATTCCAGCTTTTTAAAATGATTTTAATATTTTTTTATTTAATATTTACAGAATTTCTTTATGATACTGCAATGTGGTTAAAAGTGATTTCTAAGCATTTGTATGTATGTGCATATACACATTCAGGGTATGCATTATATACCTTTACAACTTTTACAATAGTATTTGTATTTCATCCTGTTTGGTCCTATTGCTTGGAGAACAGCATTATTACTCAAACAGCAGGAAAGTAAATGATGAATTAGCATTTTAAAATAAGTACAGTAATTGAAACAGTTTCTCCAGCCTACTATTGAATTAGTGATTACAGGTCTAATTGTGATTTGTTGTGAAATTTACTGGAGCATTTAGATATTAAATTCTATGTAAAATACAAATATGTATTATAAAGTTTTTTTTTAATTGAGGTGATGATATAGTGAAGACAGGAACAAAATAAAATTGAGATTGAAATTTAATAATTGCCCTCTTTCACCTTGATCTGTGCTTCTGTCTTCATAGTCCTAAAGAAACACCATTAGGATATACTCTCAGGAACTGTCCCTATCCTTGATACCCTTGAGAGATAGCATGCACTGAAGCACACATACACTGATTACCATTATATAAAGGCATTGTGCATTTGTATGGATTAATGATCCTGTTAGGAATTCCCTAAGTCCCTCTTTCTTCACTTCTCTTCCCCAACAGGTATATTTACATTTTCCAACTGGTAACTCAGAAGGTAGCCACTAACTGGTACCCACACCTATTACTCAGACCAAGATCTAGAGATCAGTGTCAGAGACCATCCATTTCCAATTGCACATTATAATTGAGGTCCTGTGCCTAATGTCACAGTCAGTGCAAAAGGTGGGATTTAAACCCCATATTTTGACTCCAAAGCCAGTGCTTTTGAGATCCATCACAGTAACATGCTTAATCTATTGTTTCTTAATCCTACAAGAAGTCTTGACCCTTTGTTTCCCACTTCCCTAGTTCCAGCTTCCTCCCTGGATTCTGGATCTCTTGTCTTTTCCAATAGAGTCTAACTAATCTGTGTCTGGCCTAGGTGATTTATATTAACTACTTCTTTATGTTCCCTTTAGTCTAGTGAAGTTCCTTATCAAAGACCCCTGGCTGGTATTGTCCTATCAGTAAAAATACTGTTGTGGTATTTTCCTTTCTCTGTGCAAAGGAAAAGCAAATCATTGAATATGTTCTTTGACATTAGTAGCAATCTGTCCTTTGGAAAAAGAAAAAAGTCCGTTTCAAAATTATCTGCTTCTTCCTCTTATAGGCATATTTAATACATTTCCAGTTTCTACTCCTTTATCCAATCACTATCTTGACAATTCTGTATCAATACAGAGTCTTGAATGCCATTACCTTTGCACTAATTGAAATCACTTGCTTTTCTCACCTCAAATATTTATTCCATCTGTCAACTTGAATGAGGATTAGTAAAAGAAAATTTTTCACTGCTTTATGTCTTCTATGGTGAATTGATTCAGTTTGTAGCAGCAACTCAAGCAAGTCAGTGACTTTTGTTTGCAAAAAATTCAAAGGATCACTTAAAAAGTGTCCTCAGTAATTAACTGCTCTGTCCAGGCTTTTCAAGTCTCTATCAAACAGGAAATTATGACTCTGGGTCCAAGCTTACATTGCAATGCTCTCTAATATATTGAAGTAATTGTAAGTCTCCTATTTTGATTTCCTAACAGGTACAGTGGCTTACGCCTATAACGTTAGTATCAGAAATCTGAGAACCCCCAAGGGAAACACCATGTCCATTATAAAAAAGTTACTTGTCATAATTAAATAAGTTAATTGATTCATTAATCAGATATAAAGACATCAACTAATAAATTGGGAAAGGTAAGGAAATAGCTTCTAATTACAAAATAGTAGCTTTGTCTCAACTTAAATTATGATAACATCTTTGACTGTTTTGGGCCTATTTTATCCAAGGGTTTTTCCATAGATAAAGCCTCAGCATTTAGCTAATATTTTCTCATTCTTCTGCTAAGAAGTTTTTAGGAGCCAGAATTCACCATTCACTTCCTTATTAGTTCTCATAGCTGGTCTTTTCTTGGCCTTCTTGAGTATTCCTGTGCAGTAGTATGAATTACCCTGCATTTCCAGGGGGGTTCTGGACCTATTAAATTTCCTAAATTTAATTCCTAAATTTCCTATTAGGGAAATTTCTATGTGGAAATTCCTTGCATTTATCCAGATGGTCTATTCATCAATAACTTAAAGAATCAGAGAATGATCTAAAGAAGTAAAAAGTACACACAAGAGAGAAAACCTACATCCAGGACTTCCTGACTGCCCACAACTGACCCTCTTTTGCAGGGGTTCTTAACCTTTTATTTGTCATGAACTTCGGTGGCATTTTGGTGAAGCCTTGCAGACCCCTTTTAAAATATAGAAGATAAAAATAGTTATTAAGAGAGAGAAATTATATTGAAATACAGTTGTCAAATAGTATAACAATTTTTTTCTGTCCTTCAGTTTCATGCTTAAATACCTTTTGGATGATTTTGCTTAGTTGAATCATTCACCAAGCTTCCATTCTATCTTATATATTTCATTAGTAGTTTATTCTATTAGTTTATACTTCTCATAATCCTCCAGAATAAGAATTTTAAAATGGAATAGTATTCTAAATGGGTATTGCCCTTGGCTGCCTTATCTTTCCACTTGGAAACTTCTAATTGTTTTTGAGATGATATTATGTTATAAAATTTATATAGATTAAACTTCTTTAGAAAATCTTTCTAATACCTGTCAATGTCTTTAGATGGTATATAGATACATCTAAATACATATATGTGTGCATACACATATACACATAAATAAATGCAAATGTCAAATAGAGGTTATGTTTGATTTTAGAAAAACTAAAGAGCCACTGTAGGGAATTCCACAGAAAATCAATTTGGCAGTTGGACAAATGATGAAAGTTTCATTTTATGAAAGTGAAAGTTTCAGTTTAAAATGAAAATTTAAAAAAGGGAGATGCATTTGGAGTAAGATATGATGAGGGTCTGAATTAGAGTAGTAGTTGTATGAGTATGTTGAGAGATAATGTGGAGATAGAAATTAGATTTGGCAACTGATAGTAATCAAGGAGTGATTAGGAAATTAAAGATGATACAACCAAGTTTGATAAAGCAATATGATATCCTAAACAGAAAGAGGAAACTTCAGAAGTCTGGGCATTAATCTTGGGTGGGGATGGTGGAGAGGATGACTTCTGTTTGGAATATGTTGAGGTTGAGATGTCTTTTGGATCATCTGATTTGTCCAGTAAGTAGTTGATAATATGGGGCTAGAACTCAGAAAGAGACACTAAAGTTACATTTTTAGATTTGGGAGACATCTACAGAGAGAAAATAACTATATTCAGGGAGCTAATGAGGTCACAACTGAGAGTAAAATGAAAATAACAACATGGGCCCAGGATAGGGGCTAGCAGTATACTCCTATCCATGACTATCTTTGACTCACAGTCAAGGAGTGTGAGATGGATCATGAACTAGAAAAGAAAGCCAAGAATGAGCAGCAGAGAAATTAGGTGAGAATTAAAAGAATAATGTCATTAAAACCCAGAGGAAAGAAAGTAACTAGAAGGAGATGGAAATCCACAGTGTCAAAAACAACATAATTTCAAGAAGGTTGAGGATAGAAAAAAGGCCATTGGATTTAGCAATTAATAAATAATTGGTGACTTCAAAGAGTGTTATTTTAGTTGACTGATGAGGTCAGAAACCAGATTTTAGAAAGTAAATAAATTAGAAAAGAGGAAATAGAGGTAATGGATGTAGAGTAATTGTTCTAGGATATCAGTTCAGAAAGTTAAAGGTATAAGACAGCAGGTTCAGGCTACATATGTCTACATCTATCAGGTAATTCAGACCTTAAAGCATCTTTGTTGCTTTCCTCTGGAAAATATCCAGTTTTTAAATATCCCCACTCAAATGTTACACCCAGAACACAAAATTCCAAAACAAGTCTGATCAGAATACAACAGAATTATCACTTCTTTAGCCTTGGATACCATGCCTCTCTTAGTGCATTCTAAAGCTGTGTAAACTGACAGATCATTTTCAGGTGAGCTCTTGTCTAATTGCTCCTCTTCCACTTCATACTAAAGAAAATTACTTATGAATTTACATGTTAGACTACCTCTGGTTCTATTCAGAATTATTATATTTGGCTCCATGGTCTAATATCCTAGCATCTTCTTGGATTCTAACTTTGTCACCCAGGACTAGCTCTTTCCAATTTTGTGTCACCTGCTATTTTTATAAGCATGAAACCTAATGAGATCATTCAAATCACTGATAAAGATGCTAAAAAAGTTCAGGGTCAAACAAAGATCTCTGAAACAGTGCACTTTCCAAGTTGAAATTGAATTGTTTATTTCATTTAGTTGAGCAGTTAAATATATTAGAAGATGTGATTCTGAGAAGTTTTTCTGATCAACAGTTTATTGCCCGTTAAAAAAGAAATATGAGTCAAATATGACTCCAGTAATCTATGCTGGATCAATCTTTGCCTGCAGGGATTGATGATGTCTGGATACTTGTGACCACTTCAAAAAAATATATAATATAAAAAATACTGTTTCAGGTCATCCTGACATCAAACTATAAACCTGAGTGGATGTAGTCCTTTATCATTACAGACTTCTTGGTAGAAGATTAGGAGGTAGGTATGCCTCCTAATCATAGTGTCTAAGTAAAGTGACCTTGAAGAACCTGATGATTTTATTTTTAGTTCTCTTTCTTCTTCAATCCATAGTACCTTCACCTTTCATAAAACATTTTAAAATGTTTTGTCCAAATAATATTCCAGCTCATTATATTCTTCTGAATCTGACTCATAGATATGCAATTTTTCTTACACAATCAAGCCATATCTGAACATTTCCAGGCTTTTTGAAATTGTTATAGTAACCTGATTCATTATCCATCTATTCTTATAAAAATCCTCTCAAGCCAAGGACTGTGATGATTCAACAAAGTCATCCAAACAACTACTGTTCTTTAGACTTTGATACATTAAAACTTGCTCCTAAGAGTCTTCTCAACCTTGGAGTTACTGTCTTGTTGGAAGAAAAAATGCAAAGAGAGCTGTCCATAGCTTCTAAGCTTATACAATTTGTGGTAATATGCTAAAATGTTACGAAATGCATCTTTGGCCTCCTAAGACATTTCAAAAATATATTAGCTTTGCTTGGTATACCAAAGTTTTCAGAAGATGATCAAGCTTTTAAAGTTAATTAGTGACTCATTCTATTATTCTCACTTTTACTTTATTTAGCCTCAGAAATATAATATTTTTCTCACTGCAAAGTAATCTTTATTAATTAAAAAGCAATCAATCTTTGAAGACAAATTTATTAATTGCTTGTGATGTGTTAAGTACTATGTTTTCTAGGACATAGAAGTATAAAATGTGATCTTTGCCCTTAAGGAACATAGAGTCTTGTTGAGCAAAGAAAGTGTATGTCAGACTACAGTAAAAATTAAAAGCAGAAAAGGAACCCATGATTTGAGTGGTAAAAGGGACATGCAGATGAGGAAACTCTATCAATGTAGATCAACATCTTCTATCCAACTTATAGTCTTAGAGAACAAATAAAAGAAACTATATTTTATTACATGCTAATCTGTATGACTTAGATAATTAGTCATATGAATTCAGAGGACAAAAAAATCAGTGAGGTTGGAATAGTTATGAAAACTTCATTAAGGAGATGATTCTTCAATTAGATTCTGAAGGATGGGCATAGGCCAGAGCAGGTAAAGAGAACATTCCTGGACAATAAAAAAATAAAAACAAGAAAAGACCTAAAAGTAGCAATGAGGTGGGTATGACTGAAATTAGCCATTATATAAAGTTTATTAGAGAATAGTGGTAGATGGGATGGGTCCCAATTATGGAATCTGAAAAACTAGGCAGAAGAATTTAGAATTGAAATGTTTGGAATTAGGGAATCAGTAAAATTTTTGAGTAAGGATAAACAATGATGTAAATATCTTATTAAATTACATAAGAGCAGCAGTAATATGCAGAAGTCATATTAGAATCTAGAAGTCAGCATACTATTGAAATAAACCAAAGATGAAACAGACCATAGTAAGGAGGAATAAATGAATAAGATCTTACTGATAAAATGTGTGTGGGGAACAGAAGGATCAGTCAAATATAATTTCAAAAGAGATATTGTTGATTTCCACTACTCAGCTCAGGCTAGGTATAAGAGTATCTTTTTGGCAATTGTTTTTAATATCAAGTATAAGAAGGCTTTACTTCAATTTATCTTTCTTATTTATAAAAACTTATCTGTTACTGCTGCCTAACACAAATTGTTCATATCAATAAATCCAATTTCCCCCTTACCTTCCATGTTTCCTTCATTTAATTCCCTCCCCTACTTTTTATATATGTTGTCTTAATATTTCAAACTTATACTATAAAATCATCTGGGTAAAGTTGTTTTTAACTTTTCATAATACCTAATATAAACCAGGTAGGTAATTTTAATATTTTGAGTTAAAAGAATGAATTTCCATGTGAAAGAAGATCTGGCCCTGACCTGGGCCTCTAGTTATAGCAGCAAAGACAAAGGGAATTAATTCAAGGATACTATGAAAAAAAAATGGCAGTGAATTTCACCAAAAGGCTTGTTACTGAGGGCAAGAAAGGATAAGAATTAGAAAATCTGTACAAAGATCTTAGGTAGATACTATCTCAGTTGGTAGAAAACAAAGACCTAGCACTTCATTTTCTTTCATGTTTAATTTTATCTGGTGGACTGACTATTTCTACTTTTCTTACAACCTGGTCTCACTTTTTATATTTTTCCCAAGCTTTTCTGTTACATCCTTTGTTCTGCTATAGTTGTGTATAAAATTATAGATTAATTAATGAATGTAGAATGGTATATAATCCATTAGGACAGAGTACCATATTTCAATTGTTTTGAGATCACTATTGACAATAGTGTCCTCTAAATTTTTGAGTAAATGACTCAATTGCAAGAAATATAGGGGAACTATAGGGGAAATTGTACATATTGTTAAAACTAGCATATTTGGATGTTCTTAAAGAATTCTTCTATCAAATTGTTATCCCAATGAATTGTTTTGCTTCCCTCAAAAATATTTCTATCTAATTAGCTGGAGCCAGTTATCTGCTTCTCTCTGGTCAATTCTAGAATTCCAATGACAAATTCTCAGTCTCCAAGTAGCCTTTTTTCTCATTTGTCATTTTTATAAAAGAACAATGAACTAAGATTACAGCTTATTTTATGTTAGTCATTCTCTAGGGTGACTGCTTCATCATCTCAATAGTTGTTATTCTCCTAATCATGCAGCAGGTTATTTGTGGGATGTTACTGAAGACAGGTAATCATATTCAGCATATTGGAACTTTTTTACTTTTATCTGAAGAGAATGGCACATGTTAACATTATACCTTTATTTTGAGATACAACCCTTATCCATGTCCATCCATGTGCCATTTGTGACACTCATGCATAAGTTTCTAGATTCTATTTGGCCTTTTCTTATGCCTTTCCTTCAACCTGGGTTTTCCTTTTCTCTACTTGTCACCTTGGTTTATTCAAATCATTCACAGCTCACTGTCTCATGTTGATTGCTTCTTGATTGTCCCTTCACACAACATCCTCTCAGCATTCTTGCTTTAAGTTTATGCCACTATATATTGTCTTGCATTTATTGACAAATTGATCCAATTCTAATATCTTTGTGGGCAAAGAACAGCCTTATACATGATTAGAAAAAAAGTAGGCTAGTATATAAGAGGTAAATAAATTAAGAGAATAAAAATAAAGCTGATTAATGTAAGGGAGAGCTTTTTTTACTTGAATCCCAATCCCAATTTCATACCAACTTGTAGCCATTGCCTTGGTCAAATTTAATAGCAAGGAGTAGCATTTCTGAAATAGTTTCCAATGATATACCTTTAGTGGAGATTAAGTAGTGAACCAAAGAACCCAAATTGAACTGAAAACTCAGTAATCTATAGGACAACTTTATCATTGTAGAAGAAAATTTAATAGGAGAGTTTAACCACAATTAGGTGACCATAGCATTAGGGGAAGTTGTTTGTTTATGGTAAGGTGAGAACTGTCAAGACAAAGATCATGGAGTGAGGAATTGCAACAGTTGAATTGATGTTACTAACCAATATTTTTCACATTTAATTTTAGACTCTAATTAAAAACCTACAAGTGATATATTTATTCTCCTATGGCTCATCAAAATGATGAATGTGCAAAACTATGTTAATATTGAGAATAATTTTATGTGTTTAATTAGATTACAAAATGCATTATTGATTTGAATGAATTGAGTTAATTGAGTCTATCAAAATTGGCCTGTCAGTATGGTAGTGGTGTAATAGGATTCTAGTAATAAAAAAACTGTCTGAAGTGTAAAAGGTAGAGAATTACTGATTAGGGAAAATTAAATATTAGAAGCAAGTTAAGGATCATAAATTTCACTTTGATTTCAAGGTAAAAGAGGATATTTGAATATAATATATATATATATATATGAATAATACTTAAGGCAAAAATTTCCCACTAGAAGTCTAATTTTAATAACTATGGATATAGACATACCCTTCTTAAAACAGAAAATAACAAAACATATATTTAAACATACAATATAGGTGACGAAATCACATTTAATTAAGGACTTAAAACTCAGATGTTTTCTACTACTATTCTTTTGCTCATCATGCAGATATTTAAATATTTGTATGGAATAGGTCATAAACCTTGGTGGAATCTTAATACATTTGATGATATTATAAGTTCTATAGACCTTCAGTTCCAGAGGAATATGAATAAAACATTTCATTTTTCTTTTATGGCCACTGCTAATTAGGAAAGGAAAATTAAATTGCAAGTAAATAATGACACAAGTATGACTTGCAAACAAAACCAAAACCAAAACAAGAGAAAAACAAATCACTGGCTGGTTTGACTCTTAAATCACTCATATCTGCCCAGGTACTAAGAAGGTAGTAGATTAAGTAGGAGAATATTTGTGAAAAGTTAGAGGAAAAGAAAGAGATGCTGATTCATCATGACATCATTTATCTTGAAAATACCTCTTAACAAAGAATGAGTAGGTCAGCATCATTTTGCAATTATATAGCACAAAAATATTACAAAACATTTCACCCACAAGAGCTGTAAAATAAATAGTACAGTATAGTTCATTTCCTCCCATACAATTTTAGGACTTTTAAACTATCAATCAAGAAATATTTATTAGACAGCTACTATGTGACAGGTACACATTCCACTCTAGGGATGCAAATAAAGTGAATGAAACAATTTTTCTTCACAATAAGATTACATACTAATGAGGAAGACAAATACTTTTAAACATTTATTCAGCATAAACATAGTTACTAAGTAAAAATATACCCAAAATAATTAAATGCAATTTGGGAAAGGGCATGTGTAGTTGGAGGGCATCAGGAAAGGTTTTGTGCAGAATATGGAGGTCAAGCTTTCCCTAAAATGAAGAGAGGATTTCTGTGAGTCAGGGATGAGGAGGGAGAGCATTCAAGGCTTGAGTTACTGGCAGGGCAATATCATGGACATGGGAAACAGAGTGTCTTCAGCTAGAATAGAGATTAGCCAATTTGGCCAGATTGCAGAATGTGGGAGGATTTTGTTCCCATTAATATCTAATGACAAATTAGCAGTCATTTTATTCCAAAGGAATAGAGATGGAGAATGTTACTGTTGTATCTCTGAAATAGGGAACATCCCACTGAAGAAACTCTTTGTACCAAAGTAAGTCAACACCTGCCATAGTCTCAAAAAGTGGTCTAGTCATTGAAATGTTAAATGACTTATACAAGGTCACATGGCTAATATGTCTTAAAGGTAGGACTGAACCTAGACCTTCTTATCTCTGAGATCAGCTTTCTATTTCCAAAACCAAGCTTTTCTTTATTTTTTCTTTTCATTGAAAACTCTCTACCAAACTAAGAAACTGTAATTGTTGAAATTTTCCTTTTTAAGGGACCCATTCTTCCTTGCTACATATGAAAGGATTTATGAGCTATTGCCTTGAAGTAGTGTAGCATATTTTCCTTCTAATGACAAAGCCTAATGAAATAACCTATATGCCTGAGAAGGGGATCTAGAAATGATACTTCAGGAGAACTACTACCTTGGTTATTATCAAAATAGAGAGTGGGAGGAAAACAAGGTGAAATAGTGTTGAGCCATCATAAAAAATGCAGAAATTAAATTGCTTGCAAATTATGGCACCTGAGGCTGTATTCAATCGTAAAATAAACCAGAATTACATTAATGTTAAGCATTCAGTTTATGAGTTATCTACAATGCAGATCTTTTGAGTAACACTGAACTGTCTCAACCTTCTTTAGCTAATCCTAGGGCCTTGGATACACACACATACATACACACACACACACACACAGAGTGTGTTGAGATTATTTCCCTAAATGGCATGCTCCTGGTTTTTGCTCTTGTACTTGGCTCAGTGTATCATTTCTTACCCAATTTACTCTTAGATCTTCATTTTTCTGTATCACATGTCTAAAAAAGGATAATTTTTATTTATTTTTTTATTTTATTGGTATTTTGCCTCTGTGAAAACCAACATGATCCAGTGGGCAGAAAGAAGCCTTTGAAGCCAGGAAGACCATATCTTCTATTTTCCAAATACCTGTGAACATAGTTTTCAAATTCATTTCAGTAAGATTTTTTTTCTCTCTCCTTGCCTTATTTCCCATGTCTTTAAGACAGCGAGAAATATGATATTGGTTAAATATGTGTAATTTTTTAAAATATATCTTCATATTTGAAGACTAGGTTTAAAGTCTCACCTTTGGTACATATTGGGCCAATCATGTAACCAATCAGTGTTCTAATTAATAGAATTCTATAATGGAAGATCTAAAATTACAGATTCATTTCCAAGCCATGTCTTGTCCTATAGAGTGGTGTCTCTGAGCAATCAGTCTGTCCTAAGATGAAAACAGAAAGGTTTATATGCCACCCTTCTAGAAATAGAATGAAATGAGATGGGAACTATTTTTTTTTTTTGCTCAGGGAAAATGCTAGGAGAGTCTAAATAGTAATACAAAATACAATCCAAAGAGATATTGGAAAAACACCAAGCATACTACCACCAGGATAAGCATGGTGAATTAGTCCAGGTAGGGTGGTGGGCACCAGGGCCAAAGAAGTCAGGGAAACACATTAATGAGTCTGACTGAACTTTTTCACCAGCTATTTGTAATGAGAACTAGAACACAGGGACTTCTGGCGAGACACTTTCACCGGGAATTGTGATTGACCCATCTATGTATTTTGGAAAGAGTTCACTTTCCTACTTCAGAATCCCAGGTTCACTGCTAGATATCAAAAAGACTCCTGATTAATACATATAGGGGAAAAAGGAGCTGTACTAAACAGATATAGTTTTTTTCCCCATATACTTAGAAAAGAGTTTATTCTAGCTTAACCTATTTAACTCATAACATTTATTGCCATTTTCCATGCCATTAAATTGCCTTTTCCCCCTCTTGCTCTCACATCATAACTTTTCTGTAGTAGTAATGTTAATCTAGATTTTTCTAGGCTATTGACTCAAGATAAACTTTATAATTTCCACTACTTTTATGATGGTAAGGATTTTAGTCGTTTTAGTGGGCATGGCATCTATGAACCCATACTTGATTTTAAAGAATTCTTCATACATTAACTGGGTATTTATTTACACATAAGCCTATAATTATTGGCAAGCAATTTTTTTGCAGCTGTTATTCAGTAATCTACATATGGATTATATTTCATTTATATTTCCTTGCAATGAGATTGGCTGAGGCAATTGGGGTTAAGTGACTTGCCCAGGGTCACACAGCTAGGAAGTATCTGAGACCAGATTTGAACTCAGGTCCTCCTGACTTCAGGGCTGGTGCTCTAACCACTGCGCCACCTAGCTGCCCCAATTCCCTCTTTTTTTAGTCTCAATTCCAACCATAGCTCATGACTCAATCAAATTTCCATTATTTTAACTTAGGGGATAAAAAGGTGACTTACATACACAAACTATTTAATATTCTTCATGGAAGGGGATGCTAGGGAAAAGTAAATTGTAGCTCATTATTTATAAAGAGAAATTATGTAATTTATTTCTGAAATGTGAAGACTTTGAAAGTCAATCCACTCACTATAAATATGGGCTCCTGGGATTTTGAGTGCTTGTTAGTCTTTTCCCTTGTGCCTTTAATGATTCATCAAGTATGTAAATGGGAAGGGTGTTGATTTATTCTGGTTTTCTTCATCAATGATTATATTCTCTGCCACAGATCATTTCTGGCTGGAACCAAAGATAGTGATTGGCCAGGCTCTATTTTTCCATGCAATACCCACTGGAATAATAGAGGAAATGACAGGTTGCAGCTAGTCAATTCATTGAATCTGTTTTAAAGGGACCTTGCTAAAAATTTTTAAAAGAAAACATCAGAAGAAAACCCTTACATTTTCCCCAAAGGAGCATCAAAACAAATTTAAAAACTGAATCCATCCTTACCGTGACTTAACTGCTCTTATTTTTTTTCTTTTTAAAGATTTTTATTTTCAAAACACATGCACTGATAATTTTTCAACATTGACCCTAGCATTGCCTTATGTTTCAGATTTTCCCTTCCTTTTCCCTATCCCCTCCCCTAGATGGCAAGCAATTCAATATTATATTACTTTTTCAAAGCTGAGTGTTATTTCAAAATTTTCTTTATCAGGGCATTAACATAACCTGATGGCCTGAGTGAGTTTATTAGCCAAATATATGTATCAATCCTTTATTCCCAGAGAATAACTGAACTCCATTAAACACGGGCTTCCTTTGTACACTACTTGCTTATTTTTGATTTCATTTAGTTGAGAAAATGGAAATAAGCCATCCTGCTTTATCTGCTGCTTAAGACCTTTCTATCCACACAGGGTCAGGTTGTTCATTTTATTGGTATAATAAAAAGGTATAATATTGGTAGAAGAAAAAAAATCTACATAGAAAAAAGTAAGTTGAGGCTTTCTAATTTTGTAAAAAAAAAGAGTTCCTTTTATTTCTTTTTTTTTGTAAAATTGCAATCTTATATGAAGGTGATCTCTAAAACAGTAAGCTCTGCAATGTCCTTCCAACAAGGACAGGTTGTTGGCAACCATTTATGAGTCTACCCTTGAAAATATTTGCCCTTTGAGGCCAAGAACTGGTTTTTGTTTTGTTTTGTTTTGTTTTACCCTACTCTGTAGCTTTAGCATTTAGCACAGAGCCTGGCATATAGATGGTAGGTGATTAATAAATATTTGTTAATGATGATGATGTAAGAAATGATCAGCAGGATAATTTCAGAGACGGCTGAAAAAACTTACATGAATTGATGCTAAGTGAAGTGAGGAGAAGCAGGAGAACACTGTTTACTGCTTCAAGATTATGTGATCTACTGTGATGGGTGTGGCTCTTTAACAGCAAGGTGAATCAAGCCATTTCCAATGGTCTTGTGATGAAGAGAGTCATCTGCACCCAGAGAGAGGACTGTGGGAACTGAATGTGGATCACAACATAGTATTTTCACTCTTTTTGTTGTTGTTTGCTTGCATTTTATTTTCTTTTTCTCTTTTTTTTTCATTTCAGATCTGATTTTTCTTGTGCAGCATAATTGTGAAAATATATATAGAAGAATTGCACGTTTAACTTATATTGAATTGCTTGCCGTCTAGGGGAGGGAGTGGGGGGAAGAAATGGACAAAAACAAATTAGAACACAAGATTTTGCTGGGGAAAATGTTGAAAATTATCAAGGCATATGTTCTGAAAAAAAGTTTTTTTTTTTAAAATGATGATAATGTAAATTCAAGATTAACTGAGCTAAATGGGAGACAACTAAACCCTTAATTGTTCACCAAGTAATGAATTCTTTTAAGCAAAATTACAACTCACAATGTGCTATTATTTTAAGAAATGGAGGTTTTGTCATCTGTATTGGTAGCCTGAGATTCACAACTATGAAATTTCAGGTCCTTGAACATCAAAATGTAAGAAAACCGTAGATGTTTTACTTTAAATTAATGCCAGCAGAAATCAAAAAGGAGGGAAAGTTGTAATGAACCATGTAAGATTCAATCATATTGAATACCATTTTCATTTTGATTTTTAAAGACTTTCCAAAATTATAAGTATAACCATTCATATTCTCAAGTTTTCAGAAAGGCTGAACCCTTTAAAATTTTTTAGAGTCAGAGATTGGTCAGTTATTTCATAGTAGCAACTTACCTTTGTTTATAGCATTTGAGGAATCTCAAATAACATGTAACTCTGTGAGTAGGTAAGACAAGAATGATTGTCTCCACTTTAGAGATGAGGAAGCTGAAAGTAAAAAATATCAAGTGATTTAACCCTAATCAAACATATTCTAAATATCAAAGATAGAGTTTGAACTCAGCGCTCTTGAATCCAACTATATACTACTTTACTGAACTATTTGAGAAGGGAAATTATACTAAGAAATTAACTTTGCCCTTCACAGAGGACTGTTGAGAAATTATTTGCCTTTCTCTTAAGAGAAGAATGAATTTCTTTTCCTAATTGTTTTTCCAAGAACCATGTAAAATAAAACATCTATAATTTAGAGCCTGATAGGTAAAACATCTAGGGCACAACATGCTTAAGAAAAGGATTGCTAAAATCCCACAATAAAGAACATCTGAATATTGATTTTAATGTAATCAAAGACCTGTTAAAAATTTAGATTCCGCAATAAAATTTGCTATTGCATTTGAATATAATAAACTATAATTTTTATTATGTTACTACTAATATTCTTCAAGATTTAAATTAATTAATTACTAATGAGATATTATATATTAGTGTTTTATTGGAGTTCAGCTGTCTAGGATACACACTAGCTCATACTGTCTTATCATATCTCTGTCCTGTTAGTATTTGCTTTAACTAATCTGCAGGGACAAGGGATAGTCCTTTTGACAATGAGAAGGAAATGAGGTAGATATATCTTTGTAGCCCCTTTTCTGGCCACAAATGAGGTGCTTAAATTTCAAAGTAATATGCAATTGGGAAAGCTCTTTTGTTGTATGAGTACAAGAAGTTCTTAATACAAGTGAGAGATGGCATCTTTAATCTTCAGTGACTCCATATATTTCATAAGAGAAGGAAAATCTGTTTTGAAATGGTGTATTTGTTTGGGTTGAGCAGTTCCTAGCAAGTTGAATACACAGATGTAGCAGGCCATAGAGATCAGACTAATGGCTAGCTCATCCATCTCAGTTTATTGAATCAGTGATTCAAAATTAGGGTAGTCTTGAGTGAGAAACCACTGAAAACTGAAAATACAAATCCTAAATATTCCCAAACAGAAACAATAAAACTTTAATAATTTCTATCTTTAAATAGAAATAGTGGTGGGGTGGATAAAAAAAAAAGGAAGAAGAAAAAAAGAAATTTACATGATAATTTTTTGAATATCTGAAAGGAACAGCAAGTTATATATAAGAGATTTCAGTTTTATATACAATCATCTTTTTGTTGTACTATGTTATGGAAATGCTTGTTTTATTCCACAAATATGTATTAATGTAGAAAAAATAAAAGGAGAAAAAAGAGAATTTCAATCTAAGTCAGCTAGCCAATCCCAAAATAAAAGCATGACTTTGAGCAAAGCAAGGTGAATTATAATGCTTTTTTTTTAAATGGGACTAAACCTCATATTTTAAGGGAGGGATAGAAAGTTATTGAAGTCTTTTCATTTTGTTTTGGGCTAAAATATTGGCACCGCTCTACTCAATAAGAGAATCTACAACTTGACAAATTAGATTGAATTTTTCACTTTTCCATTGGATAAAGGTTACATATTTAGGCATGAAAAGGATCTTAGAATTCTTCTAGAGAAACAAAACCAGGACTCAGAGAGACAAATGAGGAATTGAAGTTCTAAGAGGCTCTTGTAATTCTGAAAAGTTACCTTTCTTGTATGAGTACAACCTGGAGCTCATAATACAAGTGAGAAATGGCATTTTCAAGTCTTTACTGGATCTTAAGTAAATCTTCATAAGAGAAGGGAAAACAATTTTTATACAAGGTAACACAGGTAGCAAATATGATCCAAGCTGAGATTTGAACCTACATTCTCTACTTCAAGTTCAATGTCATTACCATGGTACTCTGCTTGTTTAGTGTAGTCTTAACATTATCCCAAAGATTGCCTATAAAGATATACAGGATAGTAAGTATAGAACATGAATAATTTTTCAGAATCAAAATTAAATTTTTCAAAATAACTAGTATCTTAAAATTCTAGAAATGTAGAATTGGTCAGATACAGGTGACATTATTGAGATGGCAGAATGAATGATTCCACAGATATTAACATTTCCTGTTGCCATATATTGGATTTGTCATATAATTTATCATATTTAACATGTATTAGATTACCTGTCATCTAGGGTTGGGGGGGTGGGGGGAAGGAGGGGGAAAGCTTGGAACAACAACAACAAAAAGTTTTGCAAAGGTCAATGTAGAAAAATAAAACCAAAAAACCCATTTCCGGTTGCCCCAAAATAAAACTATCATAGAATATTAAAGCTTGACTTTCTGCCTACCTGCACATATTAGTAGAGTGGGCTTGTTAAGTAAAAGAGAAATATTTAGTAGCATATAAATATTCACTTAATAAATACTCAAATATTTATTTTCACAATCTCATTATACTTTGTCTACTTAGGCTCATATTATCGTAATTTTTTCAATGATTCTTTCTGGAGAAAAAAAATGCCTTAAAATGAACTCAAATCCAATACCATTCATTGGTTTAAAGCCCAGTGTCTAGGGACATCACCATCTCATTGGTGCATATCTGGGGATATCATCATGTCTGTCTTCTTTATAAAATCCCAGAGCACAAAAAATTAGTCAGGATATGTGCACATGTGCTGCTAACCATACTAAGTGGAAATGGTTGTTAGTATTAAAATTTTATGTGTCCCTATGGTATCCAAAGATGAGTCTTCATTTTTGAAGCTTGCCCTGTCATTTAGAGCGTGGGGTTTCTAGACAGCAGCTGTCTCCTTTGATGCTCAAAAATCTTCCGGTAAAATAATGATTTTATTGGGTTGAATGTTTAAGGTCACTCATTTTCTCTTAGCATCATAATTTCTTGTCAAAGAAAAGCACTCAGTCAGTCTCCAGATAAATATGGTGCTGATTGGTACAATGACACATATGCCATCTTTGTTATTTTCCTTCTTGAAAAAAACAACATTTAAATCTTCAGCTTTTGTTCATATATTGAGGAAACTATCTAAATGATGCACACACTTGATTTTATTTGGCTGATGGTACTATTAGAAGCTTAGACTTATCAAAAATCTGACAGACTGGAAGCCTGTTTTTTAATGATGTGCTTTTCTCCTCTTTTATGTGAAGAAAAAGAATCAGATACTAAGTAAACTTCTTTAAGCAAGATTATCCAAAGCATTCACAGAATGTGGGTGGGTAGATTTGCTTACTTAACCAGCATGGCTACCATCTGTCTTTTCCTAAATTCCTTCCTTCCTAATCCTTTGTCATCTCTCTGAGAAAATTGTTGATATACTCTTTTGAGGGAGGAGGAGATAAGTAGAAATAGTGCAGTGAAACAGAATGGTCACTTTATAATGGAAGAATTTATTATGAGTATTCCAAACAAAATCCTCCAAGGAAAACCTGCCTTTCCAGGTAATTCTCCTGTTCTTCCATTAGTTAAAAAAATCAGCATCCTGTCTCATGTGATTCCAGACTTGATATAGCTACAGCATGAGTATATTAATAATAAGGAAATAGACTGAAAAAAACATATGTGACTTCAAACCAAAGTCACAAGCATCATCTTTTTGCCTATACAATGGAATGTGGACTTGCAAAAGAGGTGGTGGTAGGGAAACTTTTTTTTTGCATTCCAGCTAATTGAAGTTTTGTTTCAGTAAGCAATGAGATGTCCCACACGATGTAGTGGAAAACTTACATTCTCTGTCATGAATGTTAACTCTAGTTTGTAATAATTCAGCTATTGATTGAAAAAGAAGTGCCCTTTAGGGGAAATGGATGGCAGTCTGATTCAGGATACTTCCATATGTGGAGCTACAGGTTTTAGCTGGAAAAAAAGATGTGAGCAGCTTAAGTACAAGTTTTGTTCTTAACAAACAGCATCTGTTTCATTATAGCTTCAGTCAGGTATTCTTAGTAGATGTTTAAACAGGCTATGAGTCTGTGCTGCCTGTCCTTGACACAGAAACACTGTGCCTTAATCCATGCCTTAATCTGACCTAATCCACATGAGCTAGTTTGGTCATTTGGCTATCAAATTAAACAAACAAAGTGACAAATAAATCATGTGTTTCTTGAATCTTCCAAATGAGTCATGAAAGTGAAGAAAAAGAGCATTTTATTGGCTATCTTACAAAACCATGTCAATGTGTTTTTTGAATTGAGGTTTTCATTTGAAATATTAACATAATTAGACTTTTTAAAGGAAGATTCTTTGATTGTGATTTCTTTGTTTTCATTTTGGATGGGTTTTTTTATAAAGATTTCTACAAAATTATCTCTTTTATTTCACCCAAATAACCTCCACCCATCTGATTTTTTAAAAGAAAAAGCAGCCAGCATTTTTCTACCTTTGGTAGACCAGGCTGTCTAAAACATTGTTCACATTTTTCTTGTTTGTGGGGAGAGAACTGTTAGATTCTTAAATTTCTTAAGCAAAAATAACAAGTAATTAGGCTGTTGTAAAAAGAAAATACTAGTAATTATTGTTTGCCAGACACTGTAGAAGGGGGACAGAAAGCCAAAATGCTATAGTGTTGGCAAATCCTGAGACTTTTTTTTTTCCAGACTGAAATAAACTCCTAGGGTAAAATGCCCTCCCCGTGGAAATGCTTGGGAGATATTTAAAACCTTCTGAGATTTCATACCAGCTTTCTTTGTTACAGATTGACAAATTCCCTTGGAAGATAATTACCTAAGGGGTAGAAATTTAAAATGTTTCTAAGTGTTTTTTTTTCTCTCTACAATTACAGTGAAAGTGAGAGAGATTGAATAAGTGCATCTGTAGTATGTAAATAAATAAGAAAATAATAGCTACTAATATTTCTATTGCACTGTATGTACATTCTTTCATTTGATCTCTCAATAACATTGTGAGGTAAGTAAATTGTTATTATTTTCACTTTACAAAGGAGAAGACAGAGGGAACCTTGGACATTTGAAGTCTCTTTTAGCTCTAAATCTAAAACAACAAAATGTAATAATTAACATCTATATAGCACTTGAATGTTTGCCAATTATTTTACATACATCATGACATTTGAACTTTACAACAACACTATGATATATATCTGTAGGCATTATAATATGACTTTTAATGAAGAGAAAGCTGAGTTTCAGAGAATTTCATAGTATCATACATTTTTAAAAAGGATCCTTTAAACTGATAAAAGTCAGGCACAGAATTTGAACCCAGCTCTCTCGTGAAGCCAAATTCATGGGTTTTTCCCAATATACTGATAGAACAAAAAGTAATAACACTAATACTGTTGCTAGAAATATCCTAGAAATTTTAAAACAAACCACTGAAGTTGGAGTAGGGGTATATGAGGAATATGGCAATTCACATGAACTCTTCTTTGGTCTATAGCACAAAGGATAATAGGAGCAAAGGTTTGGAGCTGTCCAACTTCTCATTTTTTCAGGCAAGGAAATTCAGCCCCAGAAAGTTGAACTAGAACACTTCTGAAAATAGATTTTCTCAAAATTGGCCCTTGAGAGAAATACTGCTCTGTTGTTCAGTCCTAAAAACCTCACCTCAGTTAGAATCATAATTTGGAAAGCTACCATTTCAAAATTATACATGCTGACTTTTAAACATTTTTATAAAATTCTTTGAAATGCAAGTGTTCTCTTTCATTCACTGTTTGAGAGTAAAGGAACTAAGAATTTTTCATCAGTATAACTACAATGATGTTTTGAGTTAAAAAGATGTAGAGAACCTTTGTTAGGATTCCTTTCCAGGTTTTAGTATGTTAGGTTAGTATTCTCTTCATGGTCCAAAGGGGAACTCCCAGGTTTCGTCATCAAGGGATGATCAGCTTGATTTGGTATCACCTTTCAAAGCCTCTTGGTGTTCAAATGCAATTGAAGGGTACATTTAGTCCCTGATGAAGTGGAAACTACTTTAAACTTGGAGTTTATTTTTATGCCAGTATAATAAGGCTAAGGGAAATGAATGTCTGACAGAATGACAGCATCTTTTGTTTTGTTTTGTTTTCCAGCAAAAGGTCAGAAAATTCATTTTCAGTGCTCATGTGGAGAAAAAGAGAAGGAACTAAGAAAAAGGAGAAAGGAAGAAAGGGAAAAGCAGGAAAGGAAGAGAAAAAGATAAGAATGGTTTAAGAAAGAAAGAGGCAGAGACTTTGATTTGCACATCAAACTCAATCTGATTCTGGTGAATCACATAGCTCTATATCCCTATAGCAAGCTAGGTCCGATGGAACCCACCCCCATATTTTGTATTTCATAACTTCATTTCCAACTGCCTTTTTTGCTACCTCTCCTTTTTCTAACATAATAGATACTTAAGAGTTACCATGCCTGGGGCCAACTAATACTGAGTCACTTGTTTCTGAAGAAATGAGTGCTATCTTTCCTGTTGGGTGCTGAGTAATTCCATAACTAAACTGCTTTTTAAAAACAACAATAATAAATAAAACCATCTTTTACTGGTGACATACTGAAAAATAAAGAGAAGATTAACTTTCTGTTAAAAGATGCCTCCTCTGTACACTTCTGGCAATCATGGTAGTTGTGGCAGGATTTGCTGTTGGCACATCCACATGGCATTCATAGAAATTTGAATTAGCGATAAATGTATTCTGAAGATGTGGCCTTCATTATTTCTTAAGGAGGAAGAAAATGTTCAGTTTTCAGTCAATTGTAGTGCAAACATATAAGAAAAACATATGTACATATTCCCTTTTGCTGATTTTAAGGTGTATTACCTTATAGATAGAAGGGACTATAGCTTATTTTTTTCAGGATATTTTCCTGTGATCCCCCTCTTTCATTTATAGACAATTTGGGGTAAAAAATTATCTGAAAGCTAAAAGACAGAATTAACAAGTAATGTAATAAGTAAACAAGTAAAATAGTAAGTAATGATGGGTGGCCATCTGTTAGAAATATAGTGGAAGATATCCCTATTTTGGGAGGAGAATGAAATTGATAATTTCCTCCAAGGTCCTTTCCAATATGAATATTCTATGATTCATTGATCCCGATATGGAAAACATGATTCCTACTACTCAACACTGTGGCTATTTTACAAGTAAAATATTTGAAGGTATATATTATAAATGAAGTGTCTGTATCACTGGTATGTTGGACAGCTTAACAAATATGTATTGGTTAGTTAATAAAATATATAAAGACTAATAGCTAATACTTTAAAAGTACTTTAACATTTACACAGCAATTTATATGCATTCTCATTTGAAGAGGAAAGTACTATTAAATACAGCTATTATCCTTTTAGAGGTAAGTTAATTAAAACTCAGAGTTACCCATAGTAGCACATCTAGTAAATGTCAGAGATTAGATTTAAACATACTTATCACTGTCTTCAAGTTCATCCTTAAATATACTATCCCAGGAAAGAATCAGTCTCTTGATTTTCATGCTCCAATGCCACTTTTTCCTGTGGAAGTACCTAACTGTCCCAATATTAGTTTACCTACCCCATTCAAAGAACTTAATACAGTCTTTTATCTATTTTATTCAAAAGGAGAATTTTTAAGTTAAATGTAATAAAATGGATTTTTAAATAGCCCAATTCATTTAATTTAAAGAATGAAAAATTATTTGTTCTCAATATCATGACTTAAAAGTATAAGTAAAAAATGAAGAAATACATGCCTTAGAAAAATAATGTGGACCTGTGTAACTATTAGTTTAGTCAATAACCAATCAAGAAACATTTATTAAACACTTAGCATGTGCCAGGTATTCTACTAAAAGTAAGTATACAAAGGAAGGCCAAACAAAAAATTCCGCACACTCAATGATTGCTCATTCAAATGGGGGGCACAATATGTAAATAACTAGGTGCAGGCAGGATATAGTCTACATATAGTAAAGGTGATATGCTCATATTTTTATAATGATCATATCTGTAGTGAGTATTCATTAAGGATCATTTTAAAATTTGCCTTTTCTTTTCACTTTTTAATCTGCTAAATTTTTAATAGATTAAGAAATTATGTTCAGAATTACTTATGAGTTTTAAAATTTGAATTACCATAAGATTTCAAGAAAAATTTTACTAAGCATAAGAAACTCAGAATAATAAAAAAGGGCAGACCTTTTAATAGTTGGAAAAATATATTCAATAGGATTGGAGATCTGGTCTGGAATCTATCTTATTTAACATTTTCATGATCTGGTTTGATCTTAATCTTATTTAATGTTTTCCTGATTTCAATGATCCATAAAAAGCAAAATCTCCCAGTCAAGATCTTCTGGAATAAATAACCAGATTTTGGAGATAACAAGCTGTAGGAGACAACTGAAGAGCAGAGTGGATAGAGTCAGGAAGACAGAATTCAATCCCTGATTCTGACATTTAATAGCTGTGTGATCCTGGGTGAATCATTTAATCTCTCTCATTCTCAGTTTCTTTATCTGAAAAACGAAGATAATAATATTTGCCATTTGTTCTGTGGATCAAATGACGTGATATATACAAAGTGCTTTGCCAAACATACCTGATGTATTATATATAAGAATATGTATATATTATTATATATGCTACTAAAACTTTATATATGCATTCCAATATTATATATGTATGTATATATGATGTTGCATATATATACATATAGTTATTATATATTTTCCCCAATCACACATTTTAAATACTTTTAGACATTTGTTTGTTTTTTTAGTTTTGAGTTCCAAATTCTATTCCTTCTTCTCCTCTCCCCTTCCTGAGATGGTAAACAATCATATATAGGTTATACATATATAACCATGGACAACATTTCCATATTAGACATTTTGTATAAGAAAACTGAAATAAAAGAAAAAATAAAGAAAGTGAAAAATAGCATGATTCAATCTATTTTCAAATAATATCAGTTCTTTCTCTGGAGACAGGCACTATGATTTATCATTAGACCTTTGGATTTTTGTATTAGACCATAGATCATAGTATTTTTGAGAAAAGCTAAATCATTCACAGTTCTTCATCATATGATATTGCTATTACTATGTACAACATTTTTCTGGTACTGTTCATTTCAATTTATATCAGTTCATGTAAGTCTTCAGATTTTTTTTAAAAATCATCCTGCTTGCTTAACTACTATTATTAAAAAACAAAAAAGATCTCATTTGTACATGGAAGAAACATGTCAAATGCTTCGTTATGGAAAAGTTATATAATAAATACATGTAAAGGAAATGAGGAGGTGAGAGATTCCAAAGTAAGAATTTATATCCAGGTTAAGGACATAGGAATAATTATATACTTGTTTGTAAATATACTTGGCCAAATATGCTATCTAAGCCAAAAGGTGAAACCAAAACAAAAGCATTGAATATTACTGTGGACACCAGAATCAAAACTTTTATTGTATCTTTGAACAAAGAAATGACATATCCACTCCCATATTACTCTACTGTTTTCTTTATATCTGAAAGTAATGTCATTGGAAGTAAAGTAAAAGAATATGGATTTGAATCTCAGCCATGACACTTATTAATTGTTCTGCTGGAACAAGTGGCTTCCTCTCTGTAGCGTCACCCTCTAAAAAATGAGATTAGTTGAGATTCCTTCCAACTTTAAATACATGATCCTACTAGAGCTGTAAGTGGCATATAAAATAATTATGAACCTAGAGAGGCTTTTATACAAAAGCTAGTTAGCAAAATATAATAGAATTTATCTAGGAAGACAAAGGGTAATGAGAGATAGGCTAGATTTTATGAAATCATGAAAATAAGGTAGTGTTTAAATCATTTTATTAGTCTTCCTATCTTTAGTCTGTGCCCAAACCATCCTCCACAATCTTGTTGCATTAGACT
The DNA here is from genome assembly GCA_023553655.1 of Myrmecobius fasciatus. Classification (NCBI taxonomy): domain Eukaryota; kingdom Metazoa; phylum Chordata; class Mammalia; order Dasyuromorphia; family Myrmecobiidae; genus Myrmecobius; species Myrmecobius fasciatus. Next base: position 18,351 of record JAJPUD010002048.1, on the reverse strand, counting down.
TCCTGGAGTAAAGCTGTGGTCATACTATTCCCTTACTCAAAAGACTTTCAACTGTCATCTAAATTAAGTACAAACTTTTCATCCTGCTTCACATATTTTAATTAATACCACCCCAACACAATCCTTTGGAAAAGATGAAATATGTCATTATTGTTTAACTCTTCGTTGTTCATTCATTTCAGTCATGCATGACTCTTCATGTCCCCATTTGGAAGAGATATTGGAATGGTTTTCCATTTCCTTCTCCAGCTCAAGTCGGGCAAAGAGAGTTAAATATCTTGCCCATAGTCACCCAGCTATTAGTTGTCCAAGGCCAGATTTTAACTCTATCTTTTGTTTTACACTTAGCAGATTTTAAAATTGTGATTGAGAAAAACATCTTTCAATGAAAATAATCCATTCTATTTCTCATTGCTATGACAACATAATTAAATCTTAAGAGTATTTCTTAAGTTTATTGGCATCAGCATATGTGGATTTCCCTCCTAGGTGAATTGATAGGCTTCTAATATGCCAATGTAATTCTTTAATATTTTTACATGACACTTTTTATTATTCCTTCCCATCGTCACTCCCCTAATTCAGAACCCTTATTCTTAACCTAACATTCAAATTTCTCCATAAACTTGGCTCAATCCTAATATCTGGTCTTATTTCACAGTAATCCCCTCCCATGTACTTTGCTTAAATCCAGATGGATTGCTATCATCTTCATAATTATATCTAATTCTTATCTACCCTTCAACCTTTGGTGAAAATGTATCCCATTTTTGAAATTCCCTCCCTTCCCTTCTACTTCAACTTCTTTTATACCTGTTGTTTTCCTACTTACCCAAACTTCATAGCCTAGTTCAGATGGCACTTGTTCCATAAATACTTCAGTAATAGTCCCCTCACCCAACTCTGAAGCTGAAGTTATATCACCTTCCTCTGGCTCCATGAGCACTTTATATTTAGTTTATTGAAATATCACATACCAAGTTAAACTTTATCTTTATCTTCACTTATTAGACTGTCAATTCCCTGAGGACAAAAATCAGTTTTATTTCCTTTATATCTTCTCTAGTATTTGACACAATGTACAACTCAAAATAAGTGTTTAATAAAAAGTTTATTGAATAGATATATGAAAGATGGCAAAACAGTAATCAACTAAACATTATTTATGATCATTAGACTTGATTGATCTAATTTCACTAGGGTTAATATTTATTTTTAATGATTGCTCATGTGGTAGGAAAAATTGTGAATTACCTGGGATTTTGGTAGAAGTTTATTTTTCTGCCAGTGATTAATATGGTTTTGTTCTAGAAAAGTAGTTGACAATATTCCTACTTTGATAAAAATTAATGTTAGAATCTGTGATAAGGTTTTATTTTTATGTTATTATTGAATTCCTAATTACCCCCCAAAAGACATTTATGTTATTATACCAACCCAGATTCTTTCTTAGAACTCTTCAAATCATTGCTTTGAAGAATTATTCTGCCTCACCCTCCCTCCCACAGGATAAGCAATTAAAGCTACTTTAGAAGTAATAAGTAGATAGATAAAGGTCACATGTTTTCCTATTGTATGATAACTATATGTTTAGAACCTTGATATTTAAAGACTACAGAAACCCATCACTGCCAGTTTAAATGCTTGAGACATATAGATGAGGACTAATACTTTTGCCTGACCTTGAACAAATTTACCAATAAAGAAAAGAATAAGGCTTGTTCTGCTTAATAAAGAAGATAAAGCTTAGATAGTTCTGAAAAGTAGCATTCAGGTGGCAATCACTGAGTGAACATCTTATATAAAACTTGATTTTGGACCTCGGTAGTATTAAGGACCACCAATTTTTTTTTTTTATAAATATCTGAGGTACACTAATTCTGTGCCAAAGAAATGAATCACTCTATCCTTTGCTGTTATGCCTTCCTCCAAACAGAAAATATCTACTTTAGATAAGCACAAAATCTCAAAATGGAAAAAGATCACAAAGGGGCCAGCCTATAATTCAGCATCATCCTCCAATGTCTCCTGATTTTTCTCCCTCCAGTTTGTAAGAAGATTCCTTTACCCAATCCTACCTCTACTTATATTATAGATGACATTTGATCATGCTTTACATTCCCACTGTCATCTTCATTCTCTGTTCATGTACAAGCTCCTTTCTCACAAATTGAAAACATATCTTTCATATCATTAAAAAGCTCCATCCTGTCACCTCCTCAAATTATCCTATGTCACTTCTTTTGTGTCTAATCCTTCCTGTTCCTACAGCCTCCATCCTAGCTTTGTCCTTCATCATATCTCACTTGGAATACTGTTGAAGCCTCCTAACTGGTTTTCTTACTTTTGGTTTGTCTTCCTTCTAATGAATCATGCATATAGCTTCCTAAAGTACAGTTTTCACCTTACAATTCCCATTCTCAAGAATCTTCAGTAACTCATTATTACTTATAATATTGTATGTTATATTATATATCATATATAATATTACATATTAAAACATATTAAAACTTAAACTCCTCAACATAAATTTTTAAAATCCTGCAATGGCTATCTTAAGGAGTGACCTGAACTTCATGCTGTAATGGTATAAGTGATATTATTTAAATTTGGCATTCCATCTCATGCTTCATCGTACCATTGTGAAGGTTTGCTTCCATATCTGGAATGCATGCTTTCCTCACTTCTTTCTCTTAAAACCCTTAGCTTTTTTCAATAATTAGCTTCCAAATGGAAATTTTTCTGATTCCCCTCGTATTTTCTTATTTTGTATTTACTTATTAACATATTTATCTTGTTTTTTCTTATGCTCCACTAAAATAATATGTTTCTTACAAGCAGAGACTTTTTTTTTAAACTTTGGTTCATAGTATACTTACTCACACATAGTAGGTATGTAATAAATGTATGTTGGTTAGACTTAACAGGAATTTCCTCTGTTACAAATCCTACAAGGGATTATATGACCTTCCTTTAAACCAGGAGTTCTTGGTCTGGGGTCCACTGATATCAAAGGATTGTTCGTGAATATATTTAAAATTATCTGTTTGGGTGGGAAAATTATGTTTATTTCCACTAACCTTTGGCTAAATAACATATTGTATTTTATGCATTTATATGCATTTTGAGAACAATCCTATCCCTAGAAGAAACCTTTTCATGTTACCCTTACTGCTTAGAGTCTGCCCTCTAAGATTATCTTCAATTTATACTGCATGCATCTTGTTTAGACATAGTTGCATTCATATAGTCTCTCTCATTAGGCTGTGAACTCAAAGGCAGGGACTCTTTGTGTGTTTCTTTGTGTCCTTTGTACTTAGTAGTGCAGTGTCTCAGACACAATATATGCATAACAGATGCTTGTTGACTTAAGATGGAATTCATAAGCTTCACTCCATCAATAAGCATTTAGTAAGCATTCCCTATGTGGTAAACACTGGGCCAGCATACAGAGAGATCCATGAAACAAAAAACAAATGAATTTATAAATAAATGAATAAATAGACAGACAAATAAATAAAATAAATAATTAAAAGATGAAGGTCCCTGCTTTAAAGACCTCAAGGGAAACTTTTAGATAGTTCTAATTATTAACTTAAATCTGACTCTTTGCACTTTGCATTCATGACTTTCAGTTCTTTCCTCTGGGGTCAAGCAGAGTAAGTCTAATCTTTCCACATGAATAGCCATATAGCCCTGCAAGTATGGTGGAAGATCGCTTCTCAAATCTGAAAAGAAAAGGCAAAGAGCTGCATGTGAATTTGTAAACTCCCATTAGTTGCTCATGGAAACCACTGTCATCAACAAAATTACACATTTGTAACAAGCAAAGAACAACACATGGGCATCTTTCTAAAACACAGCTGCTACGTTAAGAGTCCCATAGAGGTAGCACTTTTATAATCTAGAATAACATGAGAACATGAGTTCCAAATCATTAAAATTCACCTGGTAGATTTATTATTTTTTAAGCTGTCAGGGAAGGAACAGACTATCATTTCCAATATAATCTTGTATTAGAATTTCTTCCCAGTAGAAAGAGCTTTTCTTAAGATATGAATTGAGTGTACTATATAAATCAAACTTTGTTTCCTATATGTCCTTAATTGCTATGCAAATAATTCAAGAGATTCTTCAATGGGGAAAAAATAAGATTCTGAGGGTAATCTGCTTTGTACACTATTACCACCAAAACTTATTCGTAAGAATTTAAAACATTCCTTGACATTAACTGTTAGGTAGTTACTTTCTTGGACCTGGAGCTAGAAGAGTTGGGTTCAAATACTGCTTCACATATTTTCCAACTATGTGCTCATGGGGCCACAAATTTGTTATTGGTAAAATAGGCATACTTCTCTCTGTACCACTCTGTTTTCTAGGGTGGTGAGAAATATGTTTTGTAAATATGGAAGTTATGTAGAAATAATAGTTATGATTTTAATCCACTAGGACTTTGCATTCCTGTTTCTGTAATATTAGCATTTTGTATTTAAAACTTTCTAAGTGTATCAGAAAGTTTACCATGGACTTTGAGTAGGACAATGCTTTCTTAAAAATCATTTCGTGATATTTTTACATGAAAATAAATAAATTAAATAAAATAAAAAATAAAACCTTCTTTGAAAACAAAGAAGGTTCTCAACCCTTTTTGTGCACTCCCTGACCCTTTCCACCAGAATAGACTGAATATTATATTCCAATTGTCATCTATCTGTTGGAGTTTATTGAAGTATGGTATGTGCTATCCTTTCATGTTCCCACTGGGACTGTGCTTTTCATCAGACAACCATAGCAAGGGGAATTTTAAATAAATAATTGATTGAATAAGGATTAAAGTTGTTTTTAAGTGGGAAACTTACAGATTATTAGGTGAAATTGCAGATGGTAGGAATTTGAGGAGGAACATGGTAGAGAACAAGTGAAGAAAGTGACTCCCAAATATCTTTCTTGGGAAGCATGGCCATGTTGTACACAATGAAAGCTCATTAGAAAAAAAAACGTTCCATGTGGAAGATCATCAAAAAAAAGAGAACTTTCAAGTCAAAGTCAAATGGTATAGGTTGTTTTCATTTTTTAAAAATCCATTTAACAAGTATTTATTTAACATTTTAAGGGGAATACTGTTAGTTTCTCCATAGTGTAATAATGTTGAATGCTTTCTTGTGTCTATTGATACAACTGCCCTTTATAGGGCCAATGTTTCCAGGATTCCGTGGGATAAAAGAAAATCTACAATAATTCAATGGTAATAATAATAGCTCACATTAAGCTAGTGCTTTACCCTTATACAAACACTTCCCTCATAGCAACCCTAGGAAGTCATCATATTTGGGTATGATTTTCTTCCATTTTAGAGATGAAATAGCACAGGATTTAAGTTATTTATTAATAAGACTCAAACCCAAGTCTTAAGACTTGCTTTTACAAGATTATCCCCACTACATAATATTGCTTTTCATTATGTTCTGCAGTTGCAAACTTCATCTACTGGATGTTAAGTTGAAGCATAGCTATGTTTAATGTTAAGATTATTTCTGTTCATTTTTTTATATGAGCAGCTGTAAAAATTAAGAAGAAAAATGTACCTATTTCAAAAGAAAAATGCTCATGAATTTTTGTCTATTCTTTCTGACTCTTTTCCTTGTTCAACTGATAGATAAATTTTAGTGATATTTTGTCAGCACAATATATTTTGATAGCATGGAAGGTGATATAGTGAGAATGATGAAGACCCATTTCTGTCTCTTCCTACCTTTGTGACTTTAGGTATCATATAATCTTTCTGGATCTTAAATTCCTTATCTGTAAAATGTGGGAGTTAGAAAAATATAACCTAAACCACTTCCAGTTCTAAAACCTAAATACCATTGACATTTACCCAATGGGGAGTCTCTTCTCTATATCTCATATCTCCACAAGCTCCCTACAGAAGGGTTGTTGGGTTGCAAAGCTTGCAAGCTCTTACTTGGGATGTCCTGGTAACAATACAAATTGCTGGTTGGGGCAGAAGACATGCTTGTAGGATTAATGGGAATCCCAGAGCTAAAAGTTGCAGAGTCCATGGCTGTCAGTTCTTTCTGCTCTTATACAACAGACAACAAATTGCAATAAATATATTACTAATAAGTCTTTAGGGGAATAAATAATACCTATTTTTCCAAGTTACTAAACACTCTTAAAAGATCATGTCAGACTCTCATTTATTGGCCTGTGGCGATTCAGAAAAGATTCAAAATTAGAAACTTGCCTCTGAGAAAACCTATTGTGTTCACTAGTGTTGAGTGTAGCCAGAGTTTTTAGATTCTAGACAAACAAAGCAGAGCACTGTGGGTATGTCTTCCTGTCTGTCCTTCAGAATGAGATAGTCATTAGAGCAGCTGGGGCACTGAAAGCATCATTGACTCACTTGCTGCTCTTAAATCCAGACTTTAATCTTATTTTTCTGTGTTTTTATATAAATCAGACACATGCAGTTTAACAATAGAACTTAATTAGCCACTGGGAGCTTTAGATTAAGGCCTTCTCAGTGAGGACCAATGCCTCTGATTTTCTGGGAGCTGGCCATGGTTTTACAGGGTCTGATTTCTATGTGTGTTCCCCTGAGCATATTTCTATTTACTCCTCCTCCTTCTTGTGTTCCAACTATTCTTTCTCTCTGTGGTGTCTCTTTGCCTAAATGCAAGCCAATTAAGTAAAATATACTAATACAACACCCTTCTGAAATAAACATGAAGAAAGAGAATTGCATAGCCACCGACAGGATAATAGGAGAGAGGGAAAAGACTGCTAACATTTGAAAGAGCTCCCCACTCCTAAAGATATTTCCTTCCATGCTTACTATTTATATGGTAAAGCAAGATGAATCTTTTTATATCAGAGCATCTCTCTGCCAATTCCCTTCTGCCCTTTCTTTGGGGAAATCTCAATGATAGAAATCCACTTATATGAATATCTCTGCACTTACTGATATAAAAATGAACTTGTGTAGATGTTGTAACAGATGGCCAAGGATACCTGGATGTAATAACATTAAGGTTAAAAAAAGGCCTTGATCTTGCTTTTTCTTCTCTCACTCCATCCCTCTAACCAATATCATTTCACTTAACTAAAAAAAATAACTTTTTAAAAAAAATGAGTAATTAAAAACAATTTTAGTAATGAAATGATTACTCCCTCTTAGAAAAATAGACTTTGGAAAATTATATTTGAAGTCAAGACTAGAAAATAAGAAAGGATCTGAGCCAGTTTTTTATTCCCACTGGGCTAATTAAGTTCTCCAGTATGTTCCTCTTTAAGACTATGCAAAAAAGCGGGAGAAGGGAATATGATAGGCTCAAGATAACTGGAGGTGCCTTTGATTGTAAACTCTTAGTGAGACCAAACCCACAAGAACTTGTGAGATTTTATCTTCTCCTAGAGCAGGAATTCTTAACCTTTTTATTCACCTCTTTAGAAGTCTAGTGAAGTCTTTGGATCTTTTCTCAGAATATTTTAAATGCATAAAATGTATAGGATTGCCAAAAAAAATCAACAGCATTCAAATAAACATATATCTACATATGGATCTATATGCATATATAAACATTTATGTATATATATGCATATATATATATATATATATACATACACGCAAGTGTGTATTTGTGCTTATACATATAATTGCATGGACTCCAGTTTAAGGATCTTTAGCTATTAAGATGTAAGTAGGTTTATCAAAATTCCATTTTACAATATGCCATCAGGTGATCATAGCCTGAAATCGCTATGGCACAGGTTTCTCTCATAAAGTCCTGCCTTGGGTACAGCAGTTTAGGCAGTCAATGTCAGATAACCATATAGTCTGGGTAAAAGTACATGAATGGTTTAGGAGGATGAATCATTGATTTCTTTGAATCACAATTACAATTCCAATGTCCATACTGACCTTAGAAATCTGTCTTCTGTTCAGTCAGTTTGTCACAGCCAAAAAGCTTCTCAACATAATCCATGCATGCTGTGACAGGTAGACAGATGGGAAACAGCAGGTGAGTTTGGATTCATTACAAAATGAGGCCTTTACTAGCATTGCCATGATCTCAAAGACATGGTACATCCAAAGGACTTAAGAAAGGCATCTGAATGATAAATCAGCTAAAGAAATATATTCAGGGGGCGGAGCCAAGATGGCGAACTGCGGACAGCTTTCTCTGTGAACTCCCTCCCACATTCCCCCAACCCAGACATAGTAAGCCTTAAAACTGGTTTCCGAGTGAGGTCCTCGCCAAGCATTTGGACTACAGCGCACTTCTATAAAAGATCTACCTTGAAAGAACTCCGGAGAAGGTTAGCCTCAGGGGAAATCGGCCGCTGGTCGCGATCGACTCCAGCCGGGGTGGAAGTCAGGGCTGCGATAGAGGGGCGGATTTTGGGCACCCAGGAAGCCCCTGGGAGACGCCTGGGCCACTTTGCTCTGCTTGCGGGCAGGTGCTTTGGCAGATCTGCCTTTGGAAGGGGGTGGATTGAGAAAAGCTGAAAACGTGGTCCTGGTGCGAATCTAGCCCGACCAGCCTCAGACCGGAAGTCAACTCGGCAAACTGCCCCAGGGCAAATATAAATTGTTGCAGTTTTCTCGGCTTTTGACCAATATCCCAACTTTAAATCATGAGCAAGAAGCAGAAGAGAGCTCTCACCATAGAAAGCTTTTACGGAGAAAAAATAGAACAGTCCCCAGATCCTGACATTATGAAAACAATCCCAGATGAAGCCACAAAGGCAGACTTAAGTTGGTCTCCCTTTCAGAAGGCTTACCTGGATGATTGCATTAAGAATCTCAAAAGAGAGCTAGAAGAAGAATGGGGAAATAAATTGAGATCAGGGCAACAGAAATATCAAAAACTGGAAAATAGGACTGGTGAATTGGAAAAAGAAAACAGTTCACTGAAAAACAAAATTGGTGAATTGGAAAAAATCACCAATTCACTGGAAAATAAAAATGGTGAACTGAAAAACAAAATTGGTGAATTGGAAAAAGACAACAATTCACTGAAAAACAAAATTGGTGAATTGGAAAAAGACAACAATTCACTGAAAAATAAAACTGGCAAAATGGAAAAAGAATGCATTGAATCCAGAAATTCAATTGGCCAGCTACAAAAGGAGCTAAAAAAGATAACTGAAGGAAATAATACTCTAAAAATTAAAATTGAACAAATAGAAGTAAATGACTCAATAAGACTTCAAGAATCAGTTAAACAAAAACAAAAAAATGAAAAAATAGAAGAAAATATGAAATATCTCCTAGGAAAAACAACTGACTTGGAAAACAGATCCAGGAGAGACAATTTAAGGATTATCGGACTCCCTGAAAGCCACGATGAAAAAAAGAACCTGGATGCTATCTTTCAGGAAATCATGAAAGAGAATTGCCCTGATGTTTTAGAATCAGAAGGCAAAATTGGCATTGAAAGAATTCACCGATCACCTCCAGAAAGAGACCCCAAAAGAAATATATTCAGATGATGAAACTAGAAATTAGACCTTTATGTGAGATTTCCATGATCCCCTATAATGGAATATGTGTTTTATAGAAAATGATAAATATGATAGATAGAGAGAAACATGGAAATATAGCATGGATAGATGAAAGGAAAAGTCATAGAACCAAGAAAAAATACAAAATTAAAACAATGTAAATTGAAAGAACAACTTCAAAAGAATTGAAAATGAATATTGCAAAATTGCAAATATTATTCTTGGTCTCAAAGAAGGAATGTGAGAAGGTACCCCTCACCACTGCTATGAAGGGGTGGTGGTAAACATTACTTTATAATATATAAAATCAAGTGATTTTTCCCCCAAAGTATTTATAGATAGTGATAATTTCTCTTCTTTCTCTTTTGAAAAATATTACTATTATAAAGGATGCCTCTCTGGGAGGAGAGGAAGAATATAGGGAGAAATCTAGGTGATATGAAAACAAAAATAATTTAAAAAAAGAATTATGTGTTCTTTTTGATGAATATGCATTAATATTTTATTGGCTAAGCATTCAATGTCATTGGAATCTGAGACCTGATTGCACTCAGTCTTGTGTTCCAATAACATTTTAGACATATCATTCTGTAGTCTTTTTTTCTAAATGCTTTGTCCAAGATGTCCCTAGGGTATGATGTATGAGATAATATACATGAAATGATTTATAAATTTTAAAATGTAATATAAATTCTTGATATTGTCAGTAGCAGCAGCAGAATTCCAATATCATATTTTTTTTGGGGGGGAAGTATCCCTGTTAAGCATAGAATAACAATAGAGGATAAATGATGCAGCCATGTCATACTAGAGATCTTCACATCTATACCCAGAAATCACATGAATGAATTATTGAATCATATGTAATCAACTAACAACAATTAGCTGGCAATCCTCCCCTCTTATTTCCACAGCCACCATCTCATGGGTTTCATGTTGTCATTTTATGATGTCCTTTTGCCTTAAAGACTCTCCCTGACTCCTACCTTACTATTGATTTTTAACTATTTTAAAATGACAGGAGTGGGAGAACAGAAGGAGAATTGTATATAACACAACCTTAAACCTATAACTTCATTATGGTTAATGATGATTCTGAACAACACCTACTGAAGGAGTTTTAAGAAATGGAGCAGGCATTCAATATAATAAAAAATTCCTTTTTTAAACATCTACTATATTCAAAGCACTATGATAAAGAAATGACAATTTCTTTTCTCAAGAAATTCACATTTTTACTGTCTTCAACAATATATAGAAACATGTGTGCATATAAATATACAGAAATGCATATTGAAGAGGAACACATATTAGCAAATAGGAGGATCAGGTAGGGTTTCTTCCTACATATTGTTTCTAATTTGATATTAGAAGGAAGTTTTTCATGGGGAATTTTAAGAGGCAAAGGTGAGGAAACAGTGAATTCCAATGAAAGGGTTCTAATTTGACCAAAGGCATGGAGGTGGACTGCTAAGTTTAAGAAATAGAAAATAGACCATTTTACATAGAAGAGTGTGTGAAGAAGAGTAATGGATAAAAAAGCTGATAACATAAATTCAAGTCAGATTGTGAAAAAATTTAAATGAAAAACTGAAGACTATATATTTTTTCTGAGACAAAAAAGTTGTTAAAGATGCATTAGAAAGATTATTTTGATTTATTGGAGAATAGATTAAGGATAAAGAGATTTCAAGCAAGATTTTGTCTCTTTAGAAAAATTATAATTTGATAAGGAAATAATACTTGGGGAATTTTAACATTTTGCAACTTTTAAAAGAGTACAAAAGAGAGGTTAATTTGAAATCAGCAGGCACATTTGTACCTATTAATTGGGTGACATTAGATAAGTTTCTTTACCTCAATCTCTCTGGACATCAAAATTCTCATTTGTAAAATGAAGGGTGGAGGGGAAAGTGGATGAATTAGTTTCAGATGTCTCATCTAAGTTCAACCAAAGAAACAGTGGATTTAGGATACTTAGTTCAATCTTGAGGGCTAAAATGAAACAAAACTCCTGTCCAAGTCATGTTCCAATCAGGGTATATTTGATTCCTTCTTTTCTGGTTTTGTCTATATTGAGTTTTCCCCCCTATTCTTAAATGTTTTATGAGTATATGCCAACAAATGGAAAGTATTTGAGAAGGCTTTGATGGTCAGAAAGTTATGTGTGGGGTACTGGTCTTGGAAGAAAGTTAAACAAAAGCCACAGACCTTTTTTGTCTTGCTTTCAAACATCCTTTGAAAGTCTCATTGTCAAAGTCTTTTATTTGCCTCTATGTATAGTTTTTTTTCTGTCCCTGTAAACTTGGAACAGAAATTACTAAAATTTGGGCATTGGAAAAAGTCTAATTTGGGTTTTTGTTAAACTTCTTTCTTACTCTTCTCATCTGCTTTCAAACTCATAGCCCATCTGCTCTGTAACCTCCACAATAATTGGAATAATATTATTTGTAAGACCCTTTTCAGATTAGGGGAAAGGGGGGAAGGGTCGGAAAATGAAACTGAAAGCAATTGTCAAACATTCAGAGCTAATGAGAAGGAAGACTACATTTTAAATAATAGGATGCTAGATTTAGAGATGGAAAGGATTTTAGAAGTTGTTGTGTGACTATAGGGAAGAGAAGCAATGGAAGAGGCATTGAGGAGGTTGAATAAACAAAATTATGTAATTGAATATGGAATGAATACGGGGGTCAGAAAGTGAGAATACTGGTTGCAAACTTGAGTGAGTAGAAGAATGTGGTTGTCCACAGTGGAAATAAGAAAGTAGAAGAAGTGTATTTATTTTTTTTATAATAATAACGTTTTATTTTACAAACTACAAGCAAAGGTAGTTTTCAACATTCATCCTTGCAAAACCTTGTCTTCCATACTTTTTTCCTTCCTTTTCCTCCTCTCCCTCCCCTAAACAGCACATATGCAATTCTTCTAAATATATTTCCTCATTTATCATGCTGCACAAGAAAAATCAGATCAAAAGGGGGGGAAAGGAGAAGGAAAAAAAAACCCGGCAAACAAAGAAACAACAATGAAGGTGCAAATACAATGCTGTGATTCAAATTCAGTTGCCATAGTCCTCTGTCTGGATGCAGGTGACTCTTTTCATCACAAGTCTATTGGAATTTCCTTGAATCACCTCATTGTTGAAAAGAGCAAAATCCATCACAGTTGATTATCTCCCAAACTTATTGTTGCTCTGTATAATATTCTCTTATTCTACTTACTTTGCTTAGTATCTGCTCATATAAGTCTTTCCAGGATTTTCTGAAATCAGTCTACTCATCATTTCTTACAGAACAATACTCCATTACATTCATATACCATAACTTGCTTGCAATCATTCACCAATTGATGGGCATCCACTAATTTTCCAGTTCCTTGTCACTACAAAAGGGGTTGCTGCAAACATTGAACACATGAGTTCTTTAGGAGAAGTATATTTAGAGTAAAAGAAGAATTGAGTTTTAGATACTTTGGGATATCCATGTGGAAATGTCAAAGAGGAAGTTGAAGATGCAGGAAGTGCAGAACTCATGAAACAGATGAGGGGCATAAATTTATTTTAAAGAAAAATACAGGACTGCTTCTACTTTACCTATCATCTTACTCTTTCAGTGGTTGCCTTAGGGAGTGGAAGAACAAAGAAAATGATAGTATAAGCAGTTCTTCTCAAATACTGGTTTCATTCAGCTCTTTTCCTCCCTGACACAGGAATTGCTTGCCCTACTTTCCATCTTACTGATTTGGAGAGAGAAGAATGGCTTGTTAGTATTTTCTTGTTGAAAGGAGAATCCTGAATTTCACTGAAGATGAAGGGAGGTGAAAAATAGATGTTGTCTTCTGGGCTAAAATTAAATCTTCTCTTCAACATAAAACTGATGACAGAGGTTGAATTCAATTCTTTTTCTGGAAAGAAATTCATGTTATTTGCAATTGTAGATTGAAAATAATACAGGTATTAGTATGGCTTTTTTTTACAACTAAAAATAAGTGAAAGGACTATCTTCTTGATTATAAGAATAAATCCCTTTAAATTGAATTGAGTTTTTTATCAGGAGATGCATTTTTTCTAAACATTTTCCCACATTTATCATGCTGTACAAGAAAAATCAGATAAGATTTATTTTAGAAAAGAAATAAAGAATGTCATCACTGTAGGAAATCTTGCATTTGGATTTTTTTCCTTTTTAAAGTTTCATTGACACTTCCTTTTTACATCGCAGTTATTTCCTTCAGAAACTTTCCCCACTTTGAACATGCCATTGTTATAAAGCATCACGAAAAACCTACTGTCTAGAAGAGGAAGACTGAGTTTCATCAGCTCTTTTCAGAAATCAAGATTAGTCCCTGCAGTAACTCTCATTTGGGATGTTTTTTAATATGATTTTCACTTACCTCTTGACAGGTATTCTGTCTATTGTCTTCCTGCTTCTATTTACTTTCCTGTGACTTACCATATATACTTTCTGTGGGATTGTGTATATCATTGCCACAGGCATAGTATCTGAGTACATGTTTGCCTGGATAGTGGAAAAGTTTTGGATGGATTTCACAAATTTTGATAACTGATTTTGATAAAATGTTACAAGCCTAAAGATTTTTATCTTTATCATGAATCAGAGGCAGAGACATTGACTAAATTATCAAGTCCATTAAAACTTGACTGAATACCTATGTATAATTCATAAATACTTTGGGAGAATGCAGATAACTACAAAAGTGTCACTATCTTAAAGGAGTTTATAATCTATCTAGGAAGTGCCACATAAAATAAATCAAATCAATGCATATTCATTGAATGTCTATTCTGTGTATGGTATTCTGCCAGGTGATTTTGCTTATATCAAACCTCTATTCACAAGCAGTTTATAGGAGGATTATTGAACTTCAATGATCATCAGAAATTATGAGGTTTTTTTTCTGTTTCCCAAATAATTGTTCATATTTCATAGTATTTTAAGCTCTATGAAGTGTTTTCTTCACAACTGCCCTGGAGACTAAATAGTACAAGTATTATCTTCCCATTTTTCAGGTTAGGAAACCGAAATTCCAAGAGTTACACAAGATCACACAAGTAGCAAGTTTATAGAATGGACTTGTAATTTTGGATACTGATTTCCAATTCCAATTTGCTTTCCACTTACAAATGTACCAAGAAGAATGGCTGAAAGAAGAGATTAGCAAAGGGTCAGATTATAGAGAATTGAATGGAGGCCATTGAAAGGTGGTGATTTTATTTTATGTTATGTTACATTATTTTATTTTTATTAGCAGTGATAGAATCAGTGCATTATTTTAGAAAAATCAATCTGGCCCTGGTGTGTAAGTTGTCTGGAGCATCTTCGGGATATTGTTTAATATTAGATTTCAAAACTGCATCCCTTTTATTTTGTTAATATATAAGCACTAATGCTTATGCTTAATATAAAAAATGGAAACAAAACAACAGGTGGCTGTCAGGTAAGGAGTGCCACATTTCCTCTGAACTACTAGCTTCCCAAAGCTGGCCCTAGACTTGCCCTGGTTTTTAAATAGATGAAAGCTGAGCAGTTTAAGAGAATACAGAGTTACTGTCACCTCTACACTTACTGTCTGCTGCCACATGTTCATGGAGTGGCAATGTCAATTTCTACATTAACAATTTATTTTGCTCCTAGATATGAGACTAAAAAGAGTCAGTATGTGTTAAGAGGATGCTTTTCGGGAACCTGTGGCTGAATATTATTATAACCTATAATGCAATTATTATATAAAATTTTGAAATATCATGTCACATTTTTAAAAGTATTTTCTTCATGACATATCTATATCATAGGTTGTATAATTCATTGGTGTCAAGCTCAGATAGAAACAGGTCCCTTGCATAATGACTTAGAAAACAAGTTTACATTTATTTTGTTGTATAATATTTTTACTTATTTTGTTAAAATTTTGCCAGTTGTATTTTAATCTAGTTTGTGTTATATATGAGTTATGCGTCTTCAAGTAGACTATAGGTGAGAGTTTGAATCCATTGGTGTAATTAATGCTCTTTCTATGGAGAAAACTAATAGTAGGAGAAAGTAAGAGCCTTTCCCAGAACTCAGAATTTTTGGAGTAACAAAACATGTATTCAAATATTGGCTCTGGTAATTATCTTCTTGGCCCTAGTCTTTGGAATTCAGTTTTCTCAGAATTAGGGTTATTTCCTTGGAATGGAGGAGTTTGACCATATAAACTTTCAAACTCCAAATTCTAAACCATCTAATTAGGACTTAGCCAATATTGATTTCCTTTGGAAGAGGTAGACATAAAACTTCCACTAAGTAAGCTTAAATTAATGAAACAGACAGTATTGTCTTTCCCCAAAACCTTTTCTTCTTATGAACTTCCACGTCATTACCCAGGGTACTACCATCCTGCCAGTCATCTAGGCTCTCAATCTCAATCTTGACTCCTTGCTCTCACTCACCTAATAAATTTTGTCATTTTTGCCTTCACAGCATCCCTCATATATATCCCCTTCTTTCCACTTACACAAGCCTTCTCCCTGGTTCCAACTTTCATCACCTGTGTGTGATGTACTATTACAATAGCTTTCTAATTGATTTGACTCAGTTGTTTCTAATTTCTAATTAATTCAAATTTCTCTCCTATCCATCCATGTGCCAAGGTGATTTTTCTAAAGCATAAATCTAATTCTATCACCCCCCCATCCCATTCAAAGATTTCTAGTGAATAATTTATTACCTACAGTATCAAATGTATATTCCTTGGGACTTCTAAAAACTAATCAATCATTTTTTGACTCTTCTATTTTTCCAATGTCCATATATTTCTTTCCCCTCCCTATATTCCTCATTGACCTACTTATAACTCCTCCAGCAAGATGTTCCATTTTTCATATGCATGCTTTTTCACTGGGGCATTTAACCAATGTTTCTCTTAAATCACCTTTGTTGTCCATGACAACCCAGATCTCTAATTGGAGCTTAAATAGGAATATTTATTTCATAAATGCACAGAATGGTCTACACTTCTTCAATTCCAGGTACTTCCTTCAATCTTAGCAAGGTGCCATGTATGTAGATCCATCATCTTTAGTTATTGTTAGGGATCATCCCTTCCTCAAATCATTTTGTGTTAATCTATAAATGCTCTATATTTGCTTACCTAGAATAAAAGTTTCTTGAAGGCAATGAAAGGACATTATTGTTTTGATTTAGGTTGTTATTGTTTTGTTTTTGTATCTTCAACTCCTAAACTAGTACCTTAGAGTCAATAAGCATTCTGTAAATTTTGTTTATGTTTGATTTTAAATATATATTTCAAATAATTTTCTGTCCAAGACAGAATTTTAAAATATTATTTTAAAAAAGTCTCATGAAGGGGGAAAAGGGATTTTGATCTGGATTGTTTTATAGCAAAAACATAAATAAATGACAGAATGAATAGATTAATAAATAAAAAGGAGCTTTATTTTTCTATGTTGTTGTTTTTTTTTTTTGGCCACAAATGGGTAATGGTAACAACTGCTGACTGAAAATGTCATAGAGAGATGGAAGTCATTCAGTAACATGTTAGAGTAAATGAATGTGCACTGGCAGCCATCCTGCTACTTCAAAGATTGGCTGGATAATGGATATTTTCCCAACAATATTAGTAATTCATTCCCCAGTAGCAGAAATGCTGTGATTATGGACATAAGCACACTGAATCACAGGCCCTGTTCAAAATCTAGGAGAGTAGATTGATGGTAGTAGGAATGTACTACAAAGAAGCCCTTGTGAATTTGAGACCAAACTGAATAGAGCAATGATTGCAATTAAATGATTAAGATTAGCTCTCAGAAGCAAAACTGAGGATTCCAGCAAACATTTCAGTTGGGGGCCCCCTGAAAAAGTGATGCCCAAGGTAGAACATTTAAGAAAG
The DNA here is from genome assembly GCA_023553655.1 of Myrmecobius fasciatus. Lineage (NCBI taxonomy): Eukaryota > Metazoa > Chordata > Mammalia > Dasyuromorphia > Myrmecobiidae > Myrmecobius > Myrmecobius fasciatus. Next base: position 930 of record JAJPUD010002048.1, on the reverse strand, counting down.
CTTAATGTTGTAAACATATTATGTACAGCATCCAAATGCAGCAAGGGTTTTATTGTTAAAATTCATTTGCTAAAACAATGGACTCCCTCCCATCCTGGGAGGGAGCCTTCCTGGGATTAGATTTAAAAGGTAGTTCAATGAGATTCATTATTATACTATTGTCAGGTGAATTTTATATCCATGATTTTGACAGAAGAAAGAACTCCAGATTTGGAGTAAAAAAGACCTTGCTTCATAGCATGGATTTGGAACTTACTCTCCAGAGTTCAAATTCTTGATTTATAAAAATGAGGATTTGGGGTTTAAAGATCTCTAAATTCTATCACTTTTTCTTTATGCATGCTTTTATACCAGCCTTCCTAAAGTCAATCACATAGCAGAAGACCTATGCATATACATCTTACATCTTATTTATATAAGAAATCTTTGAAACATGGACAAGAGTGGAAGCCTTAGCAAATGCCAGGTGAGAAGCTCCCTAGTATTAAGAGAGTCTCTGTCTGGTGCAACTGGCTGGGTAGTGTAACCACCATGATGTGGCATATTTTGGCAATAGCAACTCAATCACCTTCAAGGCAAAGCTTCTTAAATTTTTTCCACTTGTGAACCTTTTTGTTCAATAAAATTTTATGTGATCCTGGATATACAGGAATATAAAATAGGATTACAAAGCATACATTTATTGATAATAAATCATTATTTTAAACTCCTGCATTCAATTATGAAACCCCATATGGGGTCACAACCCACAACCCATAATTTAAGAAGTTTTGATGTAAAGCGCGATTGGAGGAGTATGCTTCTATGAAATTATTCATCTTTTGTAAGTTTGGGAAATGTGATTCTAATTCAAGATCAGATTTAAATGCAAATAACCATACATAGATAAACAATTTTTAAAGAATATAATCTATTTTAACAACAAAAAAA
>JAJPUD010002047.1:303011-359293 GCA_023553655.1 Myrmecobius fasciatus | reverse complement strand
CCAGATCTGAACAAAAAATTTGACCTCCAAATACAGAACTCAAGAGAAACATAAAAAGGTAAAAAAGGAAAGAACTCTTGAGAAGTATATTTCTACTATGGGTATCCTTAAAGAATGGGGGTATAATTTGATTTTACTTTGATAATAATGGAAAAGAAATTAGAGGTGGAAGGGATATCATACTAAAAAAGGGGGGGGGGGAAAGGAGGCAAAATAAAGTAAAAAAAAGGAGGTAAAATAAGGCAAAATCTCATGAAGAGACATAGAAGATCTAATATAATTGAGGGAAAGAAGGGAGGGCGATGAGTATTGTGTAAACCTTACTCTCATTAGATTGGGCTCTAAGAGAGTATATCAGACACATTTGGCTTCAAAGAAAGGCCTGACCCTCCTTGTGGGAAGGTGGGAGGGAAAGGAGGAAAGGAAAGGGATACACTAACAGAAGGATTAGGGGAAAAGTGTAAAAGGGAGGAAGGGGTTCTAAAGGGAGGAGGACTGTTGGAGGGAGGTGGTCATCAAAAATCGAAAATTAAGTGTGAAACAATACAATTTTTAAAAGATCAGGAAGAAGAGAAAATGTATAAGATGGAGAAGAGGAAAATGATCTTGAATATAATCACCTTTTGTGACTTAGAGTTATAAATTTACAATTGGGAGAGACTTTGAAGGCCATATGATCAAACTCCCTCATTTTATAGATAAGGAATAGTCACAGAATATTGAGACTTAGTCAAAAATCACATAAGTGACAGAGCTGAGATTCATACTCATGTCCTTTGACTCAAGATCCAGCAGATTTCCTACTATAACAAGCTGCTTTTGGCTTTTGATATTCTTAGTGACTCTAACTTCCCCTCTATCTATGAACTCTCATACATAAATCCTATGAATAGGGTAAACAGATAAGATCGCTGACTGAAATATAATCTATTTCTTCATACTGAAAATCTTCCCCAGACATATCATCACCTGATAAATACAATCAGAACTATTCTGTTGCACTGAATGAAAATATGTCAATTCCTTGTCCCTTGTAGTAATGAAATTGCTTATTTTGGTGAAAGCCATACAGATTGAATACATCAATCTTCCTTAAAACAACTTTTAAAGCAAAATGAAGTAAGACTATTTTTAGAAATTTGCATCAGAAACTTGAAACTCCATGGTAGTAAAAAGTGACCAAATCCTAGAGAAACTAATGTAGGAGTAATATACTGCACCCTGAACCCCCAACTTTTCTAAAAACTCTGGCACCACCAGTTTTCCCCACCCACTTTCCCCATTCACCAATGATAACAAAAACAGTGGGGATAGACTCAGGTTTCACTCAGAAGTCTGTCATAAAAATTCCAAGTTGTAAAGGGTTTTGTCTCATTACCATAGTAACTCAAGAAGATCATCTAGTAAGGCACAGAGCAATTTCATTCTGCCTAATTCAATATAATCCAATACAATAAACAAAAAATCCTCTTGGCTTCTTATAGGCACCTATATGAAAGACAAAGATAGAAAGTCAAGATACAAAAGGATATAGATAGGGTTGTAACTAACAGGAACACAGATGAATGTTGAACCTATGATTTCACTGTGATGGGGAATTTCCAATGCAGTATTTCCTCCTGTGTTCATAGGAAATGGTAAGGTCTTAGAAAGTTGCCTAGAAACTGGAGATTGAATGGATGCCCATCAGGTAGGAAATGGTCGAATAAGTTATGGTAAATATAATGGAATACTGTTGTTCTCTAAGAAATGATGAGCAGACTGATATCAGAAAAGCCTGGAAATATTTACATGAACTGATGCTGAGTGAAATGAGCAGAACCAAAAGAACATTGTACATGGTAATAAGAAGCATATGTATGTGATAATCAATTGTGATGGACTTGGCTTTTTTCAATACTGAGGTGACTCAAGTGGTGGAAAGTGCCATCTGCATCCAGAGAGAGAACTGAATGTGGATCAAAGCATAGTATTTTCAACATTTTTATTGTTGTTTGCTTCTTTTTTTTTCTTTCTCATTTTTTCCTTTTGATCCTTTCCAGATTTTTCTTGGACAGCACTATGAATATGGAAATATGCATAGAAGAATAGCACACATTTAACTTATATTGGATTGCTTGCTGTTTAGGGAGAGGAAGAAAAGATTTGGAACAAAAGGTTTTGCAAAAGTGAATGTTTTTTCAACAAGCATATGTTCTGGTTAGGAAAACATTTATAGAGTACAGATAAAAGAATAAAATTACATAATACAAAGTAAATCATTAAGTGCTAAACTGATAATAACTGGTAGTACAATAGGAATTTAAGGAAGGAATCCATTAGTCATTTTTATATAAAATTAAGGCACTGAACAATATAATCTCTGAGGACTTTTCTAGTTTTAACAGTCTGAAGTGATGAGTGTAAACTGGAGTAATTGAGAAAGATTTTTTAGAGAAAATGGGACAAGAGAGGCAAGTCAGAGCTAGATAGGCAATTAGAAAAGAATGGTATAAGTTGCTTTACTTCAGCAACTTATTTAGCTACCATGAAGGTCATCTAGGCAAAGCCTTTCATTTAATAAACAGGAAAACTGAGTCCCAATGAGATGACATGATTTTTTCAAAGCTGTAAGTTCCAAACTATTTAATACTATCAATACAAAAAGAACTGTCTAACTAGATTTGCCTGAATGACAATTATTAAGGAAGACCAATAAGTAGAAGGGAATTAATTTGCAAATTTGCCATTTGAAATTCAGACAGAGAAGAAAGTACTCAATGTGGTAGGGAACAGGATCATCTTAAGGATTTTAGGATCCAGGGAAAGGAAAATAGAATAATAAAATGGGAAAACATAAGGAAAGGAATTACAGGAGGTTAAAAGTTTAAAATAAAAATAATACCTGGACTACTACTAAAAGAACCTGATACTTTTTAAAAAAATTTATTCACCAATCAAAAGGCTTTTATTAAGAATTTACTCTGAATCATTATACACGGCAACAACAGTACTATATGACAATTAATTCTGATGGACATGGCTCTCTTCAACAATGATATGTTTCAAACCACCTCCAATTGTTCACTGAAGAAAGCCATATACACCCAGAGAGAGGGATGCGAAATGTGGACCACAACATAACATTCTCATACTCCTTGATTGATGTTTGCTTACATTGTGTTTCCTTTATCTGATATATTGTTTGTGTAGATAAGATTTTTCTTGCACAACAATGATAAGTTTGGAAATATGTATACATATATTCGATTTGCCAATATTTTAACATAATTAACATGTAGTGGATATCCTGCCATCTAGGGAAGGGGTGGGGAAGTTGGGGGGAAAAATTTGTAACGGAAAGCTATGTAAGGGTTATTGTTGAAGAATTACCCACACATATGTTATGCAAATAAAATAAAATTAAAAAAAAAAAGAATTTACTCTGAGCTAAGCCCTGGACTAAAGACTAAGAGATACAAAGATTTATCTTCATATTGTCTTACTCCTTAAAATGGAAGTGACTTGAGGGCATATTCTAATGAGAGGGACAAGACTGAACATATATAAGTATACTCATTATATGTACAAGACAAATAGAAGGCAGTTTGGGGAGGGAACAAATGAATAGCTAGGGAGATAGTTAAAGAATGATCAGTAGATGATGTACTAACTATACAGGAAAATTGCCAAGAATGACCTTGAAGCATTTCTTATAAAGTTGAACAAGAATGATTTTAACATTTCCTTGCATATCTGTAATACAGTCTTTTCTAAGCCACAAAACTCAGAATTGTACTTGCAAATACAATAAAAAGTCCAAGCAAATTAGCAGGCGCTAATACTGGCACAAAAACAAGTCCTTTTTTTTTCTGAAAAGACCTAAAGCAAACTTACAACACTATTTTCAAGGTTGGCTGACATCAGATATGAAACTGATAGCTAAGGATAGGGACTGTTAATTTTAAAAGCAGGATGACTTCCATTAGGAAAATAACAATGAATTTTTACAAATAAAGTTTTGTATAATGGAGTACTTTTTTAAGAATTACTGAATGACTCACTATAGCAATGAGTTGCCAATGTGATTATAAAATTTTTCTAAAACCATTAATTTGATTCTTTCTTCAGCTTCTTTCTCAGTAAAAATATCTTTCTAATAAATATTTTTTACATGTTTATAGATTATTTCTCTGTTGTTTACAGAGCATTTCTTACTTGCAATAACTGGCTTAACTCTCAGTGAAAGTCTTTAAGGAAAAGCCAAATAGTCCAAACCAAGAACTAAGATGGGGACAAGTACAAAAAATGGGGACAAGTAGAGGATAATTACTTATATATTCACTAAGCAAATACAAGAAACCTATTTACTAGCATATACTGCAAAAATAGCCAAAAACCAAAGATGCCATGCTCTGATTCTTAAGGCACTTTCCTAATGAGAGGCTGTGCTTTCTCTTACTTGACATAAACTACATCTGCTCCTTTGTTCTAACATAACATTTCCTAGCACACTTCATTTTACATACAAACAGTATAGCAAAGGTTTTTTGTTTTTTTTTGGGAGGGGGGTTGGCTTTGGATTTTGTTTTGATTGGATTTTTTGGAGGCAAAAATACAACAAACAAGTAAAGTTCATGAATCATATCATCATTGTAGTTAACTGTCTCAAAATTTAAACTCCAATTCATCTTAACATCTAGGTTTTAACCAATGACCTGATCCATGAGGTTAGCCATCCATGAAATGAAACCATTATCAATAATAAAACACCTATTGTCTTACTCCTAATATCACAAAGATTTTTGCTGGAGAAAGGACTGAATTGAGTTACCTAACTCCAAGTACTCAAAGTTAGTGGAGGAGATGATTTTCAGAATATCTTCAAAATCCTCAGTATCATCCTTCCATCCAAGACATGTGAGCAAGAGGGAGTTAGTTATTGCAGCAAATGAGAAGATAGTCAAAAGAGTATGGGTAGACTAAATGTTAGGATTAGCTAGGTGGCTCAGTGGATAGAATACGAGCCTTGAAGTTAGTGAGATAAGTTCAAATCCATCCTCAGAGACTTATTAGCTGTATGACCCCAGGCCTCAATCCACTGGAGAAGGAAATGAACCTGCACATCTTTGCCAAGAAAACCTCACTATAGGTTCACAGGGTCATGTAAAGTCAGACATGGCTTAACAATAACAAAGCTAAACATTTCTACTCTGATAGCCTATGAGAATTTTTTTCCCATGGGAATCTCTACTCTTCATCCACTTATTGTAACTGTTTGTATCTTGTTAATGTATCACTTATTTCCTTCATATTTTATCTTTGAATTCAGTTCTGGCCAATTCATAAATGAATTGATATTCTGCCAGGGAGAATCTTGGGAACCATCAAAAGCATGAGACCATCGTTTGAATGCAATCTAACCTGCTCTCTTCTTCCTATTCAGTCCTAGGTTTGCTAGGTATCATTCATTTGCAGTGATTTCCCCAGACATAAATCCTAATGAGCTAGGAAAGGTCCTATATCTCACAAATAGAGTACATACTCTGCATGTCTGCAGACAGAAGACTACAGTATTCAATTCCTAGTATTGTTGTTGTTTTTTTTTTTCCACAACTGCAGGTGACAATAAATTCTGCCTATCCACAATTCAATATCTGACAACAATTTCGTTTCAATCACATATCTCCAGATCATCTCTGTGAAACATTTTTATGAAAACTCTCTGCCTGGCTTCCAAGAAAAATGACACTTCCTGCTTCAAACAACCCACACTCAGTGGTTCCCTTCAACCCAAAGGGAGCAAAGAAGAAGAAATATAAGTGATACAATAACAATATGCATTTGAAACAAAGGAAATCCTTCTTAAATAAAACCAGATGTCAGGGACTGCAACAAGTACTAAAATGATGCCTTCACATGTACATATATAAAATTTGTAGGAAATTTAGAAACTCTAAGATATTTATGATACTTTTTTTATTGTAAAGAACAAAGACATTGTACAGAGAACATATGGGGGAAATAACAGTGGAAAATAAAGAGAGGCTGAAATGGGAAACAGGAATCATTCAGGATAACCAAAAGCAAAATAGTTAGTCAAAAATAAAAGTTAATAAAGGTAGCAATATAGCATAGTGGATAGAGTGCCAGCCTTAGAATTGAGAAGACTCACCTTCATGATTCCATAACTGAACTCAGATATTTCCTAGCTGAATGATTCTGGACAACTTACTTAACCCTAATTTGCCTCTCAGTTTAAAAAAAAAAAACTCTAGAAGGAAATGGCAAGAAAATCCCAAATGAGATCACAAAGAGCTGGAAATGGCTAAAACAGCTCAATGATAAAAAAAAAAAAAGCTCATAGAAATAGAATAGACAGAGAATGATCACTGCACTCTTTTGCATTCCTTAACATTAGCTTTTCCCCTGTCTAGAATGCTCTTCCTTTTAATCTCTGCCTCTTGACGTTTCTGATTTCCTTTATGAATCAGACTCATATGTCATCTTCTACAAAAGTCTATTTTCAGTCTTCCTAATGGCTAATGCTGTCCCTTCTAAAGTTATCATTTATTTATTCTCCATGTTATCTTGAATAAACCACTTGATGTACCTGTTCTATTTACCATTAGAATGTAAGCTCCTGGAGAGCAGGGGACATTTTTGTTTTTTCTTTGTATGTTCAATACTCTGCAAAGTACCTTGGTACATAGTAATTAATAAATCCTTATTGAAATGGAAATCTCATGATTAAATCACATCAGAAAAATAATCTGTTGTTTTAAAAGAGACTCCCACAACTTTTCTAATTAACAGATTTAAAAAAGAAAACGAAAATGAAATATACTAATTATTTTAATAGCTAGAGAAAATGAATAAATTTATGAATATATACATTTCTACCAGAAGGAAAATAACTGTATCGGAATAGAGAAAAACAATAATACCGAATAAATACAGAATTCCCACTATTTACAAAGGAAAGGAAGATTTTTAGTTTTTAGCCCAGAGTAATTTGTTGTTGTTGTTGTTTTAAATTTATTTAATGTTGTTAATTTCTATGTCTTCAAGTCTGTATTGATGGGCCTATTGGGAAGTGAGTATGAATCTAAGATTCTATTTGCTGTTCATTATAAATAGATGATAATTTGCATTAGGAAATTACTTTATTACTAAGAAATTGTAGAGGAGATTACTTCCTTTTTAACATTTCTTCTTTGTGATCCAATATTTTAAGATGCTCTTACATTTCAATTTAGTGTCCACTAAAGAAATAGATCCTGCTGATATCACCCTTGTTATTTTTTCATAGTTACTGGTGTCCCTAAGGGAGTGCTGATCCTAGGGAAAATAACATAGTGTACTAAGGAAATTAGAAGAAATTGGAAGCCAGGCTCAAAGAGAAGAGAAGTCAATAAAGTACAGGGGAAGGAAGGAAGGGAAGAAGGAAGGGAGGGAGGAAGGGAGGAAGGGAGGAAGGAAGAGAAGAAGGGAAGGAGGGAGGGAGGGAGGGAGAAAGGAAGAGAGGGAGGGAGGGAAGAAAAAACAAGAGGGAGGGAAGGAGGAATAAGTATTTGTTAAGCACTTCTTTTCCAGGTACTGTGCTAAGCATTTTATAAATATTATTTATTTGATTCTCACAACAAGGTCAGTGTTACTATTGTCTCTATTTTATAACTGAGGAAACTGAAGCTGAAAAAGGTTCAGTAACTGGCCCAAATATCTGAGGATGGATTTGAAATCAACTCTTTCTGACTGGAGGCAAAGTATTCTATCTCCTAAACCATCTAGATGTCACAAGTAATATACAAATCTCAACTAACACACAAGTAAAAGAATCACAGAATCATAGAATTGCTTAGATGAATGCTGTGACCATCTATTCCAACCACTATTTGAACAAAGATCATCTCTACAAATGGAATAACTAATGTGCCTAACTTCCAAAGAGCTCTGGTGGGGAGAACCCACCATCTTCTACAGCAGGCCATTATACTAATCAGGACACAGATTCTCCTTGCACCAAGCTTAAATCTATCTCTCAATAATTTTCAACAGTCAGTCCATCTACTCTCTAGAGCTGAAAAGAACAAACCTAATCTTTCTTCTCCATAAAAGCTCTTCAGACACTTAGGATCAGAGAATCATAGGTTAAAAACTAAAAGGAACCTTAGATGTCAGTTAGACTAATACTTTCATTTTATAGATGAAACTCAGACCCAAGGAAATTAAGAGTGACTAATTATAATAACAACAATAATAGATAGCATTTAAATAATATCTGAGCATCAGGAAGACCTGAGTTCAAAACTTGCCTCAGATATTAATTAACTTTGTAATCTTGGACAAGGCACTTAACCCTCAATTTCCAAACAGCTGGCAAAGGAAATAGCAAACCACTCCAATAATCTTTGCCAAGAAAACGCCAGTCACACAGAGTTGAATATGACTAAAGCAACTGAACAACAACAAAGAATCATATACTACTTTGTTTTTCTTTCCACTGTCTAATGCTACCTCCCAGAATTCCTGTCACTTTCTATATATTCTTTTTTCCATTTTGAACATGCCCAATTCCTTGAGCTGATGCTCATATGGCATGATCTCAAGGTCCTTCCCAATGTTTGTTGCTTTTTTTTCTCTTGGCACTTATCAATATTCTTTTTTGAAATTTTTTTCATTATTGTGAACTTATCAATCATCAACCAACAAAATATTTCATTATGCAAAGAATATTTTCCAAAATATGCTCAGAACTGAAAAAAAGATATCCCAGATGTGGCAAAGATAGGGAAAGACCATAGCTCCCATCTCCCTAGTCTTAGCAAGATAATGGTCTGTCAATACATCTGGAGACTAAATTAGCTTCACCAGCTGCTATTATTGTTCTGCTAAGACTACAGTTCATCAAAACTAGAGATCTTTTAACAGAAAATCTCTATTTACCCATGTCTATCCTAGCTAGGGAGGGTTTAGCCTAAGCAAACTCCTGAGAGCCTATTGTTATATTTTCAGTGTGAGCATTTATGTCTTAGAAAGGGGCCAGAGCTACAAATAAATCAAGGGTTGATTGATTGTTACACTAATTGTCCAGACACAATAAAGTCATGGAGAAAATGTTAATAATGCAGATTGAACTTAAAAATGTATTTTGAATTTGGTTTTTGGTTGATTGGTTGTTTTTTGTCTTTTTTTTCCTGGAAAGCTATACATTTGCCACCATACTCCTGCCACCATTTAAAATTACAAAGCTGATTTTTTCCAACTAGGACTTTACAGTTATCCCCTTTAAAATTCATATTAGTTTCATCTCAGTGTTCTAGAGCATATAGATTTTTTTTCGGATCCTCTCTCTGTCATCTAGTATGTTAACAAAACCTTCCAGCTTTGTATCATCTGCAAATCTGACAAGTGGGCTAGCTATTCCTTTAACCAGGTAATAGATAAAAACATAAAAGAACATAGAGCACAGACCTCTACTAGCGAACTCCTTTCAACCTGGCAAAGTGTTCCTAGCTTCATTCAAAACAGAGATGTAGTGTTATCTCTAATATGAGATCTTTCCTTTTCTCCTCAAGCATTAATACTCCTTGTTGAAGTTATTTTGTATGTTGATACATATAGATACATATGTGTATGTGTATGATACATACATATAATATATGTATATACATGATACATACATGTATATACATGATACATACATATATGTATATATAATGCACTGTATGGTTATTCACATTGATAAGTAAATATCTATAGTATAAACCCATATGTACATATGTATGTCATATGCATTTGTATGTATATATACAAATATATGTGTATAATTTTATATTTTATATACCTTCAACCCCATTAAAATGTAAGCTACTTCAAGAAAGAGACTATTTCATTTGTGTCATACTCTCTTCAGAGCCTTAAATATTATTTAGTCATTTAAGTCATGTCCAATGCTTCATGACCACATTTGGACTTTTTTTTTGGACAAAGTGTCTTTCCATTTCTTTCTTCAGCTCATTTTGCAGCTAAGGATAAGTGACTTGCCCAGGGTAACAGAGAATAAGTGTCTGAGATTGGATTTGAACTCAGGAAAATGAGTCTTCCTAACTCCAGGCCTGTGTAACCTAGATGCCCACTTTACACATATTATATGCTTAATAAATGTTTGTTGAATTTAACTGAAATTAAACTATTAATGATTAATCATTTAGAACAATCATTCAACTAATTCCAAACCCATCTAACTGAACTAACAAGTCACTTTTATCTTTTCATCTTGTCAAGATAGCATGTAAGATTTTATCCAGTGATTTGCTGGCATCCAAGTAAACTATAAAAAATAGAAATTTCATAAAGGTTATATGTAAAAGTATTATTTGGAGTGATTCTATAAGAAGAAAGAATTTTCCAAATATGAGGTCTACTTATGAGTGGCATTTAAATTTTACAATAAAATTCAAAAAGAAAGGAAATATCAAATAAACATACAATTTTTCAATTATTTAAAAACTGACTTTCTATCCCTTTTGTCTCTCTTAAATAAATATGCATGGAACATCACTAAGAAATCTATGGCTCTAAGAACTAGTATCTTATTGCTAAAGAAAAACAGAAATGTTAGGTTATTTAGAGTCCAATTAATTTTGCCATTAGTGACTATCTAATTGGATAAGTCACTGTTCTTTAGTAAATTAAGATAAAAATTTTGAAGATTAATGAAGGTTATAGTAAAAGGTGGCAATAAGCCAAAACCAAAGTACATACACAAGGCTTCCTTAGTACATCCCCCAACTCAAATCCAGTGTACATAAAAATAACAGAGAAAATAAGAGGACCCTTGGTGATCAAATATTATCCTTGTCATCAAAATGTTGATGGGCCTCTAGCCTGCATTCCTCAAAGAAGGAAGATCATAATCCATCTGTTTCTGCTCATCCCACTGTCTACAATCCATTTCTGTACACAATCCTTCACAGGTACTACATAGTGCACTAAAGTGCTTCCTCTTGTTATTTTGTCCTAATGGGTGGTCTACTTCTTCTCTTGTTATGTGACTGATACATCTTTTTTTCCCCGTCTTACTAATGGAATCTTTTCTCCTGCACAATTCTTCATGGCTTATATATTGCAGTATGTTCCCTCAAATCATTCACCTCTAAACTACCCTACAGCAACCCTGATTTTCAGGGGCTGCTTCAAAAGCTCTGGCTTTTCCTTTAGTCTAGCTCCTCTCCAGATCTAAGGAAGAGGCAAGCCCCTCTGCTCTTTCCAGTCACAAAGCAGAGTACTGAAGGTTCTGAGGTTCTTTATAACAAGCTGATAATCCTATGTGACCTAAAAGATTCTTCCTTTAGAGAGAACGTGTTAATTTTCTTTTAGAATAAACTTTTCTCTTCCCCTTTCAAAAACAAAATAAAGGCAATAATAACAATAACAATTAGCATCTAACTAGGATTAAAATATCATCAAAATTTGCAAAGTGATCATATATACATAATATATATACACATATGTATATATATGCATACATGATATGTGTTGTCTATATACACATATAAAACTTGGTCCATAAGATATCAGTGTCACAGGAAAAGAAAGCATTTTCAATCACAGCAAATCTACAGCAAGAAAAGTAAATTAGTTCAAGATCTTATAAAAGGCACATAGGTACCATAATAAATGAAGCATTGGTCCTGGAGTCCAGAAGATACCAGTTCAAATTTCATCTCAGACACTCACTACTTGAGTGACCCTGGGCAAGTCAATTTACCTCAATCTCCATTCCCTTGCCTATAAAACTGGAATAATAGTAGCAATGACTTCACAGAGTTGGTGTGAGAATCAAATGAGATAATATATCTTAAATATTTTGAAAAATGCTATATAAATGTTTTTTTAATTAGGCTGAAAGAGACCTTAGAAATCACCTACAAGGGGCAGCTAGGTGGATAGAGCACCAGTCCTGAAGTCAGGAGGACCTAAGTCCAAATCTGGTCTCAGACACTTAACACTTCCTAGCTGTATGACCTTGAGCAAATCACTTAACCCTGTCTCAGCAAAAAAAAAAATAATAATAATCACCTATACCAATTCCCTCACTTTTCTGAGGTCCAGAACATCAAAATGATTGTATCCAAGATAACATGCCGATAAGTGCACAGCAGGGTCAGAATTTGAACCCAAATATTCTGACACAAAATCTATTGATTTTTTCCTCACAGCTTCTCTTGTTAATAATTAAAAGGTAATCAGATCATAGTATCATAAAAGTACTTACCACAATTCCTGGCATAGAGTAATCACTGCTATATAAATATGTATTCTCTACAAAAATGTTTGTGGCAGCCCTTTTTGTAGTGGCTAGAAACTGGAAACTGAATGGATGCCCATCAATTGGAGAATGGCTGAATAAATTATGGTATCTGAATGTTATGGAATATTATTGTTCTGTAAGAAACGACCAGCAGGATGATTTCAGAGAGGCCTGGAGAGACTTGCATGAACTGATGCTGAGTGAAATGAGCAGAACCAGGAGATCAATATACACTGCAACAACATTACATATGATGATCAATTCTGAAGGACATGGCTCTCTTCAACAATGGGATATTTCAAACCAACTCCAATTGTTCAGTGATGGAGAAAGCCATATACACCCAGAGAGAGGGATCTGAATGTGGACAACAACATAACATTTTTATGCTCTCTATTGGTGTTTGCTTGCATTATGTTTCCCTTCTCAGATTTTTTTCTTGTGTGTCTGATTTTTCTTTTGCAACAAGATAATTGTATAAATATGTATACACATTCGATATGTCAAGTATTTTGACATAGTTAACATGTATTGGACTTCCTGCCACCTAGGGGAGGGGCTGGGGTAGGGGGAAAATTGTAACAGAAAGCTTTGGAAGGGTCAATGTTGAAAAATTACCCATGCATATGTTTTGCAAATAAAAAAGCTTTAATAATAAATAAATAAATAAATGTGTATTCTCTTCCCCTCCCCTCCCTTTCCTTTCCTTTTCTTGCATTCCCTTCTCTTCTCTTTTTAGAGCAGCAAAGAAGCTCAAAGGTAATAGAATCCAACTCACCCTCCCCCCACCACCACTACCATTTAACAGGTGAAAAAACTGAGGTCTAGAAATTTTTAAGTGTCGTTTTCAGCTAAAGTTGCTGAGTTGAGATTTGAATCTAGGTCTTCCTAACTTTAAATCCAACATTCTACCCACTATAATGAGTCACATGGGGTAGAATTATTATACTAAGGAACAAATCATTTATAGTCACAAATAATGAAGTTGAAAGTGATTTTCAGGAAACACAAGAGAATGTGTATGAATGAAATAGCAGAATGTGAAACAGCAGAACCAGAACAACATTATACAAGATGACTTCAGTAGCTATCAAAACATAAATGAAAAGATCACTCACAGGAATTGAACCTTCTGGTAATGTGGTTCCTGGAGGTTAAATAATGAAGCATGTCTTGCTCCTCTCAGGAGAGACACAGGGACTACCAGGGCATTATCATTCATATATTTACAGGAGCTGCCATTTTATTATATTACCTATTTCTTATTGTTGTTTAGTTATTTCAGTCATATCTGAACTTTTTTTCTATATCCCATTTGGAGTCTTCTTGACAGACACTAGAGTAATTTGTCATTTCCTTTTCCAATTCATTTTACACATGAGGAAACAGGCAAACAGGGTTAAGTGATTTGCCCAGGCTCACACAGTTAGTGTCTGAAGCCAAATTTGAATTCAGGAAGATTCCCTTTTCACTTCTATTCATGTGATTTTTTCCTCATTTAAAGGCTTTCATTTTGCTCATATTTGTATTCCCAGTACCTAGTACAGTGCTCTACATATAATATATGCTTAAATGCTTTTTGATTGGTCTTCTGACCAGAAGAAGTCATAGAACACTAGAGACAAAAAATAATCAATATCAAATGAAATTAGCATGTAAGAAGAATTTTGTATATCAAAATGCTATGCAAAAAATTTCTTATTATTGTGAATAAAATATTTCCTCTTGATCAATAAACTTACTGCCTCCACATGTTTCCTTTTATTCAACAAGTGGGTAGCAATTAAGCCTGTTAGAAATTGTAATAATTAAGTTTGTTACCCCAAAATCATAATTTCAAGGAAAATAGAAAAGCTAAACAACAGTATTGCAAGTTAATTCTGATTCAAATTTCTCCCTTTAAAAATTCTATTCTCCTGAATTAATACATCAAGCTACATTCACATTACTGCCTAAAATATTCTCTATTACTCTAAAAGAGAATACTCATGGAGAATAGGATTCAATCTCAATTTTACCAAGAATTGTTAAAATATTTTGTTCCAATTTTTCTTTGAATCAATGTTTGTGACAAGGTAAACTATTCAGCCTAATATAATGTAGCTGTGTCCTAAAAGTTTAGAATGTTACATGGGAAGAATTTTCCATTAAAACAATTTGAATGTGAATTCTAAATTGCATCACTAACAGAACACAAAACACACTTCAAGGCAACCAAAAATAATGAGCAAAATTATGACACAAAGAAGGATGTAGTTACCTCTTTTGAGATGTTGTCTTTGCTTCCCACTATTTAGGGTTAATACCAATGCTATAACATAGCTGATAGAGGAAGATGTCAAAGCTTTGGCAGTCTGAAAGCATTTTTGTCTACCCAGCAGCATATTTCATTTTGAACCTTCTAAAATCTCTCCCATGTACTCCCGCAGTTTTATAAATTTCTCCTTTTACCCTTTTGAAAAATTTCTATTTCAGCTGTCAAAATAAATGTGAGTACTTATAGAATAATATGCATCAAAACTGATAAAGCTATGAATGAGTGAGAGTAGGCAGGAAAGGAAAAATGCATCTCATCAATGTCTCAGCATATTGCTCATTGAACATGTTTTGTTAAGTTCATCTGCATTATGGTGCCAAATGCCAGGCAGGTCAGCAATCATTTCTAGCACTTAATAAATCATTGTTTAGATAGACTGAAGACACACACACACACACACACACACACACACACACACACACACACAAACTTGCTTCTGCTCCACGACTACTGAAAGACTGAAATCCAATTTTCCTTTTTATCATAAATTTATGTTTGTTTTCTGGAAAAGAAAACAAATACTGATTTTTGTAATATTTGATTTCAGTTTCTTAGCCTAAAATTTGCATTTGAATAACCACTAACAATTTTTCTAGAAATTTAGAAGTTACCTATTATATGAGTTCTTTGGTCTATTTTTGTGATAAGGAAATACCCATAGTATGATTATCATTAAGTAGTTATGGCTCATGTTCACTGTCTTTGCTATGCTATGCTATTTTCCATCTTCTTCATTAATCTATTTAACTCCATCTCTTCACTTTCTATATTTTTGCCTTTTTCATTACTTCCTAACACTTAATACCTCCCCTCCACTTTAGAAGTGGCTCAAGTAGAGAGTTTTATTATCACAGGGAGCCTGTTGGCACAGAGCAAAACTGGGAACAGGGGAATGGAATGGAGTATATTAATCTTTGTTCACCATATTCTTTCTCAAAAATTTGAAAATTCACTCATTGCAAAAATTCATAAGCTACACACTTTTGAAGAGTACAGCATTAGATTCTATGAGAGATGATTGAAGAATAAGACACAGTCACTCTGTTCTGGAGGGAAGATATATAAAAGGAAAAGTTAAAACAAAGCAGTATATGTGATGCAATTTCAAGTAAGTATTCTAAGTTTGGAGGAAGGAGAAGTATAGCTTCTGAGATGAAAAAAGACAAGGTGAATCTTAAAGGATTGATAAAATGTAAATAGGAAGAGGAGGGACAAGGGCAGTCCTAGTGGGAGACGCAGAATTCGATTTAATTATATCCAATACGCATTTATTTATATCACTTATGAAATACTATAATAAATAAGAAATAGTTCCTGACTTCAAGGATATTAAAATCCAAAAAGAGTAAACAATGTATACAGATACATTTCGTGAGGGAAAAGAGGAGAAACTGAAGAGCCTCCAAGGAAGAGATAGTATTTGAAATATAATGCTCATCATTTCTTATGATATAAGAAAAGAATCATAGAATATTGAAAGGGATGTGCTAGTATATATATGCAAGGTACTTATATACAGAATATTCTTAAAGCCTGATAGATGAATGGCTAGGAGTATTTGGAGATAATAGCATAACCAGGCATCAGAGATTTAAAATTAAAAGCAGAGATATGGTGGCAGATCAGTGATCTAGAAATGACAGTGGAGGGGTCAGAAGATATAATTCTTTCAGATAACTTGAATATTGGCCATGGATGAAAGCAAGATTCCCACTGAAAAGAGTATCAAAGGATATAAGGGTATTACTTAAATTAAGAGGATAGAAGGAGCTAAAGAAAAGGTTGAGAATAAGTGGGGGAGGGACCCCAGAAAACAGGAGGAAAGAGTAAATAACTGCCTAAGGTGACGGGCAGAACGAGGGACATGTAGCTGAGGAAAGAATATTGGTTCTGGAGTCAGAGGATTTGAGTTCCAATATCTAATGCTTACTATCTATGTAACTCTGGCAAAGTCATAAACTCCCAGGACCTCAGCTTCTTCATCTGCAAAATAAAAGGGTTGGACTAGGCTGGCCAACTTTGGGTCTATGATGCTATGACTAGAGGAGTTCTCTGGATAGGAATGAGTTTAAAAGGAAGTGACAGGGACAAAGGGCTTTGTGGATATTAGCAGATAAGGAGATTTGATAAGTGAAACAACAGGTTGGGAAGCAGAGTGCAAATATTTTAATAGAAAGAAGAAATAAATAGTGCATAAAGTCTATATACTCAAGGAAGCTAGAAGTTAGGAGAAAGGGAGGGGACACATAAAGGCAAAAGGAAGAAAAAACACACATTCAAGTATACAAGGCATAACTCAAATTATTGAAATATAATATTAGTGAGATGATACCAGTAGATACTATGGTTACTGAACACTCCAGCAGAAAACAGGACTTTCTAAGCCTACATCGTGTGTGTGTGTGTGTGTGTGTGTGTGTGTGATAAAGACAGAGAGACAGACAGAGACAGAGATATACAGAGATGGGCAGGCAGACAGAAACAGAGAGAAAGACAGAGAGAGAATGTGTATTTTGGCAGGAAAGGAGGATAGACAAGTTCTTGAGTTTGATCAGTAGCTGAGATATGCAAATTCTCCCTTCACAATTAACTACTCTATTTATAACAATAATTCTGGGTATTATATTTACTATATTGTTTTTCTGGAGTTTCTAACCATTATGACTTCTATGAGATTATTCCAAATCTCGCAAGAAATATAGGACTTAAAGAGATCAAAAGAAATATACAAAGTGTACAAAAATGTTTATACAGCTCATTTTTGACAAAGAATTGAAAATTGAGATGACCACCAGTTAAAGAAAGGATGAACAAATTGTGATATATAATCATGAATGGAATACTATTGTGCTATAAGAAATAATGAACGGGAAGCTTTCAGAAAAACTTGGAAAAACTTATATGAATTGATGTAAAGTGAAATAACAAGAACCAGGAGAGCATTGTACAGAGTACCAGCAATATTGTATGATGATCATCTGTGAAGCAATACAGTGATCTGAAGAACTAATGATGAACAATACTATCCATCTCCAGAGAAGAATTAATGAATTCTGAATGCAGATTAAAACTTTTCTTTAACTTTTTAAATTCTTCTTTTTGTTTTTGGTCTGTGTTTTCTTTTACACCATGGCTAATATGGAAATGTTCTGTATTACTGAATATATATGATGTATTGAGAACTACTTGCTTTCTCAAGGAGATGGGAGAGGAGGGAGAGATTTTGGAACTCAGAATCTTAAAAAATGAACATCAAAAATTTTTTTGTTTATATTTGAGAAAAAATAAACATAGAACTAAAAAAATAGAAGACTATAGCTCTAGCCCTAGGAATCTATTATTATAATAATATGCTTCTCATCCTTTTTTCCTTAAAATCAAATCTTACTGGAAGCATTAGATTTCAACTGCTGACATATTTTTTTCTGGTATAATTGAAAGCCAAACCTTGGGGCACAAAAACCTGTCAGTATGAAAAAGCATCTCAGACTCAATATAGAAAAGGCTTCTCTCTAACTAGAGTTGGAACTGACAGCACTATTATTTAAATTAGTAAGTATAGAGGAAAAGTTCTCCAAAGAATTCTTAGAGTAAAAACTGTAGTATCCTCAGGAATGGAATAAACTTCACTGAAGTTCAAGACAAAACTTGGTAACTTTACTATATAGAGAAATCTTTTCCTTGTCAGAGAATAGACTAGATGCATTAACATTTTTCTCTCTTGTTTCTATATTTTCTGTAAGATAACAATTTCTTGGATATGAGTATATCATCAAAATTACAGAGCCAAAGGGCACTTTTATAAGGCATATAGCCCGTTTCCTCCTCTTGGCAATATCAAACTCAACCCACCTCAGAAAGAGTTATTTATCCTTTCCTTAAACTTTTAAGAGAACAGAATGGTGCAACCCAGTGCTATTTATCAGGTCCCAACATCTCACAACTCTGACAATCAAGAATTATTTTCTCTTCTCTAAACTCGGTCTCTTCCACTGCAATGTAAGGTCTTTAGTTTATTGCCCTGTCCCATCATTTCTCCAAAAAAAATAATTCAGTCTTTTATAAGGTACAAACAACTAGAGAATTAGTCATTGGCACAATTATGTCACCTCTTTTTGGAGTCACTTCACTAATTAATCAACAAGGATTTATTAAGCATCTAAAAAGTGATTCAGTGTTACCAATGTTTAGCTTAGTCACTCTTCCAATATACTCTAGCTTATATTTTTTTCTGGATAAATTTCTTTAATATTTACTGGATGGTTTTTCTTTCTAGAAAGTTGTAAATAGAATGAGCCTTTTATTGTGTATTGCATATGGTAGGTATTTATAAATCTTTGTCAGATTGAACTAAATTTAAGTATGAACTTAGAGAGGCTCCCTAAAAGATAAAAAAGGTGAAAAAAGTTGCTCTAAGACATATATTCCAAGCATGATGGAACAAAAAGCAACTACTTACATGCTCTCACAGAACCTAGTAAGAGTGCTAGGCTTTTCCTGGTTGCGTCTCTGTCGAAACCAGCGCTGGATACTGCGAACATCCCAGTCTAACTGTTTAGAAAGACCTTCCAATCTCTTCTCATCTGGATGCTACAAAACAAAGTAAAGGAAATTATAAGTCCATTTTAAAAATGTCATATATTTTGAGTAATTATAAGCACCCCTAATTTTGTCACTTATAAGGTGCTTACTTTGATTTATATGCATACCTTTGAAGAACACTTCATTATAAAATATTAATAAATAATTTTTAAGCAAAAAAAACTCAAACAAGCTCAGCATTCCTTATAATAAAAATAGGGATAAGTTTCAATCTTCTCCTACTAGCCTTAACCCTAAGAAGCAGAATGTTAAAGAATAAATACATAAATGAATGAATGGATGAATGGATTCGATAGATTGACAGATCAATACATAACAAAATATTATCATGCTTCCCTGCATTGTATCCCTAGTAAGGTCAAACCATTACCCAGCACTTAAAATCCTTCAAAATGTATTTCCAAAATACCTTACATTATCTTATCAATCCTTTCCATCCATTCAAATCCAATTAAATTTAATTTCTCCCTATTCTCAACATATTCTTACTCTCTTATCTCATTAGCAATTACTGTCAAATTGTATAAACAATGGAAGTTGTGAGTTTCAGAATTTCTTTAACTTGCAGTATACATTAGCACAATCTATCTCATGTTTATATTGTAATATACTTTTTTTATGAAACATCTAAGGTATGTACTGTTGATCTTTGTTGATATGATTCTGAGATGGTAAAGTCACACTTAGAAAAAGAACGAAATGTTTCTCAAGAGATTTTCAATTTGGAAACTTGTAAAAGATAATTTCATTTCTTTCCTCTTCCAAAACAGAAAGCGTAAGAATATATCAGCAGGTTGAGACAAAGGACATTGGTTCTCATATCAATTCTATCACAAAGGAGCTATAAGTCATTGAATATATAGTTTGTTCACTTTTTGTCTCAATGTTCTCATTTTGTAAATGTAGATGATAATCCTTGATGAATTCTAAATGAATATTCTATTTGACAATTTCAGAAGGGTACCATAAGGACAAGATGAAACAATGAATGGGATAGTGCTTAGGATAAACAAATAAAAAGGTATTATTATTATTATTATTGGTATTATTAATATTTAGTTCTTTTCTCTAGTACAAATTATAGTTCTCAATACCATGTCTAGTACCATTGAATTCTTTTGGGTGATTAAAAAAAACTTAGCCAATAAGCTTAATTAGAGAAAAAGCTCACAAGACAGAGGAAAGAAGGGAATAGAATAATTTTAATGTAAGTAAAAATAAGCTCACCTCAAACACTTATTAGCTGTTGACTCTGGGCAAATTATTTTAACTTTTCTCAATCTCAGTTTTCTTATTTGTTTTATGGGGACAATAATTGTACCTACCTCACAGAGCTGCTGTGATAATCAAATGAAATAGTACATAAAAAACTTTACAAACCTTAAAAGTGCTAAACATATTCTGTCTAACTCATATTGATAACAAAATAGAAAAAAAATCCTCCTTTTATGGAACACCACATGCAATTTTTTAGCTACAGCCAAAAAAAGGTATGTAGAAATTAGAGAAGATCAATAACAGGATAACTGAAAAGAGACAGAAGGAGGCATGGCTGCCATATGAGGACAAAATGAAAGATAAGGAATCCAACATAAAAAGATAAGGAAAGACATATAGTCATGCCCTGGAAATATAAATGTATAAACCAAATCTAAAAATACCAGGATGTTTCCTTACCTCCTTGGAAATTTAAGTCAGGTAAGCTTGGAATAAAAAAAAAAAACCTCAAAATCTCTTATTTCCCTCAAAAAGATGTATAGATAGTAGCCAAAATGGATTTTTAAAAGGTTATTTGGTCAAGTTTAGAAATGACAAAATCATAAACATCCAACAAAAGTAGATTTTGAGCATGATGATGTCCTCCCAGAGAACATTCCTTGGGGTCTCCACTAACAACAGAATACTGCATTGGATGTGCCGTAAGTCTAATATGGTATGGAAAAATCTTTATCTCATAGGAACACAAATGGAATTTCTCAGCCTGGAGAAGACAATACAGGCTGAATATACAAACAGATTTAAGAAATCTTAAAGTAAATTCATAGATATTCATAAGATATATTTCAATAATGCATTTACTCCATCTAATAGTAAAGTTGGTAAGCTATCTAAGCATATATCAGATTCAGTTCTATATCTTTTCACCACTTCCCTAGGTGTCTACCCTATATCCTGAAGGGGAGAGGGGTTTTCCTCTAGATCTGTGACATTAATAGAACATGTGAGATGTATACTAGCTATTTTTCACTCTAACTGGATACCCATACCACCCCTTTTTTGTCATATATGTCATTGATGATATTCTATATATTACTTTTTTTCTGTGCAATTCATTTCTAGGAAGATCTTTCTCAAATTTTCATATTCAGCTTCAATCTCTATCCTGATCTCTAGTACATCAATAATTGCCTGCTAAATGAATGACAAAGTACTCTTTCAAATACTTAACTATATGCAAAACACTTAATAAATGCTTGCCAAACTTAATTGAATTTATGCACAATGTGTTAATGTTTCTAATTTTCCGTTAACCATCGAATAATCCATGATGAGGTTCTAAAAGAAGGTATTTATGTATTATTTTTTATCTGTTGGAGGGAGGAAGAAAAAAAATTCCTAAATTTTTGAGACTAATCTCTCAAAACCCCTTCAAAAATATTGCCACTATCAAAGACAGAACATTAGATGAATGTTTTATTATGTGTAGCAGTTTTCATGCTTTTATCATATTCATACTTTAAATTTATACAGAAACTTTCTCTGGGAGTTTGAATTTCTTCCTTCATCCAACTGGTTTGCTTTTTTACAAATGGGAAGACTCTAAAGGATTTAAGAAAAAACATTTCCAACTTTCCTTGCATATTGGAATGTTTAAAACATAAGGATCTTGTTTTAAAGTCTTTGACAATTTCAAAAGGAGTCACCTTGGAAACTAAGTGAAAAATGAAATTAGAGCAAATATTCTCAAGAGCAGCCAATCTGACTGCAAAATCTCTTTACTACCTTGGTATTAGAAATTATTCTGATAGCTCTAGGAAACATAAGACAAGAGAAATAAAATCTCTTTTGAATGATTCCTATAGGAATAAATGTGTGGAGCAAATATGTTTTATTGTCCATATGGAATACTGCATACTTGATACACATATAATTCCTTAATAAGATGAGTTCAAATATGTTATGATCACATTTTAATAAGAGTCTAGCAATGCCCTTGATACATATGTTTAGGAGAAAAAAACATATTTTTCTCAGCCAATTTGACATATATAAAAATACAAAGATTTCTTTAAATTTTCCACTCTGTAAACCCAAAAGAATATACAACTTACTTTTTTTTTGCAATAAAGATGCTTTTACAAATTGTAACTTACAAAAGGTTATAATCACCCTCACAAAGCTACAAGAACTTTTTTTGCATTTTTATTTTTCTCCCCAAGTCAAAGTTTTAAAGACTTGGTTTCCTATCTTTTTTTAGGGAAATGGAACTTATAATTTTTAGATCCTAATGTAAATATGAGAGTAAGCAGTTCAAATAATCAGTAACTGCAAATATCAAGTAAGAAGTGAAATTTGTTAGACTATCCATATCTGAGTAAGTACCTGCATTAAGTACCACAAAATAAAGGGGGAAAATGAGTACCCCAGTATCCGAAAATGCAATGTTCATGAAAAGAATGCATGCAACAGTCTTTCTCAACAAATAATTTTACTTCATTTTACCAGAGACTACTGTGTACTAGGAGCTGAGAGGGGATATTAAAATTAAATATAACATAGTTTCTGATGTCATGGAGCTTACAATCTCATAAAAAGATGACATACAAATAAATATAATACAAAATACTACTTTACCAAGCATGTAAAAGAGGCATAAACAAACTGCTATGGGAAATCCAAGGAAAGAAAGACTTCCTATTATTATCTCCAAAAATTGAAGGGTAGGCTGTACCAGACCTAAAACTACATTATAAAGCAGCAGTCATTAAAAACATTTGGGAGTGGTGGATCAGTGCAACAGGTTAGGTACATAAGACACAATCAATTGTCAATGGCTTTAGTAATTTAGTGTTTGATAAACCCAAGGACTCTGATTTCTGGGATCAATAATCACTATTTGACAAAAATTGCTGGGAAGGGGCAGCTAGGTGGCACAGTTGGCTACAGCACCAGCCCTGAAGCCAGGAGGACCTGAGTTCAAATGTGATCTCAGACACTTCCTAGCTGTCTGACCTGGGCAAGTCACTTAACTCCAATTGCCTCAGCAAAAAGAAAAAAAAAATGCTGGAAAACTGGAAAATAGTATGGCAGAAACAAGGCAGAGACCAACATCTCACATCCTTTACCAAGATAAGGTTTAAATGGGTTAATGATCTAGACATAAAGGGTGATACTCTAAGCAAATAAGGAGTGCAAAGGAAGAATTTATAAATAACCAAGAAATAGAGAATATTATGAAATGTATAATGAATGGATAATTTTTATGACATTGAATTCAAAAAAGATTTTACACAAACAAAACTAATAGACAAGATTAGAAGGAAAACAGAAACCTGGGACACAATTTTTAAAGCCAGTATTTCTGATAAAGTTTTCATCTCTAATATATATATATATATATATATATATATGCATATGTATATATAGATACATATAGATATATAATTGAGTCAAATTTATAAGAATGCAAGTCATTTTCTAATTGAGAAATGGTCAAAGCATATGAACAGACAATTTTCAGAAAAAAATTAAAACCATCTAGGGTCATATGAAAAAATATTATAAATCACTAATGATTAGAAAAGTGCGAATTAAAACAACTCTGAGGTACCACCTCATACCTATCTATTATTGGCTAAAATGACAGGAAAAAGTTATGATAAATGTTAGAGAATATGGGAAAACTGGGACATTAATACATTGTTGATGGAATTGTGAACTGATTCAGATATTCTGGAAAACAATTTTGAACTATAAATGTATGCATACTCTGATTCAGCAGCATCACTACTGGGACTGTATCCAAAAGGGATCATAAAAGAGGAGAAAAAACCCACATGTGCAAAAATGTTTATAGTATCTCTTTTTGGGGTGGTAAGAAATTAAAAATTTAGTGTATGTCCATCAATTAGGAAATGACTGAGTAAGTTATGCCTATGAATGTAATGGAATATTATTGTGCTATAAGAAATAATGAGCAGGCTGATTTTAGAAAAGCCTGGAAAGTCTTATATGAACTGATGATGAGCCAGGAGAATATTGTACATAGTAACAGCAAGATGATATGATAATCAACCATGATAGACTTAGATCTTCTAAGCAATACAGTGATCTACAACAATCCCAATAGATTTGGGATAGAAAATGCCATGCATATCCAGAAAGAGAACTATGAAGACTGAATGTGGGTCAAAGCATAGTATTTTCACCCCTTTTTGGTTTGCTTTTTCTTGTGTTTTTTCCCTTCATTCTGATTTTTCATTCACAATGTGACTAATATGGAAATGTGCTTAAATTGTTTGTATATGTATAACCTACATCAGATTGTTTGCTGTCTGGGGAATGGGGAGGTAAAGAAGTTGAAACAGAAAAACATTTGGAACTCAAACTCTTACAAAAATGAATATTGAAGTTCCTTATATATAATTGGAAAACAAAATACTATTGAAGGGAAAAATTGAAGGGCTGAAATGTGGAAGAGAAATCTATTTGTTTTTTTTTAACTTTATAGGACAGTGATAGGGGTTGTGTGGAAGTGGCAAAAAGCAGATTTAGTTTCAATGTAAGGGGAAAACTGTCTAGAAATGGAATGGGTTGCCCAGAAGAAATTCTGTCTCACTCAAGTTCTTACAGTAGAGATACTGGATGACAACTTGGGGGAAATTGTAAGAGATATTCTAGATGCATTTCCAGAGATGGCCTCTGAAATCACCTCCAACTGTGAAAGTTTATGAATCTTTAATTCCTCTCTACTACTAAATCAACTATCAGTAGTACCTAAACACTTTCTTGTCCTGGTTTTTTTTTTTATTACTAACTAGTATTTAGTACTTTGAGTTTCCTGTATCAGTTGTTCTCAGAAAGATTCTTCCCCTTTTAATTTTATCTTTTTTTTCTTGATCCTTTCAGCTATGAGTGCCTTCATCCCCTATCAAAATTACCTTGTATTTATTTTGTAAATATTTTGCATATGTTTATATAATACATATATATATATATATATGTCTCTCAATATAATATAATCAAGGCAGGGATTGTTTCATTTCTATCTTTCTATCAGCAGCACCTGTTATAATGACTTTCATATGTCCAGTACTTAATAAAAATTTATTGATTGAACCATCACCCCTACATTTTTGTCACTTGTCTCACATTACTTTCTATACTCAGTTTCCTTTTTTGTTATATCTCTGGTGGTCCTATCATGTTTTATTTTGCTTTATTTTTGCCATGAGTTTTGCCTTGCTTTCTCTGTACCTTGCATCCAATACACAATTGAAGTTTACTCTTCTACTCTGTTTTTGAGAAACCCAAAAAGAGATACTGCCATTAGCACCAATTAGCTTTTCCATACAATAACAAATTATACACTCTGTATACTCAGCACAGGCTTCAGACCTCTCTCTATATATATACGTCACATGAAACAAAAAGAAGAACAGAATATAATTTAATCATTGACAAAGCAGAAGGGTTTTTCAAGGATGAGTAGACAGACTGGTTTTCCTGCACTCTGAGGATGAACTAACCCTTCATATACTTGGGGTTTTTTTTTGTTTGTTTTTGCTTTTTGCTGAGGCAATTGAGGTTAAGTTACTTGCCCAGGGTCACACAGCTAGGGAATGTTAAGTGTCTGAGACCAAATTTGAACTCAGGTCCTCCTGACTTCAGGGCTGGTGCTCTATCCACTGTGCCACCTAGCTACTCCGATGTACTTGTTGATACCTTTTTTTTGTCTACAATTTAATTTTATATTTTGCCAATTTAAGCAATGCTTCTAGGCAACACATTGCTGATCACAAGGAAGGTACTAAAAATAAATCAAAGACTGTTAACTAATTGATTTTGTAATTGTGTAACTAACACTATAAGTGAATATCATACCTTTGTAATTGCGGTGAAGACCTTTTCCAGAATGGCATTAGGCTGGGCTTTTTGCGGTCCATTGGCTTGAATGTTAAGCCCTAAGGCACATGGTTTGGCTATGAATCTGAAAGAGATACAGAATGAGTATTATATACAACCATTTTGTATTCCATTTGTATTCAATTTTCCTCATAACTCACCTAATTTTACATTTACAGTCCCACAAAGGGTTGTGTGCATGTGTATGTGTGTGTACACATATGTTATGGTGATAACAAATAGAGATTACTCATTTTATCTCTATAATCCTTCAACAGCAGGGGGAAATTTACAAGAAGCCCTTAATCAGACAGGCATTGCCACTATGATTAAAAAGTATCAGACAATGAGACACATTAATACATGCTGTGGTTCTTTAGAGATGTTACTAACATGATGATTAATGATACTTTCAAATACATTTGATGCAACATTTATTAGAACCTACTGCACAGCAAGTCTCTGTGCTAGGTGCTGGGGCTACAAAGACAAAAATGAAAAACTGGTCCTGTCCCCAAGAAGTTTACATTCTACTGAGAGAGAGAGAGAGAGAGAGAGAGAGAGAGAGAGAGAGAGAGAGCAAAGAGCAACCTGTAACCAGATAAGCAAACAAAAGAACGTGACAAGAGAGAGGCAACTTATAATTGGAGAATGAAGAAAGTTTTCCCACAGGAGAAGCCACCATAGTTGCACATTGAAGAAAGAAGAAAGTGAGAGATAGGTAACTAGAGGTTTGTATCTTCATCCCATGGAGGCTCTAGTCTGGATCTTCATCTCTATCCCAGTGGCATATTAGAATATTACTGGCCCTGTTCTCAGAACTCTGTGATTCCCATAATCATTGCTTGGAATAAGTCCTGTTGTATATCCTCTAAAAGAAAATAAAAGGACTGATTTTCTGCAAAATTAATTATTTGATCAAAAACTAGAACAGCACTGTCCTAGAGATTTCCTTGTTTTATGAAGGAGGGAATGAGAGACAAATCTTTACTACTTTTAATAGTATTATCTGATTACTTAATAGTATTAAAACATTAACTATAACTTCCTCATCACTAAAACAATGGATCCCAGGGCCACATTTTTTCTATTTGCTTCTACTTTTCTAACTCATATTCAACTTGTTCCTAGGATAGGAAAGAGAAGCTTTCTATCAACATTTCTATTTGTTGAAACCCCAAGGTGATGGGAAAGAAGTAACTTATTCCAGTGCCTATGAAGTATTTGGTGTTATTTGGAAAAGATAACATTTCTACTGAAATAACACTACCAGGTAATAATTTGCTCCTAGTTCTCTTTAAAAGTTCATTTTGAACAGCAGTCTAGGCATAAAGAACAATAAATCTTGTAAATTATTAAATACTTTCAAAATTCTTATATAGTACCTAAGGTATACTCACTCTGTGATAAGATCACAGATTCCTTTGACTGTTAAAATGTATATATAGTGCAAGCCCAATGAAGCAACTTTTATGTAAAATATTTCTAGAACATTTTGTATTCTGAGGCCCTCCCTACTCCTTAGGGTAAATTATTCAGGCAATACTCATGGATATATCTCTAATTCCTCAGAGAGAAGTCTACAATTTCCTAGAAACAGAACAATGTGATTTCATTGTGGAATAAACTTTTCACTGAAAATATCAAAAGATGATAGAATTACTGGAGCAAAAAAGTTCTCTTTCCCCACATGTTTGTGTTCTATGAAGAACTAAATGAATAAAACTTTGAAGGTTCTAAGACAGTGACATTTTAATCACCAGGTCTTTAATCATTCACTTCCCTGAGGCCAAGGACAAGTTTGGTTTTGGGGCTGGTTTTTTTTTTTTTTTTTTTTTTTTAAGGGGAGGGAAAGGATTCTTTGTATTTATAGCACCTTGAACAGCACCCAACACATAATAGGGGCTTACTAAATGCTTGTGAATAAGCTGATATAAATCAAACTGTTCTTTTTTCCCTTTTTCTTTTTTAAGTTTGAAAGGCAACAAGGTAGAAAAGGCAGCAAGAAGTAGAAAAATATGCTGGATTTTGGAGTCAGAATTTGTATCTCCCTCTTACTACTTGTGTGATCTTGGACAAGTCATTTCTCTAGATTTCAGTTTCCTAAATTGTAAAATGAACAGGGTGGACTAGATGACCTTTAAGATCTTTCAACTCTAAATCTATAATTTCAGAACTTTACATGAATTTCATAACACTTGATTCATTAAAAAGTTTTTACCAAATTAGGATGTCTGTTAATCTTGTAAAAAAAAAACTTTTTGTTCAGAACATTGATAATGTTCATAAATACATTCTCTGAAAAAGACACAGAACTGTTCTTCAACTACATGGTCTCTTTATTGTTTTTCAACAGTTGTAGCTACTCTTCTGGTATGCTAAAGCGACCCATGAAAAGGTACACATTGCTCAAATAATTACATTTGTTCATAAAATTATTTCTCTTTTTAATTAGCATAAGGCTCATGATGGAAACTCTGATTTTGAAGCACTTATTAAGCACCTAACATGTGGCAAGCATTATACTAAGCACTCAGAATACAAGAAAGACAAAAATGGTCCCTTCTAATTGTTTCATAAAAATTATTGTATTTTTAAACTCTGACTTTTAAATTCTCTCCCTCTTTCCCTTCCACCCCTACCTCAACAATTGAGAAGGCAAACTTTTGTTGTTCAATCGTTTTTCAGTCTGACTTCTTATGACCTTTATTTGGTGTTTTCTGAGCAAAGATACAAGAGTAGTTTACCATTTCTTTTTCCAATTTATTTTACAGATGAGGAACTGAAGCAAACAGGGTTAAATGATTTGCATAGGGTCATAAACTAGAAATAAATGGCTGAGACCATATATGAATTCATGAAGATGAGTCTTCTTGATTACAGGCCCAGCACTCTGTCTACAATATCACCTAGTTGTTTGAGATGGCAAGCAATATGATGTCAATTACAGATGAGAAATCATGCAAAGGATTTCCATATTAGTCATTTTTGGGGGGGGAATGTGGACAAAGAAAGAAAGTGGGAAAAATGCTTCAATTTGCACTCAGAGTTCATTAGTTTTCTCTCTGGTGGTGAATAGCATTTTTCATGAGTCCTTCAGGACTGTCTAGGATCATTGTATTGAATAGAATAGCTATGTCTTTTATGGTAGATCATCACTGCAATATTGTTGTACAATATTCCCCTGGTTCTTCTCACTTCATTTTGCCTCATTTCATATAAGTCTACCCAGGTTTCTCTAAAACCGACTCCAGTCGAAACAAGCTAATCTTTCAAAATGCTTCAAGCAAAGGAAACTATCAGATAGATATAAGAGGGTTAAAAAGCCACTGGGTGGAATAAAAAGAGAAAGAAGTTTTCCATCTCATTTTTAGGAATACAATTTTAGCTAATGGTAATATTAGAAACTATTAGACTATTTCAAGACACAGATGAGCTTATTTTGTTCAAGAAAATAAGAAAAAATATAGAATTTATCACAGTATTAGAAGTCACTTTTATATGATCTTTAAAAAAAACCCTTACAACTTCAGCTACTTTATCTCTAAATTAGACACCATAGTTGTACATATACCTTAAGGGAATATTTGAAATAAATTCTGAATGAGCAATCCAGAATCCACTATTTGGAGAATAGTGTATGAAGTGTTAGATGTTGAGTCAGGAAAGTCCAAGTTAAAATCCTTCCTTGGGTATTCTCTATGAGACCTTGGGTAGGTCATTTAACCTCTGGTTTGTCTCAGGTTCATCATCTGTAAAATGGGAATAATAATAATACCTACCAACCAATATTGTTGTGAGGTTGAAAGGAGAGACGTTTATAAAATGCATTATATTTGCTATTGTTTCTTGTTGTTGAACCATTTTTCTGTTGAACCTGAGTCATTGTGATTCCATTTGGGGTTTTGTTGGCACAAATACTGGAGTAGTTTGCCATTTCCTTCTCCAGCTCACTCTATAGATAAGGAAACCGAAGTGAATAAGGCTTGCGCTGGCTCACACAGCTAGTAAGTATCTGAGGCCAAATTTGAACTCAGGTCTTCCTGATTCCTGCCTCATTTTTGATGTTCAGAACATTATATAAAAGTTACCTTTTGTTATTATTTCCTTAGGGGAAGAAAAATAATTTTGCTCCCAGAAAACTGATTAAAATAAAAAACATACTTCATTAATCAAGTACAACCAAAGTTAATGGAAGTCCATGAATTAAGAGAGTAATGCTAAAACAAAGTCCAAGAGTCAAAGATACATAAAAAGACAATGAAAAAGCAGAGTTCAAGACAATGACTAAGAAAACTTCGTTCAGTCTCCTGTCTCAAAAAAAATCCTATCCTTTAAAAAAACTCTAAAAGTAACTTTAAAACCTTCTTTATTGACCTCTTTTAGCATTTCATCAAACTCTAAGTATCTTTCCTGGGGAACTTGAAATAGATTTCCTTTTTTTAGTCACTCACAGGAATTATGAAGTCAACATTCTTTTCATAACTAATTGCATAGAAAGTCTATATCTTTTCCAGGGTAAATATCCTTCCTTCCTTTAACTTTCCCTTAGTAAATTGATTTTATATTATTTAAATTACACTTGTCGCTTTTCTGGATCTATATCTCCCTATAATTTATATATTTTTGTCCAAAGTAATATAAGATAGATAATAATGATCTCAGAAAAAAGTACAGAAGATAATAATGATCTCAGAAAAAAAGTACATCTGAGCAAAAAATATATCCTCCCCCATGTTACTTACTTCTTTCTGCTTGGAAAAATAATGGAAGTTTTGTTGTTGATGATGTTATTCTTTTACTTTTGTCTCTTTAATACTATTCATTGCAAATAAATCTTTATTGGTAAAATGCCATAACATATATACACATGCATGTGTGCACTCTAAGTTATCCCATTGCTCTTATATTCATTATAAAATATGATCACCAAGAAATATTTGTCCTTAGGAGACTTGCTTTACAATCTGAAATAGAAGATGTTGATGAAATTGGTCAGTATCAAAGAGTTGGTCTTAAGTCTCAAAACTGTCATGTTTTAAATCCCATGCTTATCAGGATCTTTAATCAATATAAAAATTGATGTGACAATGACACTATAAGTCTTTAAACCATCACATGCTGAGCTTCTTGGCATGATGTTCTAAGCATTCTTTTGATATATAATTTGATAGTACACCATTTCAAGTTTGTCTATTTGTAAAGATTTCTAATTATATGTATCTTACTTAAATTAGTTGATATATGTAAAGCACCAGAAATCTATAAATGCTGGCTTTTAGTATTAACCTATGTTTCAGTTTGACTTGATCCACAGGAATAACCTGATTCTCCAAGGATCCAAAATCATACATGTGATTTTTTACATGTGAAATTTCAGGGCATTCAACAACTCCTGAAAGATTGTTTCACAAAGATTTCCATAGTCTCTCAGAGTGAGAGAATGTCCCAAGGGAATGTTACATCCTGACATAGCTATCATGAGCTGTATTGCTTGTTAAAATCATGGCGACATAAGAGAGATGGAATAAGAAGAGAGAACTTCCCAGCTCCCGTCACTCTTTCAGTGAATGTGAAGAATTTTTTTAAAAGATACAATACTAGGAAAATAAAGTCTTTTCTACCAGAAAAATCCCAAAATCTTGGCAAGTTTCTTAGGAAACCAATTCTACCAAATGATAATTGTGGTCATGTAAATATATTGAGAGCATGAAAAGCTTTATTTCATAATAATGCTTTGTATTTGTACTAAGTTATATGTTTTTCATATATTGCATCTGTGTCTAGTATGTCATATGTGCAAACACATATGCATATGCTCAAAATTATCATTTCAAATAGTTGGCATTTCCCTTCAATAGTACATATTAGAACTCAACATTGCCTCTCACTCTTGGATAACTATTATTCATATTCTCTCAAAATCTCACCAAATGAAGTCTACTTAACATGCTGGAGTGAAAGGTTTCCTCATTTTTTCCTAAAATCAAGAGGCTAGCGGTAGAGTACTCTAATTGCCTCCCTCTCATTCCTTAATCTTGCCAAGGCACCAGTCCATCTCTTCCCCTTTGGTATACAATTGCTGGGTCATTTATGTCTTGTCTAACTCTTTGTAATCCCATTTGGAGTTTTCTTGGCAGAGATACTGGAATGGTTTTCCATTTCCTTCTCCAGCTCATTTTACAAATGAGAAACTGACTCAAGCAGGGTTAAGTGAATTGCCCAGGGTTGCATCACTAGCAAGTTTCTAAAGCCAGATTTAAACTGGTTTCAAGTCCAGTGCTCTATCTACTGTAGCAACTAGCTGCCTTTTAGCATACAGTTTTGCTTGATGATACTTTTTACTATTCTTCTGTTTTGGAGTTCTTTCTTGGTTATAAGTTGCAGCTGGATCTTGCTACTGTGGCCTTTATGTGACCTTCATATTAGTTTTTTAAGGCAATAATATTCCAGAACTTATTGCCATATGGTAATATCATTTTGCTTAGTATTAGAAACATAAGCTTTTGCTTTAATTGTAGGCTAAGGAGTCAAGAAAGAAGTTTTCTAATTTTCTGAATTTTATTTTCCACTTCCTCCTCAAGACTGGGGCCAGCTCACTGTCTATCTATATTGTCTGTTCTAGATATTTTTTCAGACTCATATACTGTGTCCATTCAAATGTATATTGAAATCTGGACAATAGACATTCTTCATCCACTTGGTTTTCCCTATGTGAATGAACCTGCTAAATTCCCTTGAATAACTACAGATATATTTCATAAAGGTTTACAGTATCCTGGGGCTTAATACAATCAGCACAATATCATCCGCTAACAAGACTAACCAAAGAACTTCACCCTCCACAGGGAATCAATCCTTCCTTGAAGTGAACTTAAAATAGACACTGGATCTCCTCCCATTCACAGTGCTGAAAACTTTTGGTGAGCATGCATCGTATTTTATTTCTCACCCAATAATTATTATCATAAGGTCATTAAATACAGTTGGTTCTGTTGTTACTTCTTCCAAGGAATCATGAATGATCTCTTTGTATAAATTGAAATATCTTGCATTAAAAGAGTCTTTATGGTATTATTTTTAATACTTAATAAAATGCTTTTTCATAAACAACAAATAATAAGTCCAAGGGATCTTATATTCTCCACAGATTTCAGTTAATTGTGACACATAGCTCGTTGTTGAATACAATTTTCAAAAATTGCTTATGCCTAATAACACCTTCAGCTGAGTATAATTTGTATAAAGATGAGTCATAAAAATAGAGAATATATACATAAACCAATAGTATGTATATCTTTGTATAAATGCTTTATAACATATAGAGATGTATACTTTTGCAAAGACCTATCATTATTTGTAATTTCATCAATACAACAATCCTAATAGCTAGATGGCAGCTAAGTGGTACAATAGATAAAATGCCAGATTTGGAGTCAAGAATACCTAAATTCAAATCTCCAATCTCACCTACTCACTTGATATATGTCTCTGGGCAAGTCAGCTTCAGTTTCTTCAACAGAAAAATGGTAATAACAATAATAGCATCTACTTTATTGGATTGTCATGAAGGTCAAATGAGATATGTATATGTAAATCTCTTTGAAAATTTGAGACTTATAAAAAGGCTAATTATTGTTGTTTTTATTATTAATAGAACACACTTTATACTCAATTTATAGATATGCCAGAAAGACAAAATTTATTTCCCCTGCTCAATCCTTCACAGAGCTACAATACTGATGTTCCTAAAACATATAACTGACCATTTCACCTGTTCCAAAAAGGAAAATCTCTAATGATTATCTATTACCTCTGGGATCAAATAAAAATCTTTAGCCTATTATTTAAATTGCCCTATAATTTGGCTCCAATCTCATTTCTTATTACTGTCCTTCATATACTCTATTCTGTCTAACTGGCTTACTAACTGTTCCTGATATATAACTTTTCATCTCCCAGATCCATCTATCTGTACAAGCATTCCTCTATGTCTGGTATCTTTATCTCCATGTCTCAGATCCCTAGCTTCCTTCAAGCCCTTATATATAAGGCCTTTCCTGATTCCCCCTAATTATTAGTCCTCTTTTCTTGAAATTACATGGTATGATGTTGTATTTACTTAATGTTGTATGTGTTGTATCCTTCTCAGTAGAATGTAAGCTCCTTGAGAAGAAGGGATAATTCATTTTCTTCTTTGTATTTAAATAGTTGAATTTCCCAAGATAACAAAGCAAGTTAGTAGCAAAACTACCTGGAATTCCTGTCTCTTACCCTCTAAATTAGTGTTTCTTTTTGGACTCTTGTTGTATGACATGCTGCAACTATGTCCACTAAGTTATGCAATAGATTTGTGTTGTGCCTCAAAAGATCCTTCATGAAAATTAATGAAACTTCATAGAGTTGTAATATCATGCTAACTGAATTCTTTTCTTACAGTGATGAACATGGAACCACTGCCACTTTTCAAAGTTGTAGTATGTGTATCACTTTTCAATGATAGGAAATCACTGATTAACAGGGACACAGTACCACCCTTAGAATCTACCATTTGATTATATGTCTTGCTATATTTCTTCATTCTGTAATTCTTCATGATTACATATTCATTTTCATATTACAGCACAAACTCTAATAGAGAATTTGCCATATTTATCTGTCTGTTGTTATCATTCATTAGATAAGGAGCTTTCTGGAAGGGGGAAGAGGCTGTTTTTTGCCTCTTTGTATTACTAGGGTTTGGCAAAGTGTCTAACACATAATAGGCCCTTAATGTTTATTGACTATTGCTTATCAGCAATATTCAGGCAACATTTCACAGCATAAACTCTCACAGGATCAAGAGGCAGAACAGGAATTTTGGAGACTAGCAAAGCCTAACTGTTGCTTATTCAGTACAGGCAAAATGAAGAAAGTGCAATGTTTCCTGTGTCTTTCAGACACATGTACACACTTTACCAAAAGGCAGGTCTAATTTCCTTGATGGAATTCTGCCATACTGGGATAATGCAGAAACCAGGTCCATGTTAATTGTTAAGAGGATTAATGTCCTCTTAACTTACGATACTAATCCCTCTACAACCCCCACTTCCCAGTTACATCAGTAGGAATCCACATGAGCTGGAAATAATGGTATTGGACTTCATAATCTTTTCATGTGGACATTCATTAGAAAGAGTCGAATCTGTCTATAACAAGTGATATTGTAGCTATAGCAAATAATAAAGAAAAGACAATCTAAAGAGCTTTTTTTTTTTCATTTAAAGCTTGACAATATATTGAACCACCCAAGTTATCTGCTTAAGGAGCTTAAGCCTCCTGAATGAAATACACTTGTACAGAATTCTTATTTTAAGACCTGCATAGAAGAACTTAGTAATTAGGTATAATTAAAAGGAAAGAATCTCAGGAAATAACATTTCCCTATGAAGGAAATTCTCAGAAAAATACAAACATACTCTTCTATTCTCAATTCTAGACCTCACCAAAGTAAAAGTATTTGTCTCAGCCTAAAGCAAAATTATATTTCAGTAATTCAAAATGTTATCTAATCTTTAACATTAAAAATCCCATTCTACAGTATATTAGCATGTGTATTACTGTATATTGTTGTAGTAATGATATATAATGTGCAGAGAATAGTGTTGTTGTTTAGTCATTTTTTCTGTCAAGTCTTTCTCTTTATGACCTCACTTGGGGTTTTCTTGGCAGAGATACTAGAATAGTTTGCTATTTCCTTCTCCAGCTCATTTTACAGATGAGGAAACTGAGGCAAACAGAGTTAAGTGACTTGCCCAGAGTCACACAGCTAGCAAGTATCTGTGGCCAGATTTGAACTTATGAAAATGAGTCTTCCTGATTGCAGGATCAGTACATTTTCCACTGTACCACCTAGGTGCCCATGAATAGGATAGCATACAGTATTAATATTAGTATTATAATGTTACATATTTATGGGTAGTTAGGCACCACTCTTTGTAAAAGAGTGTCTTTGTAAAAAAAAAAACCAAAAAAAAACAAAAATGTAGTCACAAATGTAGTGGACACAACTAAAATGACACAACAAAAACAATATTTTAATGGGTTTACATATGGGTACACATACACACATCCTTATATATAAAGAAGATCCCAAAAGCTTTAGTGCAGTTTTAAATGATTAACATTTAAATATTGACTATGTTCACAAATATTATTTATAATTAGAATTTCAAAGTTAAAAGTGACTTTAAAAGTCATGAAATCAGCACCAGCCCTGAAGTCAGGAGGACGTGAGTTCAAATTTGGTCTCAGACACAACATTTCCTAGCTGTGTGACCCTAGGCAAGTCACTTAACCTCAATTGCCTCAGCAAAAAGCAAAAAAAAAAAAGTCATGAAATCCAACTTATAATCCCATGGATGAGACCTCTGACAAAAGACTATATAATCTTCCAGGCATTCCACAGTTGTAAAGTTACTTAGGAAATTTTTCTTCATATTTAATCTAAAACTGATCCCTTTCACTTCTTCCACAGGTTACTATAAGGGGGAAAAAAGCATTTATAAAAGTAATTTATTTATCTCCACTATTTTTTCACAGGGTTTCAACTTCCTCTATAAACTCTATTCAACCAAATGTCACATGATATTTTTCATCTCTCTTTAGGGGGATCAGATTTTCCAAATGGGAAAAAGATTCTTCCTTCATTGGAACTGCTGCTCCCCAGATTGCAAAAAACAACAACAACAAAAAAACTTTGTTCCTTCTGTCTTTAGCAATTCTCTTTCTTTTCTTTCCTTCTATGAAAATCAACAAAATCATTTGATATCATTAAATAAAAATTTATGGAACATCAAGAGGTAATGTGGTATAGTAGAAAGCTTTGTTTATACTTGTGCTCAGAGTTGTGCTGCAGTGGAAAAAAGCAGAAAGGGGCCTGAGAGCTCTGGATACCAGTTCCAGGGCAAGTTTCTTAATTTCTCTTTGTCCCAAGTTTGCTCATTTATGAAATGAGAGCTTGTATAACTACAAGACTCTTGATAAAAATACAAGTCGACATAAATAACTGGAGAAATATTCATTACTCTTGATTACTCAATGCCAATATAATAATAATGATAACACTATATAAATTAATTTATTTGTTCAGTGTCATGGCAAGGACACCTTTTTTTTCTTTCTTTTTTTTCTTTTTTTTTTTTTTTGCTGAGGCAATTAGGGTTAAGTGACTTGCTCAGGGTCACACAGCTAGGGAATGTTAAGTGTTTGAGACCACATTTGAACTCAGGTCTTCCTGACTTCAGGGCTAGTGCTCTATCCACTGCACCACCTAGCTGCCCCATGCAAGGATACTTTTAAAAGATTACTTTATGGAGCTAGAAAAAAGTTTCAACAAAAGTTATTTGAATAAGTAAAGAATCTCTAAGGAAATACTGAAAAAAAGTGGGAAGAAAGGGGATCTAGAAGTACCATATAGCAAAGTATACCATAAAAATATTTGGTAGCAATTAAAAAAAAAAGAATAATAATCAATCAAACATATAAGCCACAACATACAAAAACAAATGAGCAAAGTTAACAGTGTTCATTAAACCCCCAAGCCACAGTTTTGGGGGTAAGAACTATATATATATATATATATAAACTAGATAAGCTCCAAATGGATGTATGACTTAGACATATAAGGTCACATTCTTAACAAATTAAAGAAATAAGGAAGGAAATGCTTTTTACAATCTAAAGAATTAGAGTTCATGTCCAAACAAGGGATAGAAAAAAATCGTAGAAGATAAAATTGACAAATTTTATTATCTAAAAGTTTAAAGCATTTGCATAAACAAAATGAATGCAGTTAAAATTAATAGAGAAATAGTAAACTGGGGAAATTATTTCTATGTGCCATGAATTGTTTCTCCATTCCCCAATAGATAGGCATCCACTTTGTTTCTCGTTCTGTGCCTCCACAAAAAGTACTATATAGAGAGTCTTTCTTTTTACGTATGACCTCATTGTAAATTTATCTATGGCAGTGGAATTTATAAATCCAAGGGGAATTTTAATAATTTTTGATGGTTCTTTTTGTGTGTAAATATCCTTACACATAAGTATTTGTCAATAGTGATGCAAGTCTATTAGCACAGTTGAGCAGTAAAAAGAAACTTATTTTTAACAAAAAAGAAACTTATTTTTAACAACCACATGGGTTCTGACAATACAGAATATGCATTATTTTTGTTAGGAAAACATCCTGGAAAAATAAATTCAATGCACAGACTAACTTGGCAAAATAACTTAGTTTGTCTTCAAAACTCACAGACCACAGCTGCTTCAACAGGATCTAGCAAAATACTTCCTAAAGTCCAGAGTATTAATTTAACCCGAACTAGAAAACCCACATGGAGTTGTCAGCTATACCTCAGTTGAGAGTTCTTACAAATTTTGGACACTGACAAAACAAAGTTTACTGATCTGCTCAAGATTCAGCAGCTGTTCCACTTTAGGATCTTTATAAAAATTCACAGCAATTCCAATTTTTTATGTTGTGCCACAGTATATGAATTTCACCAATGACAATCACAATTTCCTTCATTATCATCATCTTTTCAAATAGATCAGAATCAGCTTTGTTCAGTAGTGTAGGTCCAAGAAACATTCTAATAGTATTGCTTAACTTGCCAGGCTAAACTAGGCTAATTCACTGAAAGTGGACCTATGAGTAAATTCTCAAGCCGTTATTTAAAATGTCAGAGTACACACACAAAAATTAATCACAGCCTGTTCTAAAAGTCATGAAGATAATATATACCAACTAAGTGAAATAGCTACATAACCAAAATTATGAATGGGCCAAAGAACATTAACAACTTAGATGAACTACATTTTTTAAAGGCTGTTTTTCTAAGTATGACAAAAATCATAGTTCTATTTGAAACCAATATGTTCGTTGTAGCTTCATATAGTCTAAAGATTTTTCAAGCTGTTCAATGTTCAATTTAGGTTTTTGTATTTTTCTAGCTGAAGATCAGTGACTTTTCAAGGTTAATAACCTTGAAAAGTCTCATGGTTCTCGCTAACTGCATCATCAATTCTTTTCAACTCTTGGCTCTACTAATATGATTTACTAGTTTTATATGATAACCTCATCTTTCATCACAGCTTTTATAAAATATACTCAGAAATAATTTAAATTAATGTTCTTCATTTTGAACAAAAGGCTTTAACCAAACAGCTTTATCATCAATGATATTTTAGTGCTATTCAATAATACGCAGTTATTTTTAACATTTATTATCACTGTTATTATAAGTAATTGTATTAAGATATTAAGGTATACATAATATGTATTTCATAGTATGGAAAACTATGGTTAGTGATTACAAAACAAATATAATAGGTTATTTATGATTTATAAGTGTTTTCAGTCATTTCAAAACCCTCTCACTTATTTGTCCAATGAGAGTCTTACAATATTTCTATATGATAGGCCAAGAAGAGATCACTATGCCTTTGACAGTTAAGGAAGTACAGAGAGTTTAATTGACTTGCCCAAAGACCCACAGAAAACCAATGAAAACTTTCTGAGACGAATACAAGTTCTACCAATTCCCAGACAAGTGATCTCCTTACTATATCAGTAAATGCTTGAGAAATTAATGAATGAACAAAGGAGTTAATGAGTCAATCAATCAAGCTGACTATATGTCTCATATGAATCACAAATACTGTCGTAGGTTATACAGTTTAAGTGATATATTTATGATGTTAGTTCCACCTGGACAACCTCAGTCATTGCTTCAGAAATACAGTGTAGTCTTTCTCTGCCTACTGCTTGTGGGGTTCATATATTTAGAGCCATTTTGCTTTCAAAATTTATCCCTTCATATTCTTTCAAAAAATAAGCCAGAATATTCTTTCAAATTTGATAATATAAATTACAGAGATGATCTAATTCTTAGAGGAATTAGACTTCTTTTTTTTCCAAGTACAAGGGAGAAAAGAAAGGCTTTCTAATTTTATTCATATTTATTATTTATATTTTTATTTAAAATATACAAAATTTTTCCATTACTATTTTTCCTTTTTATTAAAAAGTAGCTGCCTTTAGAGTAGGTTTTCTTAACCTTTTTTTGTGTCATGGACATTTTTGGCAGTCTGGCAAAACTTATGGATCTCTTCTTAGATAATGAATTCCATTCTAAATTCCATTTGGAGAAAGTAGAAGCCAGCCCTTCTCCTTCTTTCATTCTTTTCTCGACTCTGCTCATACCTTTCTGAATTTCCCATTGCTTCGCCACTTCCCTGTTCTGTGTTAGTCATCTCTCCCCATCTCATTAGAATGTGAATTTATTGAAAAGAAAAATGAGGAAAAGTCACAGACATTAATACCTTCAATGACTGAAAGGTTTTAATGGGTATATAGATAAATAAATTATATTTGTCCTTTAATGTACTTTAAATGGTTATATAATTTAAAATATTAAAATATATTTGTTATGGGAGCATTCATAAAAATTCTCTTTCTCTGGTACATAGTTTCATAACTCAGGCCTCACACTTTACTTTTAGGGTGCTAAAGAGTTTTTATCTGTTTTTTTCTCCTAGTCACAAGTAATGTGATAAATACACATTAAATAAATGGTAGCAAGCATGTTAGACTGAAGAAACACTGCCCTAATGGAATCCAGAAGTAGCTTCTACCAAGTAATTAATATCTATGAAATCATGACAACTTCCTCAAGTCCTGTATCATCCTAAAATATATATATATATATATATATATATGTATATATATATAAATGGACAAAGAATAATTGCTTTCTTCAGCTTTTGAATAAATCAAGAGAAGCCTAAATCCACTTTTTCCCATGCCATTCATAGTTGTTTTATTTTTCTACCACTCAAAACAAAGAATAAGAAGATGAAAACTTCTTTTCCCCTAAACTCCATTAAAATGTAAGGAAACAAACATGATGAAAAAATAACCTTATATCCCTGTTTGCCAAATTCCAACTTTTACAACTAAAGCTCCTATCAACTCATGTTTTCAGAAAGAGAATAATCTTCTTCAAGCACCATTATTCTACTATCACTGCCTACTCCAGAAGCCTATCATACTTGGTAATGGATGCCCCGAAGTATATATTATTCTTCCTGCTATAAGTGAGATGTGATGAACCAGAGTATTCCTGAGCTCAGGCATAAATGTGGCAAATAAAACATTGTGAGGAGTAAGAAACCTTTCAAAATGAATTCTATTTTTTTTCTCTAAAAAGTTATAATCGAGGTCACTGCTAATCCAATCATACTTTTAATTTTATACACACATATTTATGTGTATATTTTATATGTGTGTGCATATGCATGTATGTATAAATACATTTATATATGTAAGGACAACATCAAGTCATGGTATAGAAGCCTTTGATTTTTCACTTGGAAGAAAAGCTCTTGAATTTTTTTTAATAGCACTACATCTCAATAGAATTAGATATGATAGAAAGA
Organism: Myrmecobius fasciatus; assembly: GCA_023553655.1. Classification (NCBI taxonomy): domain Eukaryota; kingdom Metazoa; phylum Chordata; class Mammalia; order Dasyuromorphia; family Myrmecobiidae; genus Myrmecobius; species Myrmecobius fasciatus. The sequence goes on along the minus strand of JAJPUD010002047.1, from coordinate 317,471 downwards.
AATTATAGTAAGCCAAATTTTATTCAGGAAGAAGAATTTTCTAACAATTTGAATGGTTCAAAAATACAATGACCTGCATTATAAAGTGTTAACTTCTCAATTTATTAGAAATGTGCAGGAAGAAAAATATTTCATTGGGCCAAAAGATCTCTTAACTCCTTCCTGTTATCATATAAGGACATGATGGCAGGCATTTTTTTTTTCTTTTATGTTACATGGTGACTTGAAAATAAAAACAATGAGATTTCATATGATACTTTCAGGTTTACAAAGTGATTTCTTCATAATAACCCTGAGAGATGGGTAATGGAAGTTTTATTATCATATATTTACAGACTGGGGTTCAGAGAAATTAGAAGACATTTGCCTGAGGTTATGAAATCAGTAAAGTGAATGGGAGCATTCAAACCAGGTCTTCTAATTAATTCAAATTCTATTACACCTTCTAGAATGGATAGAAGATGAATAAATCAACTGTGACTCTCCTCTATACCACAGAGCAGGAGGAGGGGATGATGTGATTATCTAGTTTTACATTCTATCTAACTATACTATATCACAATGCAACATTCCAGCCAAAGAAAATACAGGCAATATTGAATAGTCTGCAAATACTCAGGCAAAAAAGGGGGGGGGTAGACTGACTACTGAAAGATTTGGCCACTTGTTCAAAATTTCAAGATTGACATTAAGTTTTCAACACAAATTTTTGCTGAATCTTCAAGTTCCAGTTCCATTTGTATAGGGTCAAAATAATGAGTGTGACTTCTTTATTTTATTTTAATTGTTATTGTTGTCAACAGACTGATTCCTCTATGGGCTGGTGATTCTCCAGAAGAGTTATTGGGAATGGTATCTCAGAAAGCTAAAGATAAATGTCAACTATAATGCAAACAATTTCTCTACAAAATCACACTCATTTTAGATTATCTTCTTAACAGGACTTAAGGTTTTAAAAATAGTAACCTGGCTTCCAACAAGTTAGAACCAACAATTGGGGCCCTTCTGAGGCACTGCATTCCTTCCAGTTGGTAGTAATGCTCTAACTATTTCCTCTAGAACCACTTGTTCATTCTGGCTACAAAACAGTGCCAATACTTTCCCTTCTGAGAAGGGATCCCTCCAAGTGATATTCCCTGGAGGCAAAGCTAGAAACTTTATTTTTTCTCAAACATTTGGTAATGGCATCCACAGGGTCATCGTTTCCTGTATAAACCTTCTTCCAAGCTTTGAGCCATTAGAAGTGCTGACTTTGGGGAATGTGGGTTCAGACCTATATTTGAACTTTCATACTTGTGCAATGAGTATCATCCCTCTCCAAAGGCAACTTGGGGATTTCTCACAAACTGAAAATATCTGATGATGGAAGAAGTCACTTCCTTGCTTACACCAAAGATGTAATGTCTTTTCTGGCTTTCTATTTGATATATTCATGGAGACAATACAATTTTAGGAATGTTGTATTTTTAACATCACATTTTTGCTTCACCATGAAGAAATTGTGAAATATGCTTTCCTCATTGTTCAAAAATAATCACATAAAGCATGTATTGAAATACCTAAATGAATGAATGTTAAATATTTAAAGAGAAAGTGTTGAAAGCTGTAAATTATCTACTTTTCAGAAAAGCAATATGAATCTCATCACAGTCTTCAGGTCAGGAATTACTAACCTTTTTAAAAAATGTCAGAAATCCCTTATACAGTCTGGTGAAACATATGGACTCTTTTCTCTCTTTTTTTGCCTACATTAATAATTGGAGGAAATGCTAAATTTCAGTTTAGAAGTCAGTGAAAATAAAGACACAATCTTTTTTTTTTCCCATCCAAGTTCACAGATCTCTTGAAATCTAACCATGGACAGGTTAAGGACCCTTATTGTAGACACTATAAATTATAGTACTCAGGAAAATATCTAAATAACAATTTTAGAGTGAGTTAGTGTCCATCATTCCAAAAATTTTTAGGATTCTAGAATGGAGGTGGGGAATGTCCAGCCTATGGGCTGTGTAAGACCCATGAAATCATTTCCTAAGGCAACTACAGGCAATGATGATCTAAAAGCTAGGTACAAAAACGTCCCACTACTTGAATTCTATAAGTTGATAATTTTGTATGGCCTGCAAATGATGTTATTAATATACAAATGGCCCTTGGAAGAAAAAAAAAGGTTCCTTACTACATCCTACAAAGTCATCACAAATAAAAAATGGCAAACTAATAGTCCATTCTCTCTTCATTTTATCTAAAGTCTAGAAATTGTTTGGTTCCACAGAAAAAATAATTTTAAATGCAATTTTCCCAAAACTTAGATGAGATTTTTATATTTTCACAGGATAGAGTTCTTTTACCCATAAGGATTATTACATGGTCCCTAGGTAAGATAATAGTACGAAATTGTTGCTGTTGTTCAGTCATTTTTCAGTTGTGTCCAACTCTTCATGACCCCAAAAGGGGTTTTCTTGGCAAAGATACTGAAGTAGTTTGATATTTCCTTCTCCAGCTCATTTTACAGAGGAGGAACTGAGGCAAAGAAGATTAAATAACTTGCCTAGGATCACACAGTAAGTGTCTAAGGCTGGATTTGAACTCAGTAAGATGAGTCTTCCTGACTCCAGGCCCAATATTCTTCTCTATTACACTACTTAGCTTCCCCACAGTATAAAAAATCAGTCAATGTGGATAATGTGATGAAGTTGGATCAAGAGCAACTTTTCTCAATGTCAATCACTCAAATGCTGGGTCTCCATGTAGTCACAAGTCTGCAATATAACTGGAGGAAATATGGGAAGATAAACCAATCTGTCTAGTAGTAAGATGTAAAAATTAAAGAGAAAATGGAGAGAAAAGAAGGGAAATGCAAAATAAACTTATCATTAACATTCTTAAGGAGGGGGAGTGTGGAAGGTTGATAGAAACAGACAGTTATCCTAAGAGAAATTTCTGCTTATTCTCCATGAGCACATGAAAATACTTTTGAGTCATACTGCAGAAGCCTATCACCATTCCTTTTTTCTATCATTTGAGTAGTTTTTTTTTTCATTGCTATTCTGCTTAAGCAGTCCCTCCTGCTTAATGCCACATGCCTCCAGCTTTCAGGACCAGGTGACTATTGGTCAATCTGAAATCCACTGTCAATCTGAAAACCAACCTTTTGAACCTCTTTGAATTTGAGTGGGCCAGTATTCCTATCCAGCTTGTCAAACTCTAACAAACATGTCATCCCATAGCTCAGTAGGGAAGGAAAAGAGAATGAGCATTTATATAGTACCTAATATATGCCAGATACTATACTAAGCATTTTTAAGCAAATATTGTCACATTAGGTACTTATAATACTATGAAATAGGTTCTATTAATATCATTATTCCCTTTTTCACAATTGAGGAAATTGAAACAGTGGTTAAATTGCTTGCCTTGCCCATACAACTAGTATCTGAAGCCATCTTTAACTCCAGACCCTATCCTCTTAAGTGGATATAAGTGCCATATATATAATAGATGCTTCACAATTAATTATGGAATTGATGTTTGTGAAATGATCTCATGTGGAAACAGGCCTCTTACATATTGGTTTATACTCTGCCAGCACAGTCTTTGAGAAAACAGGATGGCCTCTATGAGATTAGGTTTTAGTAAAAGTACACATTTGATATTCTCCCCAAAACCCCTTTCCTTATTTCTCTATTATTCCTTTCTCTAGTTCCATACCTCCCCAAACTAAAATAGCTTTCCACCTTAAAGCCACCCTCATGTATCCCTCAGCTTCACTTTCTTTAAATCCATCATCACAGCTCATTTCTTCAGTGAAAATCTTCATTTTCTGACTAGCCACCCCTGAATTTTAACCATTTTAACAGATCACAGCAGTAACAACGTCTTCATTATATAAATACTTCTAAAATTTCAACTCTTTTGTGAGGTTTGAATATAGATAGCCATAAACAGATTGTGCTGTATTAACAGCAGGGATTATGTCTATTTCTATGATTTTTATTATCCACAGAAAAAAATTATGTGTGACAATAAATTAAATAAAAAAATGCAAAAAGCTTAAAAAACTCAATTCATAAATTACTTTTTACAAAGTTGACTATATGATCTATAATTAATATCTCCCTAAAAAGTTATCATAGTTTGTGAAATTTGAAGACTAAATGATAAAATATAATAAACTATTAAAATATTTCCCTAACAAGTGTCAAGGGATTTGTTAATTATAATAAACTAGCAATGTAATAATTAAAAGTCTGCTGTCTAAGGTATTTTAGTGTCCTTTTTAAAAGGATAGAAAAGAATATCCTTTTGAATAAAAAAATGCCAGAAATAAGGCTGTGTTCAATGAGTTGACAATGAAGCCATGAAGATCTATCTGACTGCATATTTTATAAGGAAAAAAATCAATACTTGAATATTGTAAATTAAAGTAAAATTTTTAAAAAGAGTTGCTCCTTTCTCATAAAAGTAAAGAATTTCAGAAAAGAATAACAGCCATTAAAAGCAACAACTTTATTTTTTGTATATTCTTTGTATAGCCTTGTGGACAAAAGGCATAAAAGTGTTCTTGTAACTTAAACTGGTGCTTTTTTGACTCAAATTATGCAATTACAAGTGGGTCCATGATCAATGATATAAATTAATTTAATATTAGTTAACTGTATATTAATATGTTTATTAGTAATTCATTTTTTATTCTTATTCTAATTTGCTAGGATGATATTTTCAGCTGTGAAACAAATCTTATGCATTTATGGAGCACCTACTACATGCTACCAGACACTATGCTAGATATTGGAGCTACCAAAATGAATAACATCATAGTTCCAGACGTTAATGATGTTACCAACTAGTATGAGTAAGAAACAAACAAAAAAAGTAGCACACACTGTAAAAAATGTTTCAGACTGTTCCATTCACATTTCAGAAGAAATACATGATGTGCAATTGGGGGAATCTGTGAAAGTTCCAAGGAGAACATGATATATAAGTTAGACTTTGAAGGAAGATAAAGAATTCAACTGATGTTGCTAGAGAATACCTTGGAGTAATATTAGATACTATTGGCCACAGTTCCCACATTTCAGTTTCCCTCCATTTCTCTGTTTCAGTTTCTCTTAATTGTTCTGCCTCTATAGCAAAACCACCCTTCTGACCATCAGGAATAATTGGTCTAGCATTCCAAAGAATCTTAAAACCTCCAGATGGCCCATCTCAAACACCTAGACATACCCCTTATCTTTTGGCTTCAGACTTAATGTTTCCTAGCTTTTCAGAATTTATGATTTTCCATACCCCCAATCTGTCAGAATAGGTAGTCCTTTCCTGGAACTCCAATCGCTCCAGTACCCTACCCCTCCTTCTTCCTCTTGAGCTCTTTGTTCCCTTGAGCCCTGGGAGCCCTATAAGAATCCTGTGACCAAATTTACTAATTGCTGGATACTTGAGATCCAGTCAGCTGGCTAATGTTTGCCAGTCTAAACTCTCAATGGACTGTGTGCTTTGAGACAAAAGTCCCAGCAGTCCTGATCCATAGCTATGGATTCTCAACTCTCCAGTTAACATCAATAAAATATTAACTGGTCTCCAATGTGTGATACTGCCTCAGTTTCTCCCGGAGCATTATAATACCACAGGTGAACACACAATCATTTTCCATCCTGGTTTACAAAAAGAGATTTGGGAAAATTACAGATAAATAAAAAAGTCCCCACAGTCAAATCCCCAAAGTCAAAGACTACTCCTTGATCTAGCATCCAAACTCTGTGCAGTCTATCAAACCCAAATGTGTCAATGCTAATTTACTCATAATTCAATGTTTCCATGAGACTTTCATAACAAAATGCTTTAGAATTGCTCTATTAATGTTTCCTTATTTCAATCCTTTGGAATCATGCTGCTATTGTTGTCTTTTTACAAATATAATCCTTTACAAATGAAGAAACATTATGGAGACAAAAATCATTCTCCTTTCTTCTGCAGAGAAAGGGAGAAGAGTATGATTCATTTGACCTTTGAATAAAAAGCCTTTGACTCTCAAAAGCAATCATTAAATTAAAACATATCACCAAAATAATCACAGGTACTTATTAAGTAGTAAGACTCATATTCCCTCATTAAATTTCAGCCACTTAAAATCATATCACGATGTCCCTCCCAGGATAAAGCTCATCTCTTCCAATCTTACCACTATACTCCTAATTGAAGCCTTAATTGATATCACCTCTCTCAGCCTCTCTGGCCTCTTACTGGAAGGCTGCAGGGATGTGGTACCAAACTCTTTCTAATGCCTTTCTTTATAAAGCCTGATTGGTTTCATCTTCATAGAATAAGATGCTCATTTGCTCCACACTTTTCTGCTTCCTTTTGTGTGTGTGTCTCCCTTTTCATTGTAAGCTCCTTGAAAGATATTAATTATATCTCCAGCAATTTATCACATTATTGGCACACAGTAAGCCATTTAATGTTTACTAGACTGATGGATTGATAGTAGACAGAAAGGAATGAATAGAGTCTTAAAAGAACACTTGGGTTTTGGGCTCCAAGGAATAAAATGCCAAACAAATCACTGAACCTTAATGTGCCTTAGGCAATTTTAGGTGTTATCTAGGTCATAGAGGATTAAAATCTGTAATAATGAAAATACTTTCCACATCAGAAGCTTCCTAGCCTAAGGATATAAAGTATCTTTCATTTACTTACTATTACCAGTTGTAGCACTTTAAAAAATATTGAAAAATGGTCTCCATCTCTAAAACAGTACAATCAAGAAAGAAACAACACAAAAACACAAATAACTTATTTCTCTGCAAAATATAATGTACCAGAAAGTAGAGCAAAGTGGTTTGTAGGCAAAGGGCATATCCACTGTCAGAAGAAGGTTGAAGGAAAGCTCTATTATTTGAATAAGTCTTTAAAGTAGGGTTCCAACATGTAAAATAAGAAGGGAAATGATGAGTCCCCTCTATTTTTAACCCCTTTCCATATCCATATTATTCTCCACAAGAAGTCTATTCTCTCCAATCCAAGAACCTTTCCATGGGCACATAGTTGGCACTTACTCATGATGAGTGATTTTGTGGGTCTAGAAATTTGATCATTAGTGTACTCTTTTCACCCACTAATTGAGTAAGAAATGACACTAGAAAAATATTTTAAAACTTTTAAAAATTAGAAAAATTATCAGTTGGTAGAAATCTATTTTCCTGTTCCATAAGTCCCAATGAATAGCTTGACTTGATTCCAAATTCAGTCTTCATTCCATCCTACTTCACTTTCAGTTTATTAGTTATTCTTCAAAGCCTCAAACTTTCCTGATTATACTCATCCCTAAGAAAGCTCTGCTACTGATTCCTACATTCCCCTGAGGGTATTTATCCCTGAAAGAGGAATTTATGAAATAAAGCTAACTCTACCCACTGCAATCCCTTTCTCCTTATTTTTCCTATTATTTCCTTGTCTACTTCCATACTGTTCAGATTGAAATAGTCTCTCACCATACAAATATCCTCATTTGTCCCTCAATTTCCCTTTCATCAATTCTTTCTTAAACTCATTTTATTCTATGAAATCCTGGATTTCCTAAATCAATAGCCATTTTTTAAAAAATGTGTTTATTTAAAACTTAAATCAAAAATAGAAAAAAAAGTCAAGAAAGTTCATGCAATCTCAAGGTGCACTGAAAGATGAATAGGGCTCAGAAGAAGAGATGAGAGTTACAAAATCCTAAGAAAGGCAGTTTTCTGCCTTGGTTGGACTACATCTATAACATTGCATTTTCTTTGGATTTCTACAATTTAAGAAGAGTACTAATCATACAGAGAAAGACTACCACTATAATAAAGTTCATTAAGAACATGCTACATAAGGATTAGTTGAAAGGAATAGAGACGTTTAGCTTAAAGAAGAAAAGGATTACCATCAATTGGAGAATGGCTGAATAAACTATGGTATATGAATGTTATGGAATATTATTCTGTAAGAAACGACCAGCAGGATGATTTCAGAGAGGCCTGTAGAGACTTTCATGAACTGATGCTAAGTGAAATGAGCAGAACCAGGAGATTAATATACCCAGCAATAACAAGACTATAGGATGATTAATTCTGATGGACATGGCTCTCTTCAACAATGAGATAATTCAAAGCAATTCCAATTGTTCAGTGATAAAGAGAACCATCTACACCCAGAGAGAGGACCGTGGGAACTGAGTGTGGACCACAACATAGCATTCTCACTTTCTCTGTTGTTTGCTTGCATTTTGTTTTCTTTCTCAGTTCCTTTTTCCTTCTTGATCGGATTTTTCTCTTGCAAAAAGATAACTGTACATATATATATATATATGTATATATATATACATATATATATATATGATTCAACATATTTTAACAGATTTAACATGTATTGGACTACTTGCCATCTAGGGGAGGGGGTGAGGAGAAAGAGGGGATAATTTGGAACAAATATATACACACACTGTAATGTGTAAATATATACACATTGGAACAAATATATATTTGTGACAAATATGTGTGTGCATGTGTATGACAGAATAAAAGTTGGAAAAAAGTACTATGAGAAATTCAAAAAGGAAGATATGTATTTTAGCTGGAAGAAGAAAGAAGGAAATTGGGAAGAAAGACTGAAGGTGGTCCTTGATTAAAAAGAAAAAAAGAAAGGATTTCAACAGACAGAAATAGCAGAAGGTGGTGGGAGAGGGAAAGTCTATTCCAGTCATGGAGGATGACATAAGCAAAAACACAGAGATGAGAAATCAAGAGAATGGTAGTAAGAGGATGTAGATTGGCTTGCCCAATGACAATTACATAGCTAATCAGTGACATGAGGTTATAAGGGTCTGTGTAATGTCACAGAATAGGAAAGTAAATCTCAAACACATTTTCAGGACATATTTTCCTGACTAGGATATTAGTATAATAGATAGCTATAAGGAAAGAAAATAGATTTTAGAGAAAAGATGATGAATTCAATTTAGAACAATGCTGAGTTTAAGGTGATGGTTAAACCTCCAGGCAGGAATGTACAGATAGCATTTAAGATATACAAGAGAAAAGCATAAATGAAACTACAGATTTTAGATCTATCCTAATAGAATAAGCAATTAAGGATTTGAAAGGAGATAACAGTCACCAAGAGAATTGATGCAGATAAAAGAGAAAAAAGAATCTTAAAAGTCTTAACAGACCCTCACAATTCAATTCAACAAGTATTTAGCATCTATTTTGACCAGAATACCGTGCTAGATATAAGAGAATATATACATATATATTTTAGTCAAGAGATGGCATAAACAGAGATGATATAATAAAAACAATAAATAAGTACTCTAGAGGAGCACAAAAAGGATTTTGTGAAGTCTAATAGAGAAAATTTATAATTTCTCTTTTTGTCCCACTATTAGAAGGCAAGAAGGACCATTTAAAAAAAAAGACAAAAAAGAAGAAATGAGGCAAGTGGGGGGAAATTGAGAAAATTGGGAGATTGGCATTACTAAAATCAAAGCAAAAATTCTAAAATAATGGAGACAAAAACTTAAGACTAACATAAGGATTTAAAAACATCAATTTAAAATACTATTAATGATTTGACAACTTGATTTTTTCACTATAAATGTTTCTAAAACCTAAAATGAACAAGTAAAACAGAATTGTTCTATTACAATTTGTCTTTGCCTTATGAGAACATTGTGAGAAGAGCCTTGCTTTAAAGGATTTGAACAGTTATTAGATCTTCACTAAGGTAAAGGAAGAGGAATGTAGAGGGAGAAGGCAGAACTAAAGGTGTAGCTGGCACTGCATGAGAGGGTTGGGAAGAAGAACCTATATCAGGTTCAAATTTCTAGTCAAATAATAATAACAGCAATGTTAATAATAGCTAGTCTTTATATAATTCTTTAAAATTGGCATAATAAAATAGATAACATATACACACACATTATCCCATTTAATTTTCACTATGTTGAGAGATGGGTGATATTATTATTCCCAGTTGACAAATAAGAAAATTGAGATAGAAATAGGTTGTGACTTTCTCAGGATCATACAAAAAGTGACTCAAGTTGGGTTTGAACTTAGTTCTTCCTTCTTTCAGGTAGAGGGTTGCTTCATTTAACCTCCTAAAAGCATTTAAAATTAAAATCTTGCAAAACCTGGGAAACGTTTTAAGGGGTGATGAAAAAATATGAAATGAGTAAATCCAAAAGCACATTTTATTCTCTAACAATTTTTAAAGACTTAAGAACTTTGGGGAGATGATGGACTAAGATGCAGAGTAAGACATTTTCAGACATGGCTAATATAGACATTGTTTTTGATTAATAATACTTATTTGTTACAAGGATGCTTGTCTTCCTCATTGGGGAAAGGGGTAAAGAAAAGTACTTGATAATTTAAAAAGAGGTTTTAACTATAAAAAATAAATTAAATTAAATTAAAATATTGACTGGAATTTTTAAGGTACTCTCTTAAGTTTTAAAAGAGTACCTCATAAATTAACATCAGTGACTGAAGTCTTATCAGTGGTTTTTGAAGAAGTAAAGTAACTGAACCACTAGTTTCCAGAAGAAACTGAAATACAAAGGGACTAAAATTGCCAAAGTCATAGTGGAAAGTACTGGAACTACAATCCATCTCCTGAATCAGTCTCCTGAGCTTGCATTTATCTTTTTTCTCAAATATATTTTAAATGCCAAAAGAAAAATGACCATCTCTTGTGCATTTCATTTCAATATTCCATCTTCCAACTCCCAGTCTTTGTACATATTTCTCACCCACCTGGAATAATTTAGTTCCTTGCTCTAATGCTCTGGAAATTCGATGAGTACTCAATAAATTCTATTAATTGACAAAGGAGATGGGCAGTAGTCCCCATGCTCTATATTCCATCCTTCCTTCTATGGCTATGTAACAATTCAGAGACTCGTTCCCTGGCTTCATACCATCTGCATTTACCAAGTGTGGCCAAGAGATTGTATTTGTCTCTGTATCAGTCTTGAAACAGATATGTGAAAAGACTAAACTAAGGACTTGTGGTGGACTGAAGAAAATAAGCTAAGCTATGAGGTCATGCTTTTGACAGTAACCTCTCAAACCGCAGTAAAGCAAAAATCTCTTAATAAATTAAAACTTGGGTGATTTATTGTTGATTTGTCTTGAACTAAGCTCTTTGGTACTTAATAAAAAAATGATTCAAAGTAGCCAAAATTCAAATACTTCCATACTCAGAAGCTAGCATTTATTTTACATATTTCTTTTATTGCTTATATTGCTTTATGAATAAAAACTAAAATCAGTTTTGACTGTAACATAATTTGGAAGCTAGAGAATCAAACTATAACAGGTACAAGTCTATATTTCTTGATTAAAATGTTACAAATGAGAACATTTATTCATGAGAATCAACTCTACAAATACTCTTGAAAATAATACCTATGTCTTTCACAGCAAATGTATCAAGATGCCAAGGCACCATGGGATATTCAAAATCAAAGCAAACTGAATAAAAAGTTCCAAGAACATAATGATTTTTACAGATACTGGTCTCCCATCAGATTAGTAATACCTGATGAAGTCCAATCTTTTAAGCCTTGACACAAAAATGAAATACCCTAAATGGTAGATTTACTGATAAGACTACAGATCTTTTAACCTCTTCATTTGGTCTGTCCATCCTACTCTTTTCCATGCCCTACCTCTCCTTTAAAAGATGCTTATAATTTTCTCCTCTAAAAAGTTTTCCCCAATTAACTCCACTCAACTTTGATAATTCCACAAGACGTAATCTGTACCAATACCTCTCAGCCCATGACATTCATATCTAAGACCTTTTAACTTCCACTTGGAAACTCATCCTCATTACAACCCTTGGAACAATATAGCAGACAGACAGAAGGACTTATAAGGAGCTCTAAACAAGCCTTTCACTATCTGAGAAATAAAGAGGTACTGTTACTCTACCCTACTCAGAGCTTACTATGCAGTTACAGTAAATAGGATGTTGTCTGATTCTCAGTAACAAGCCCCAGTCTCATACCTTATAATTGGGCCCTTTTCTAATATGCCCAGGAACATCAAGGTGGCATAGTGAATGAAGTGCTGGCCCTGAAGTTAGAAGTATCCAATTTCAAATCTAGCTTCAGGGACTTTCTAGCCATGTGATTCTGGACAAGTTTTTTTATCCTGTTTGCCTCAATTTCCTCATCTATAAAATGAGCTGGAAAAAGAAACGGTAAACCACTGCAGGATTTTTGTGAAGAAAACCCCCAAATGAGGTCACAAAGAGATAGACACAGCTAATCAACAAAACAACAGCTGGTGTCCCATCCTTCTATTCAAAATACTACCTTCTTAATCATCTTTTATGCTTTTAATTTCTGCCTGCATTATATTAAATTACCCTTTTATAATTGCTTCTCAAATGTTCTTAAGATTTTTGCTTCAAGGGAATGCTATAAAGATTTTGACTGGGGGGCCGGAGCCAAGATGGCGAACTGCAGACAGCGTTCTCTGTGAGCTCCTGAGACCTTCCCTCAGACCCAGACAATGAGCCTCTGAACTGGTTCTGGAGTGAGGGCTCCACCAAACCCTTGGACTGTAACGTACTTCTATCAACAATCTACTTGGAAAAAACTCCGGAGAAGGTTAGCCTCAGGGGAATCGGCCGTTGGCCCAGATCAGACGCCAGCTTGCCCAGGGCAAAGTTGGGCTGTGACAGAGGCGGATTTTAGGCACCCAGGAAGCCCCTGGGAGATGCCTGGGCCACTTTGCTCTCCTTGCGGGCAGGTGCTTTGACAGATCTGCCTTTGGTAAAAGGTGGATTAAGAGCAACTGAAAATGTGGTCCTAGTGTGAATCTACCTTCCCAGCCTCAGACCGGAAGTCAACTCGGCAAACTGCCCCAGGGCAAATTGAAACTGCTGGAGAATCCCCTGCTGGTGACTGATACCTCAGCTGAAAACCATAGACAGCTTTTACGGAGAGAAAGTGGAGAAGTCCCCAGATCCTGAGATTCTGAAAACAATCCCAGATGAAGCCACAAAAGCGGACTTAAGTTGGTCTCCCTTTCAGAAGGTTTACCTGGAAGATTGCATAAAGAATCTCAAAAGAGAGCTAGAAGAAGAATGGGGAAATAAATTGAGATCAGGGCAACAGAGATATCAAAAACTGGAAAACAGGACTGGTGAATTGGAAAAAGACAACAATTCACTGAAAAACAAAATTGGTGAATTAGAAAAAGACAACAATTCACTGAAAAATAAAATAGGTGAATTAGAAAAAGACAACAATTCACTGAAAAATAAAACTGGCAAAATGGAAAAAGAATGCATTGAATCAAGAAATTCAACTGGCCAGCTACAAAAGGAGCTAAAAAAGATAACTGAAGGAAATAATAATTTAAAACTTAAAATTGAACAAATAGAAGTAAATGACTCAATAAGACTTCAAGAATCAGTCAAACAAAAATAAAAAAAATGAAGAAACAGAAGAAAATAAGAAATATCTCCTAGGGAAAAACAACTGACTTGGAAAACAGATCCAGGAGAGACAATCTAAGGATTATTGGACTCCCTGAAAGCCACGATAAAAAAAAAAGAACCTTGATGCTATCTTCAAGGAAATCATGAAAGAGAATTGCCCTGATGTTTTGGAATCAGAAGGCAAAATTGGCATTGAAAGAATTCACCGATCACCTCCTGAAAGAGACCCCAAAATTAAAACCCCAAGGAATATCGTGACCAACTTTCAGGACTATTGCACCAAGGAAAGGATATTACAAGCAGCTAGAAAGAAATAGTTCAAATACCAAGGAACTGTAATTAGAATTACACAAGATCTGTCAGCTTACACAATAAAGGATCGAAGGGCTTGGAATCAGATATTCTGAAAGGCAAAAGAACATGGATTACAACCAAGAATAAGTTATCCAGCTAGAATGAGCATCATCTTCCAGGAAAGAAGATGGTCATTCAATGATACCGGAGAATTTCACCTATTTCTAATGAAAAGACCAGATCTGAACAAAAAAATTTCACCTCCAAATACAGAACTCAAGAGAAGCATAAAAAGGTAAAAGGGAAAAAACTCTTGAGAACTATATTTCTAATATAGGTATCCTTAAAGAATAGGGGTATAATCTGATTTTTCTTTGATAATAATGGAATAGAAATTAGAGGTGGAAGGGATATCATAATGAAAAGAAAAGGGGGGGAATGAGGCAAAATAAAGTAAAAATAAAGGAGGTAAAATAAGGCAAAATCTCATAAAGAGACATAGAAGATCTAATATAATTGAGGGAAAGTAGGAAGGGCGATTAGTATTGTGTAAACCTTACTCTCATTAGACTGGACTGTAAGAGAGTATATCAGACACATTTGGTTTCATAGAAAGGCCTGACCCTCTTTGTGGGAAGGTGGGAGGGATAGGAGGAAAGGAAAGGGATAGACTAA